>CM077234.1:34428413-34943663 GCA_039654775.1 Spinibarbus caldwelli | reverse complement strand
AAAATTAGAACCGAAACGCAGAAAGAACAGAAATATATAATGCTACAGGCGAAGTAATAAAAAAATGCAAAATCTCACCATTGCATTGCAAGTTGAAAGATATTGCACAAAGAATGCATTCAAGTTAAAATCACAGCATAAGACATTGATTTGCAGGTTGTTTTGAATAAAAGCATCTACTAAATGCATAAATGTAATAAGACTGATTAGTACACAAGCTAGAGCAGAAGTGAAATGCAGAAAAGAGTTAACAGACAGAACAGTGCAGTAAAAGTTATTATAAGAAATCCCATAGCATTGCAAATCACAAGATATTGAACAAAGAAAATCATTGCAAAAGATTTTTCATCTTTGCATTGCAAGATACTGCACAAAGAATGCATGCAAATATTTAAGTTAAAATCACAGCATTAGATACTTCCTCTTTTGCAAGCTGCCTTGGATAAAAGTGTCTGCTAAATGCATGAATGTAAATGTAATAAAAATAGTACACAAGAGCAGAAGAGAAGTGCAGAAAAGCATAAGAAATGCCAAAATCCCACCATTGCAATCAAGATACTGAAGAATGCATGTAAATGTTTACTTAAGTTACAATCATAAGCAGTGATTCACCATAAAAATATTACTTAAAAACATGCTTTGTGTTGTAATGTCCAAATTAACCAGTTTACTTCACGTTTTTAAGAGTCAAATCAGATAGAAATAGTTCCTGTTCCAATCAGCTGATTTCTGAAGCCGTTGGCTTGTACAGAAGAACAGGGTGCTGTAAATATCAGCTTACGAATGCTCTCTCTGCTCCTTTGTAGCAGAAGAGAGATATCAGTGTTGGTGAGCATTAGTAAGTGTGCTCGACAGACAGCTGCGGTTCTCGGCGAGAGGTGTAGGCTAAGATCTCGTTCCCTGTGGCAGCTGTACTGAAGTTGCTGGAGATCAAAAAGTCTCCGGCAGCTGCGGGCATTTATTATTTATCCCGGCACCTCTTCACAACCCCGCTGACCATGTGGAGGCTCTTCAGACCCGTACGACACACTGACCATGGTGCTGTGACATCATAATCACACGGGACACTCAGACAGCTTGCCAGGATTCTCCATAAGCATTTCCTTTGGCATCGTCTGCAATTTGTGATTTTTGGGTTTAATCACGGGCTTAAATGGATGTGTGGGTTTAGAGGGCCACGATGAGAGGTTAGGGTGAAAATAAGAGGATTAATGGTGTTGGATTTATTGGAGTCTGATAATGAGATGGTGTTTTAGGGGTGAAGGGAGCGAAGGGTGAACAGGTCAGAGAAATCAGGGCTTGAGGTCAGGTGTTATGTATAGTTCACAAATCCGATCAATCTGGTCAGCCTTTGTGTTTCAGCGACTGATCGATGGAGTACGAATCCCTCTTTCTTTTACTAACGCATAATCAGAATCCAATTCCAAAGCAGTTTTATTGGCATGATAAAAAGCAGTATAAATATTAAGCCTATGCATATAATTGAAGTTATAACAACAAAAAATGGTTTCTCTCTCTCTCCTCTCCTGCAGCTGTCTGTCTCTTTGTCCTCCTTAAGAGCCAGTCTGTTCAAAAAGCAGCTTAACACAATATCAGAGGTTCTTATTCACCAGTATGGCCACTTTATGACACTCAATACTCTCTCTCTCACAGACACAGTGCCTATGTGAGCACTGAAAACAGTTTTTGAGTCTATATGGTCTATTCAGTCCATATCAATATACAGTAGGTCATGTTTCACCCCAAAATTAAAAGAAAGAAATTATAAATTGTATTTAGCGCCAAGATACCATTGAGATTTTGACATTACAGCATTATGACACTATTTCCATGGCAATTAAATACAATTCCCATTTGCGGTATGCAAAAAATGTTATATATTTTACATTTTGAAATATTAAACAAATCATTGTGGTAGTATTTGTTGGGATGCATTTGCAGTATATTGATTTTAATTTAAAAATAGAATAGAGTAGAAAAATAGAAAATAATCAAAATAATAATAATAATCATAATAATAATAATTAAAAATTTTGAATGGTTTTCTGTATTGTATTTTTACAGTAATGAAATTTTTAATTTTTATTAATTATTTAATTTAATTTAATTATATATATATTTTTGCATTATTTTGTGTTTAATTATTAAATGGGTTTAATTGTCTTTAAAATGGCATGAATCAAAAGATGCTTTATTTTCTTTATGTAAAATGTATTTTTAGATTTTGGGGTGAACTATGACTTCATATGGATATATCACCTGGATTTTTAATTTTCTAAAAATAAAAAACGGTTCAGATTCGGCTGATATCGGAAGCGGAATATTTTTTTATTTTTTCCAATTTAAAGATACCAGATTTCAAAAGTATAGCCTGGTTTTATTTCACATAAAAACGTCTGATTTTACCTAAAGCGTCTAAAATTCAGAGTTTCTCTGTGAATTGTTCTTTGTTCTGTATCGGTGCGTACATGAGCGCAGACATGTTTAAGACATGTTTCTCAGTGTTTGTGTTCAGTGTGTGTGTGTGACGGCGTCTGTTTGCTCAGTGCTTAGTCTGTATTTGCCATTAAGTCCTTCATCTCCATGGATCAGCAGCTCATGAAGTGATGTGGACGTGATGTTTCTTTAACAAACACGCTGCTATTCTGAGTTTAAACGCTCTGCTGTATTGATTTGTTTATACTGCTGGCCATCTGCATACTGGACTCTCTGCAGTGGAACGTAGATGAGGTTTAACTAAGCAAAACCGAACCACACATGCACATACATTTGCAACTAAACACCTGTTTCTTATTAGTGGTGTTCAAGCATCAGTATTACTGTTGCACATATTTAAACACAGGCATTTATTTCAGAAAAAGTAAAAATCACAGAAACAAACACACAAGCGTCTCAAGAACACAGAACACGCTTCTTCGGTCTCATGCAGAATTAATTGTGTCTGGATGTGTGTGAGTTCACAGGAGGGTCTCTGGCAGCCCGCCAGACACATGCCGTCAGAAACACGGCTCTTCCAGAACCTTTCAACTTTATTCGGTGGTTATTTTGTTATGCATACACTCCTGAAGGGATAATTCAACCAAAAATGAAAATTCTGACATCATTTACTCACCTTCATGTGCTCTAAACCCATTTGAGTTTCTTTTCTTTTGCAGAACACAAAAGGAGATGTTTTAAAGAATGTTCACGCTGCTTTTTCCATGCAATGAAAGCAAAAGAGAACAGGCTTCAAAAATGACTGAGAAAAAAAAAACAACAGCAGCAAAAAAACACTATATAAGTACCAAAAAATGCTGTTCAGAGTTTAATGTCAGATGTTATTTGTTTGTTATTGGATTCAACCTGGCAACATGCATCTTAATGAGTCATATGAATGTATGCAACCTGAATGAGATACTTTTATTAGCTTCAAGGCCATTTTATTCATTCATTTGATGGAAAAGAGCAGCTTTGAGTGTAACGAGTGAAGGTACATGATGGATTTGTTTATTTTTGCATAAATGTTTTCAGGCTGTGAAACTCTATTTGGAAGATCTTTTCCATTTTTAAGAAGATATGGCAGGTTGTACGGGTAATGAAATCAGCCCCATACAGTGTGTCAATTTAGAGGATCGCTGAGCACACATTTAGAATCTCTGATAATGTTTGTCAAAGTTCATGCTGTTTTAATTAAGTTGAACATCAGTTCATTAATGCCTGCTGAATCACTGCTGGGCTGATGAACATGGTTACTACAAGAACCTTATAATAGAAACGTTGTGGCAATCACTGACAGTGCACTAGCAACTGCATAGTAACGCCTTAGCAACCACACACAACTGTCCACAACATCCTAACAACTGCATAGCAACACCCTGGCAACTACCCACAATGCCCTAGCAACTGTCTAGCAATTCCCTGGAAACTACCCATATCGATCCACCAAGTGCCTAAAAAATGCACCGGCAACCACACACAATGCCCTGCTCATAAACAACCTGGCAACTGCGTACCAATGCCCTAGCAACCACCCAAAATGCCTTATCAACTGCATAGCAATGCCCTGGCAGCTGTATAGCAATGCTCTGGCAACTAACCTCCAACACCCTGGCAACTGCATAACAATGCCTTAGCAACTGCTCATAAACAACTCATAATGACCTAGCAACTGCATAGTAACCACCCAAAGTGCCTTAGCAACTAGGCTTACATAGCAAAACTTTGGCAACTGCATAGCAACACCCTTGCAACCAACCACCAATATCAACTCAGCAACTGCATAGCAACGCCCCGGCTGCCACTCACAATGCCTTAGCAATTGCATAGCAACTCTTTGGCAGCAGCATAGCAATGCCCTGGCAAAAACCCATAGTGACACAAAATTACATAGAAACACCCTGGCAACCTACCTCCAACACCCTGCCAACTGCATAGCAATGCCTTAGCAACTGCTCATAAACAACTTGGCAACCACTCATAATGACCTAGCAACTACATAGTAACACCCTGGCAACCGCCCAAAGTGCCGCCCAAAGCGCCCTGGCAACCGACCACAATTATCAACCTAGCAACTGCATTGCAATGCCCTGGCAACCACCTACAATGCCTTAGCAACTGTATAGCAACTATTTGGCAACAGCATAGCAACACTCTGGCAACCAACCACCAATATCGACCTTGGAACTGCATAGAAATGCCCTGACAACATCCTTCAATGCCTTTAGCAACTCCATAGCAACACCCTGGCAACCACCCACAATGCCTTAGCCACTGCATAGTAACTCTTTGGCAACTGCATAGCAACACCCTGGCAAACAACCACCAATATTGACCCAACAACTGCATAGCAAAACCCTGGCAACCACCCACAATGCCTTAATAACTGCATACATAGCAACTCTTTGGCAACTGCATAGCAACACCCTGGAAACCACTAACAACACCATAACAACTGTATAGCAATACCCTAGAAACCAACCACCAATATCAACCTAGCAACTGCATAGAAACACCTTGGCAACCACCAGCAACGCCCTAGAAACCACCCATATCAACCTAACTACTGCATAAAGTAGCAATACCCTGGCAACCACCCACAACACCCTAGCAACTACATAACTGCAAAAACATTTAAGAAGTTCATGTAAATGTGCCACAGCCTAAGAGAAAATGTTTATTACTCAGACTGATTCTGTCCAATGCAAACTTCATTTAAAAGTTGGATTTGTCTCAGATTTTTGTCCAAAAACTACAAGCAGAAAACAAATGAGCCAGTGGCTGTCAGGCAGCATTTGATGGCAGAATTTAGTCAGAGTTTGAAACACAGTTGAGCTGGTGCTGTAAAGCTCTAGAGGAGGAGCATTTGAGAAACTTCAGCAAATGGCTCCATTGGCCTCCCTTTAATCTCATTATCGTCTAGGAGAAACTGCTCAGATTTGTGATTTTGCTTTCCTATATGGGATTGTGGGTAAATGATGTTGCCCTGCTGGAGGCCGTCAAGTTCAATAGAAGACATGAAGGTTTGAAGCGTTTGAGATCAGACTGACCCAGACGGTGTGTTTGTGTATGTGTGTGAGTAGAATATACAGTAAATGAGGTTTGGGAATAGAAGTTTTCCCTGGGAACATTAGTCTTTTTCTTTAGTTGAACACCTTTATTTTCTATGCGCTGGTTATGGTGCATAAGAGCAATGCTGTGGGAATAAGCCTGTGAGTTTTGATCTAGATGTATTATGTAATAATTGGAAATTCAGTGTCTTTTTATGAGCAGCAAGAGCTTTATTCACACATATCATATGTAAGTGCTACATAAACCATGTTTTTGTCATGAGCATGCATGTAGTACAAGAGCTGGAAAAACTCCCACCAGAATTAAAAGATATAAGAATTAATTGTGGTTTCTCTAAAAAAAATCCTATGTATTGATTTAAAAAAATAAATAAATAAATAAAACTCAAACCTGCCCTGGGACTACAGATGAAAATTAGCCACCCTGCTTAAATCTATAAATCTATTTATAATAATAAATAGAAATGGAAATCTTTTGGCTTTGCACAGTGCACTTAAAACTAGTTTGATGGCTTTTTTAACCCTGGATTAAGCAATTTCACACTTGTAATGACGTGTGAGTGTGTTTCAGCACTGGACAGCTCCAGATTCACTCACCGCTGTCTCATTACTGAATCCTGCTCCAGACACCGTTTACACTCAGAGAACATGTTTGTGCGAATATTAATGACTGTTCTTGGGGCTTCTGTAATACTTTTGTCTTGCTAATGTATTTACATGAATAACATACAGTATATTTAGATGTCAGATTCAAATTTATTCTTTTATTATCTGTGTTTTTGTCCTGTCACTGTCATTCTGTTGCACTGTGGAAGCTTCTGTCACGAAAACAAATTCCTCATATGTGTAAACATACCTGGCAATAAAGCTCATTCTGATTCTGATTTTCAGATCTTCATTACTATTATTTGTTGAGCTGAGACTGATGATTAGTGGTGTTTAAGTCAAGCATCACTATTGCTGTTGTTCAGGCCTGGATGATTCCTCAAATCATGTGTCTTGGTGGTGGGTTTTGCATGGGCAAAACTTGACATTGATGTAATCTAATGTGCTTGATTTAGGCATATTATTAAATAAATTAGTCATAACAAGTAAATATATTTGACTTGCATAAAAACTGTCCAATTTTTTACAGTATATTCATAGTTGTGCCTTCAGAATGACTTCGTTTTTGCACCGTCTTTAGAAAATAATAATAAAAATATAAATGTAGTTTATTATTACTATTTTTAGAGGAGGATTATATAAAGAAATTAATTTCCTCAAAGCTAGAGCTCTTGGGTCAGGGAAAAGCATTGCACTGAAACAAAGCCGTTATAATATCCTTGGAGGTCTTTTACTTGCATTGTTAATGACTTTCACTAATGTAAATCCCCTCTCACAGGAAAAGAAACCTGCTATTATTCTCCAGCATCTCTCTCTTTAATTGTATGTCTTCTGCTGCTCCATCGGTCTGCAGGAGGTCTTTCCCAGCCCCCCTCGGCCGTCCTCCATTGACATGTAATGGGCAGTTAAAGAGAGAGAGAGAGAGAAAGAGTCAAACAAAGGAAGGCTCTCAGTTTCTTTGTGTTTATCGTCCGTTCTCCTCGTGTGACACGCAGACAGATGCTGATATGAAGTGTCTTCAAGCTTGTTTGGCTTGATAGAATGTGACAGAATTTGTTTTACACCACAGTGACATGTATCTCTTCTGCAATTACAGTGCAAATGTGATCATTAAATTAAAAAGAAGCCATTTGGAAATGATCACTGTAAAAATGTTTTATCGGGTAACATGTAAATTCATTGGTTCTATTCTAAATTATTTATTATAACTAAATCAGCCTGAATATTAATTTGCATGAATAAAAGGGGTTAGATCAAATAGAAAAACGTATGTATAGTGTATAAATTAATAGTCATTCTTGTTTTGAATCTTTACCGTATCATTTTTAGTGCCAGTTATTATTTATTTAAATTTAATTCAATTATTTGAAATGATTTGAAATGAATTATTTAAATGAATTATTTGAAAATTAATTCAAATATTTGATAATAGTCAAACTAAAAATTATAGTAACTTATTTTTTATAATATTATGTAATAATAATTTAAAAATATTTATAATTAATAATCGTAGTTGTCCCTTTAAAACCCCATTTTGTACATTTTTTAAAATTCACGTTGTCTTTATTTAAAATTAATAATTAAAAGAAATTAAAATAATTGATAATAGTCAAATCAAAAATAAGTCACTTATTTTTTATAATAATATTTAATAATTAAAAACTACTTGTAATTAATAACATTACAGTTGTTTTTCGTTAACTATATTTTTATTTAAAATGCATATTTTTAATGCCAGATATTCTTTATTTAAAATTGCAAATGAAAAGAAATTCAAATAATTCATAAGTCTAATAAAAAATAGTAATAATCACAAAAATAATAATCACTTATTTTTAATAATAATATTTAATAATAATTATAAAGAATATTTATAATTAATAATCTTAGTTGTTTTCCCTATAAAACCCTATTTTATACATTTTTTAAAAATGCATAGTTTTTAATGCCAGTTTTTCTTTATTTAAAATGAACAATTAAAAGAAATTCAAATAATTAATAACAATCAAATCAAAAATTGTATTTACTTATTTTTAATAATAACATTTAATCATAATTTTAAATATATTTGTAATTAATAACCTTGGAGTTGTTTCCCCTATAAAATCCTATTTTCTACATTCATTTAAAATGCATATGATTTTTAGTGCCAGTTTTTCTTTATTTAAAATAAAACATTAAATAAATTCAAATAATTGGTAATAGTCAAATCAAAAATAATAATGACTTATTTTTAATAACAATATTTAATAATTATTTAAAAATATTTTAATAAATAATGTTATTATAATGTTGTTATTCCTATAAAACCTATTTTGTAGATTTATTTAAAAAATTGTATATTTTCCAACATTTATGGTATGGAATAATGTGTTTGTTTTTCTGCAGACCTTAAAAAGCTGCAACAGAAATGTGTTAAACGCAGTCTCACCACCACCACCGAGTGTGAACCGATATCCATATGCAAAAGACAATGAAGCGTTTTTTTCCTCCACGGTTAGTTTGAGTCTCCCGGTATCCCGGAGTAACCATGGCAACCAGACAGCCGGTTAACACTTGCATTGCCAGCCGGTTGACAGTCAGATGCTCGGCACCTGAGACCGCTGGCTATGTGAAGCTCCGCAGGCTCATATACATCACATAGACAGCTATGTTTGTTAGTTATCGGTGTGGATAATGATGATCAGCCCATCAAAAGTCTGTCTGTCTCTCTCTGGGTTAACCGGCTGACAGGCCTCTGGCTTGAAGTTTCATTATTTCATGTCTCTCCTCCTTTAGAGATGATTCTTGTCTTTGGGTTTTGTGCTCGGCTGTGCTAAAGTCCTACAGTAATTGGCCATGAAGTGCTGATGGCCACTGGCGAGACTTTGATCTGTTTATTTCTCTGTAAAGACGCCTGACGCAGTTTTCTGTGTTGAATTAGCACCAGCTGAGTTGAGAGAAAAACTGTGCTTAATCGATCTGCATTTCATGTTAGGCTGTATTTATGTGAATACAGATGCTTTAAGCATACAAAACATGCATGAGTCCCATGTGTTGCATTCGTATACATGTGAAGAGGGTTTTATGTTTACATTAATTTGGTCTATTATAGTTATTTTACTAATTGCTTTGTTGGATCTATTGTTGTTGTTTAATATTGTAAAGCATGCATTTATGAAAAACAAGCAAAAAAATTAAAAACAAAATTAACAATTAAAAGATTTCAAATACTTATACATTTATTCATTTAGCAGATGCTTTTATCCAAAGCGACTGACAATTGGGGAATAAATCAAGCGATTCATCTTAAAGAGACAAGAGACAGGAAGTGCTCGTAATTCCAAGTTTCAAGCATTGTTCAAATAAATACCTAAACAAGTTTTTTTTTTATATATATATAATCAAATAATCAATACTATTGTCAACACTTCTTAAGAAAAAAAAAACATTACAAATATTTTTAAATAACGTTACGATTGTTTTTGCTATTAAAATCCTATTTTTTGTATTGTATTTTTTTTAAATTACACTAAAACTGTTTTGTAAATTAAATAAAATTTATTTAATAGAAATGTTAAATTAATATTTATTTATTAGAAATAGAATAGAAAAGCATCTGTCAACAGCATATTTTACTATATTGTATTTTTACTATATACTGTATGTGTGTAGGCTATATACAGTATTTGTCACATTCGTTGGAGCACGGAACGAGGAGACACGGAGATTCTTCAAAATACAGACTTTTAATGACAAGGAAACATGGAGCACAGGGGTAAGACAAACAATACCGGACAGGGAAACGAGGCTAGACACAGGGCTTTTATATTAAACATAACGAGGGGACTAAAGGGTCACACCTGGGAACAAATCAAAGACAATCAGGGACAGGAACAGGAAAAACCAAATAAGGACACAGAAACACTGGGAGCACGAGGAAACACAAGACACGGGGACAAAGGTCTGACAGTTACTCCCCCCTCCCCATGGCGGGTCCGGGGACTCGGGAGGCCATGGCGGATCTGCCTCTGAGGCCGCGGCCCCAGCCCCCGCCCCTACGGCTGAAGCCATACTACCATACTGAAGCCATACCACTCTGGGCGGAACTGGGCATCAGGAGCCCTCTCTGGGCGGAACTGAGGACCAGGAGCCCTTCCTGGGTGGAACTGGGGATCAGGAGCCCTCCCTGGGCTGAACTGGGGATCAAGAGCCCTCCCTGGGCTTACCTCGGGAACCGGAGCCCTTCCTGGGCTTAACTCGGAAACAGGAGCCCTTCCTGGGCTGAACTGGGGATCAGGAGCCCATCCTGGGCTTAACTCGGGAACAGGAGCTCATCTTGGGCTTACGTGGAGCTGGCACTGGAAGATGCTCTTGAGGAGCGGGCACAGCAGAGCACTTTCGTTGAGCCGGCACTGGAGGGCACTCTGGAGGAGCAGCGACCGGCGGGCTTGACTTCGGGCGAAATTTATGCCGCTTCACGCTGGAGACTCTTCATCCAGCCTGAGGAAGCAGTGCAGTCCTTCATCATCACCTTCACACCTGAGAGCGAGTGCTGTGTGTTTTACACGTGTCAGAGGTTAAAGGTCTTGGGTGATAAATGAGAGAATGAGGCAGTACTGAATCCACTGCTGTGCAGTGACTCATTTACAGTGACTATTATTTATATACTATTATAGTGTTTATTAACATTTTGAGTTAGCTTTTATTTTTATACTTTCAGTTTCCATTTTAATGTGCTTTTGAGAGAACTCGGGACGCCCGGAGCACAACGGCGCTATATGTCGGTGCGCTGCCCACGAGACTATCGGTGCCGACTGTTTTGTCCTTTTATTTAAAAAAAAAAAAAAAATAAATTTATTAGTTTTTAATTTTATTTCAATTTTAGTAATTAAGGTATTTAATCTTTATTTCAGCATTTTCATTCAATATTTCTACATTCTTTTAGAAATTTTTTAAAAAGTTTTTTATTTGATATTTGTATATTTGTAATAACAGTGTGAAAAAAATATATATATTTAATATATATACTTTTTTAATATTTGTAAAATGTATACTTTTTATTTTAACTTTTTAAGTATATATATATATATATATATATATATATATATATATATATGTGTGTGTGTGTGTGTGTGTGTGTGTGTTTTATATATATATAGTTTTATTTCAGATTTCTTTAAATTATCAAAACATTTTTAATACCTTTCTATTAACTAATTTGTTTTTTAGAAATATTACATTTTTCATTTGATATTTGTGTATTTGTTAGTGTATATACTTTGTGTGAGTGTGTGTGTATACAATATATTTATATGATTTATTTCAGATTTATTTAAATTACAATTATTTAAAATAAAAGTATTTTATTGGGGTGAATATCTTTATAATTTTGTGAAAGCATCAATAAAAAAAAAAAAAAAATTTTAATTATATTGAAGTATGTCCTTTGAAATGACTGTTTCACAACAAAAGATCTCAAATCAGTGTGAGCATTGATTATGGTTTGAACTTTGACCTGTGTATGTATTACTCCTGTTGATGAATGGATGCTCAGATGTAAGTGTGTTTTAGATGATTCTCCTAAAATTCGTCAGGAGAAATAATAACAATCCTCGTCATCCAGTAAGAGTTTAGAGCATTAAAACGAACGCAGAGCAACTCAGATCATGGGATAAGAAATGTTTGAGTTGATTTTAAGATCTCTGACTCTGCTTGCTCTCCATTAGATCTCATCGCTGTCTGGAGCAGATATTACAGAGACGTGTGTTTCGTCTTCGCTGTGGGTGGTTTTGACTCCCACAGACTTTCCTGCATGTAAATGTCAGCGCTGCTCCAGAACCGGATTAGATTTAAACCGGTTTGAATAGGAGAGCCGCTTCATTCTGGTGTGTGTGGGTGTGTGAGATCTGTCTGAGCGAGACAGAGCTGTAAATATGTGAGAAACACAGAGGAATGAGAAGCAGTGTGTTTGTGTACATGCACGTGTTTTATCATGGGTTTAGCTGCAACATATCATCTCTTAAAAACCCAAACTCATCTGAAAGCTCAAGTTTGTTTATGATTTCTGATCTCTTTCCCATAATGCCAGCACATATGAATGATGTTATACACCCACATCTCCATGAAATCTCACGGTGTCTCCAAATGTTAGTGAGGCGTCACAAGTGGTTCGTGTGTGTGTTTATATGCCTTGCAAATGACAACATTTGGATTTATGTCATATTTTGAACCTTGTTGTCGAATTGTGCTCATTTAAATATGTAGTTGAGGTCCTTTATTGATCATTATTTTCCAGGAAAACAGAATTTAGAAGTGTGAAGGAGTCAGTATATCTTTTATATTATTTTATTTTTGTAAAAATAATGTATAGTTTATTAATATATATTTTATATATTTTGTAGGGCACATATACGCTATCTTTCAAAAGTTTGGGGTTAATATAAGATTTTTTTAAATGTTTTTGAAAGAAGTCTCTTCTGCTCTCCAAGGGGTTAATATAAGATTTTTTTAAATGTTTTTGAAAGAAGTCTCTTCTGCTCTCCAAGGCTGTATTTATTTGATTATAAATACTGTAAAAACAGTAAAATTATGAAATATTATTACAATTTAAAATAGCTGTTTTCTATGTGACTATATAGTAAAATGTAATTTATTTCTGTGATCAAAACTGAATTTTCAGCATCATTACTCCAGTCGTCAGTGTCACATGATCCTTCAGAAATCATTCTAATATGCTGATTTGCTGCTCAAGAAACATTTCTAATTATTATCAATGTTGAAAGCAGTTGTGCTGCTTTGTTTTTGTGGAAACTGAGATGTATTTTATTTTTCAGGATTCTTTTATGAACAGAAAGTTGAAAAGATCAGCATTTATTTGAAATAGAAATCTTTTGTAACATTATAAATACACTATATTGCCAAAAGTATTGGGTCACCCCCTTCTAATGAACAGGTTTGACTACTTTAGTAATTTCCATGAGTGCAAATCTTAATGTTTAAGCAAATAATGATATTCTAGGGAATTGTGTGCTTCTAATTTTAAAGCAACAGTTTGGACAGGACCCTTTTCTAATCTAGTCATTGGTGTTTGGTAAAGAGTTTTTGGCTCAAGATCTGCATTTAAAGTCACACCAGAGGTGTTCAGCTTGGATTAGGACTTGGCTTTCTGCAGACCAGTCAAGTTCTTCCACACTGACTGAATCAATCATTTCTTTTTGAACCTTGCCTTATACACAGAGGCATTATCATGTTAGAATAGAAAAGGGTCCTGTCCAAACTGTTGCTTTAAAATTAGAAGCACACAATTCCCTAGAATATCATTATATGCTTAAACATTACGATTTGCACTCATGGAAATTACTAAAGTAGTCAAACCTGTTCATTAGAAGGGGGTGACCCAATACTTTTGGCAATATAGTGTATCTTCACTGTCAATTTTGATCAATTTTATGCATCCTTGCTGAATAACAGTATTAATTATTTAACAAAAAATCACTGACCTCAAACTTTTGAACAGTTGTGTTTATAAGTTGCTTTAAAAACAGCTCCTAATGATATTTAATATGTAGCCAGTGATGTTGGCCCAGGAAAATTCATTTTCCCTCTGTAGAGTTTGATGGTGTTTGGTCTGTTGAGCTCTGAAGCCTCCTGAGGTGTTTTGTGTTCGAGGCTGTTTGTTGTTTTAATGTCTCGTCCCTCTTTGAATCTGAAGAGGCATTGGAGTGGAGCGAAATGCTCATTAATGCTCATTATCTCTCATTATCTTCTCTCAGATGTGCTGATGAGCTGGATGAGTCCATTAGAGTTACACAAAGAGGCAGAAAGCCAAACTCTCTGACCCGTCTGTGAATCTGTGCTCATCATGGCTGCTCACAGTGAGACTTCAGAGAGATTAAAGCACCCTAGTGAGTCGTCTTACTGCATACTGTCTGTAAAGAGTGGAACCTCATGAAACTAAGTCTACATAGGCAGCACACATTGTTGCTATTCTGAGGATGCAGTAATCATATGCATTAAAATACACTGCTTAGCATCATGCAATATTTGTAATTATGGTGTTTTTTTGTTGTTGCATATTTGCATCTATCACTTACCAACAAGCTGTGTTGACTAGGGAGGGATGCAGTAATTTAATATGATTACAAATACACTGTAACCACAAATATTGGGTAAAATAATGCACTTTTGATTGAACCAGTTATTTTATTATGTATGTACTATTATAATATTTTTTTAAATTTTGTTTTCATTTTAGTTTCAGCTTAAAGTTTATTCATTTTATGTTGTTGTTGTTTTAATTAGTTTTTGTTTTTTAAAAATTTCAATTCAACTTTCTTTAGCTTTATAATTTAAGCACTTCAGTATTATTTATATACTATTAAAGTATTTATTAATATTTTGAATTATTGGAATATTTTCATTTTAATTTTAGTTTTAATAATTTTAGAATTGTTGAAATAATTGTGTTATAATTCAATTCAATTCAATTCAAGTTTATTTGTATAGCGCTTTTCACAATACAAATCGTTGCAAAGCAGCTTTACAGGAAATTAAGTTTCTACAATATATTTATATATTGTAGAAACTTAATATATTTAACTTATGGCGAAATTTGGTAGTTCTGTATGTTGTCTGAGGGTATGCTTCATCTGAGGTCCTCTGAGGGGTTGGCATCATCTCTTCTCAGGTGTTCTGGATCCAGACTGAAGCTTGTGTAAATCCTAGTTACCACGGGATGTTAATCCCGTGGCAGAAACAGAGAAACAAATAGAGACATAATTAGCGTAGCTGCTGTTCCAACCAAGCAACAATTATTTGTTCAATCCAAGCTAAAGAACAATAATGCGTGTTTGATCAGATATAACTGCAGTACAAGATCATGAGATGCATTATGTGAATGCTTGGCTAAAGAGATGTGTCTTTAATCTAGATTTAAACAGAGAGAGTGTGTCTGAACCCCGAACATTATCAGGAAGGCTATTCCAGAGTTTGGGAGCCAAATGTGAAAAGGATCTACCTCCTTTAGTTGACTTTGCTATCCTAGGTACTACCAAAAGTCCAGAGTTTTGCGACCTTAGGGAGCGTGATGGATTGTAGCGTGGTAGAAGACTAGTTAAGTACACAGGAGCTAAATCATTAAGGGCCTTATAGGTAAGTAATAATATTTTGTAACTGATGCGGAACTTAATAGGTAGCCAGTGCAGAGACTGTAAAATTGGGGTAATATGATCATATTTTCTTGACCTAGTAAGGACTCTAGCCGCTGCATTTTGGACTACCTGTAGCTATAGGCTATTGTCTTTTATTCATTTTTTAGTATATTAAGCTTTAGATTTATTTTCAGTTTTAGTACTTTAACTCAAACGTACAGTATTTTATTTCAGTTAGCTGCCAAAGCAACATTTCTAATTTTTTTTTTAAGTTTAAAATTTTCAATCTAATATTTACATTTTATTTTATTTCAGCTTTATTTCAATTATTATTATTTTTAAAAAATAATTATAATTTTAAGGAGGGTTAGTATAGTTAACTAAAACTAAAACCATAAAAAAATATTTTTTATTACTTAAAATAAAATTAAATAAAATTAAATAAAATAAATCAAACTTATTTTATTTCAGCTGTTTGCCAAGGCAAAATGTCTCACTTTCATTTAGTACAAAAAGTACTAAATACTAAACTAACTAAAATAACTAAAACTGAAATAAAAATGATATAGACGTTTTTTTAATAAAACAAAAACTATAAATAACAAAAACACAGGAAAATTACTAAAACTTCAACTATAATTAAAGTGAAATGTAAAATGTAAAAATAAACTATAAAATTATCTCAATACAAAACAAAACACTGGATTTTAGCTTATATTTACAACACTGGATCAAACTATTTTATTGACACTTTTCAGTATAGAAAGTGTCAAACAGTACAAAGTAAATAAATGAATAAACAAAATGGATACACAAATGAAAAACGTCTAATTAAATGCATCTTGTACTGGCAATATTTTCAGTTTCTAGAGCTGTTTCATTCGGTTTGAAATTTAGATTTCAGCCCACATACTGGTTTCTCCTCATGACTTTGTGTTTAAACCTGCCGATTTCCCAGAAGCTGGAGTCCTCACATCCACTCATTCCCTCAGACAAACCAGAACTGAGCGCAGACTCATGAAGCAGCAGTGACACAGAGCGGGCGATCCAGCGGCCGCCAATTACCACAGCCCCGGCGTCCAGCTTCAGCATCAGCTGCGTCTCGCTTTGATGAAGTCACACGGGGAGCGAGCCGCCAGCTCTGCGTTTGAGCGGCGGGAGTTTGGCCTGGAAAACACAGGCGCTGATTTAATCAGAAAATGCCAAGCGGAATTAAGAGCCGCTGAATTCATCACAGACGTTAGACATGCAAAGCGCCTTTGGGCTTTATATTGGCTTGACAATGAGAGGCTGATGAGAGTTAAGCTCTGAGCACACAGATTGTAGTCAAGCAGTTTTTATTTGTGACGGCCTTGAGAAACTGTCAGTCATGTCCAACCTCAAACTAACTCAATGCTTTTATCATTTTCAGCTTTAGCTCAAAGATCAGATTGACCACTATGGGGATAGATAATCATAAATCTTGAAGTCTGGCAGACTACCATAGTTTTTCGGTTTTATCATAGTGACTAATCATTTATTTATTTATTTTTTTAGATATAGATTCTCTATGGGGTTCAGGTCTGGTGAGTTTGCTGGCCAGTCAAGCACACCAACACCATGGTCATTTAACCAACTTTTGGTGCTTTTGGCAGTGTGGGCAGGTGCCAAATCCTGCTGGAAAATGAAATCAGCATCTTTAAAAAGCTGGTCAGCAGAAGGAAGCATGAAGTGCTCCAAAATTTCTTGGTAAACGGGTGCAGTGACTTTGGTTTTCAAAAAACACAATGGACCAACACCAGCAGATGACATTGCACCCCAAATCATCACAGACTGTGGAAACTTAACACTGGACTTCAAGCAACTTGGGCTATGAGCTTCTCCACCCTTCCTCCAGACTCTAGGACCTTGGTTTCCAAATGAAATACAAAACTTGCTCTCATCTGAAAAGAGGACTTTGGACCACTGGGCAACAGTCCAGTTCTTCTTCTCCTTAGTCCAGGTAAGACGCCTCTGACGTTGTCTGTGGTTCAGGTGTGGCTTAACAAGAGGAATACGACAACTGTAGCCAAATTCCTTGACACGTCTGTGTGTGGTGGCTCTTGACAATCCTCATAAGGCTGCGGTTCTCTCGGTTGGTTGTGCATCTTTTTCTTCCACACTTTTTCCTTCCACTCAACTTTCTGTTAACATGCTTGGATACAGCACTCTGTGAACAACCAGCTTCTTTGGCAATGAATGTTTGTGGCTTACCCTCCTTGTGAAGGATGTCAATGATTGTCTTCTGGACAACTGTCAGATCAGCAGTCTTCCCCATGATTGTGTAGCCTAGTGAACCAAACTGAGAGACCATTTTGAAGGCTCAGGAAACCTTTGCAGGTGTTTTGAGTTGATTAGCTGATTGGCATGTCACCATATTCTAATTTGTTGAGATAGTGAATTGGTGGGTTTTTGTTGTTATATGTGAGCCAAAATCATCACAATTAAAAGAACCAAAGACTTAAACTACTTCAGTCTGTGTGCATTGAATTTATTTAATACACGAGTTTCACAATTTGAGTTGAATTACTGAAATAAATGAACTTTTCCACGAGATTCTAATTTATTGAGATGCAGCTGTATATGTGTAATCTGTGAAAACATTTTAACGCAATCATTTGTTATTATATTTACATTATATTTATCTGGCATCTTCAAAAATTGAAATCACACATTTACATTAAATACAAATAATAAAACTTTTATTTGTTATATATACACACTGTAAAAATTGAAACATATGCAATTTTCACACAGAAATTGTATTACATTTCAAATAATTACAAAACAACGCTAGTAACATTGCATTAGCAGTGGAATTTTGAAGCAGAAAGACTGAAATTGTATTTTCTTGTAAAACACTACTAATGTTTGTTTTACTCAAAACTATAAAAAAACATTTTTTAAAGATATACTGCAACTAGTGTAACTTGAGCAAAAGAAACGTGATAAAAACTACTTATTTCACAGCAAAATGAGGCACAAGGACTTCTGGAAATACCACTGAACAATGGCTCAAATGAATCATTGAGTTTTTTATACTGATTACTTGACATTATTCATCCGAATGAGTTGCTTTACTAAAATAAATCAGACTGATATAGAGGAGATTGTGTCTGATTACTGATCAGCTCGCTCTGTGCAACACAATGTGACATAAACAGCAAAAGCTACACAGCCTCGTCAGTAAAGCAGCTTGTTGCTGGAGAAGCTGCATTTTTCACAGATAAGCTATTGTCACACTGACAAATGTTAGTAGCGCTGTTACTTTTAGTTAACAGCCTCTCCAGCGCTAGTGTGTTAGACGGACAGGTTCGGTTTAGAGAGAACAACAAATCTGATATCTGAGTGCAGTGCACTATGGGAGGATTTTGCTGAAGATGTAAACAGTGAATTTCAATATGAACTCAAACATTTCTCATCCAATGATCTGAGCTGCTCTCAACATTCATTTTAAAGCTCTATACTCTTACTGGATGACAAGTTTATGAAGAGTTGAAGAGTTTAAGATGAAGAGTTTAAGAGAAAGATTCATTATGAAAGCTTTGAACACACAACATCTGAGCAATAAAGTAAGAAATGATAAAGACGTGTGATTGACAGCTTGCAGAACAAGCTATATGTCAGACAGGCTGAGAAACGCTGTGATATTTGTTTGAAATGTCAGTTGAGTCACTTTATGTGATTTATAAACACAATGAGCTTTTTTTTGTTTTGTTTTCTGAGGCGCCTTCAACTGCATCTTAAGCAGAAGAAGGGGAAGTTTAAAAATGAATCAGAGTGAATGAAATCAATATAATGTGACATTTTAAATATATTTGTTTTCAGAATAGCACACTGGGGAAAAATATGACAATAGAATAAAATGACTGAGACTTTCACTTTTTAACATTTGTAGTCTGCCTTTATGATCTGAAAGACTGGGGAAAGTTATATGAAAGTCATGCACATAAAAACATTAATGAAACATATAGCAACAGATATGAAGAATTTAAAAATAAAACATGATATACCCTGTCTTTCATATCAGCCTGATTTTTATTTTTTCATTTAAATTTTTTTTTTTTTAGTAAATTGACTCATTCCGATTAATAATTTCAAGTAATCAGTAAGAACAAATCACTGATTCATTTGAGCCATTGTTCAGTGGTACATATATTTCCAGGAGTCCTTGTGCCTCATTTTGTTGTGAAAAATAAGTAGTTTTTATCACTTTTTTCTTTTGCTGAACTTACACTAGTTACATTATCTTTTATACTTTTTTTTGGAAAAGAGAATGTATGGTTCTTTGATATATATATATATATATATATATATATATATATATATATATAGTTTCACAATTTGAGTTGAATTACTGAAATAAATGAACTTTTCCACGACATTCTAATTTATTGAGATACAGTTGTGCTCAAAATTATTCATACCAAAATTATTCATAGGCTGTGAAAATAAATCTGTATCATTAATCCTATTTATCTTTTATTTTAAAAATTTAATGTAGCCTTTCACTGGAGAATAAGAATTTAAAATGGGATCTCATTATGAAATAAATGTTTTTCTCTAATACACATTGGCCACAATTAATCATACCCTTTCATTCAATACTTTTTGCAACCTCCTTTTTCCAAGATATCAGCTCTGAGTCTTCACCTATAATTCTTGATAAGTTTGGAGAACATCTGACGAGATCAGAGACCATTCCTTCATCCAGAATCACTCCAGACCCTTTAGATACCCAGCTCCATGTTGGTGCTTCTTCTCTTCAGTTCACCCACTCATTTTCTACAGGGTTCAGGTCAGAGGACTGGGATGGCCATAGCAGAAGCTTGGTTTCGTGCTCAGTGACCCATTTTTGTTTTGGTTTTGATGTTTGTTTGTGGATCATTGTCCTGTTGGAGGATCCAACCACAGCCCATTGTAAGATTTCTAGCATGGACAGTCAGTTTTTAATTTTTTATCTGTTGGTATTTGATAGAATCCATGATGCCATGATGCCAACAAGATATCCAGGATCTCTGGCAGAAAAATAGGCCCACAACATTAAAGATACAGCAGTATATTTCATTGTACACATGGGATACTTTTTTATTCCCGTGTGCACCAAACCCATCTTGAGTGTTTGGTGTTAAAAAGCTAATTTTTTAGTTTCATCTGACCATAGAACCCAGTCCCATTTGAAGTTCCAGTAGAGTCTAGCAAATGAATATGCTGGAGTTTGTTTTTGGATGAAAGTGTTTTCTTTTCTAGAATTTTTTCTTGAAACCCTCCCGAACAACATGTAGTGATGTAGGTGCTGTTTGATCATTTTTTTGAGGCTTTCTGACCCCAAGACTCAACTGTTTTCTGCAATTCTTCAGCTGTGATCATTGGAGCGTCTTTGCCCACTCAAAGTATCCTCCTCACCTTGCTTTAAGACAGATAGACTCACGTCCTCTTCCAGGCAGATTTGTAACATTTTCTTTTGATTGGAAATTTGTAATTATTCCCCTGATGGGAGAAATAGGAATTTTTAATGCTTTAGCTCTTCTTCTTCTTACAGCCACTTTCTAATTTGTGAAACTTGTGAAATTTGTGAAACAATCTTTTGCTGCAAAACAGAAATATTTTCTTTGGTTTTTCTCATTGTGATCAATGATTAAGGGAATTTGGCCTTTGTTTCCCCTCATATTTATATTCCTGTGAAACAGGAAGCCATGGCTGGATAATTTCATGTTCATAATCACCCTGGTGTGATAAAAAATGCAAATATGAATGAGAATATACTTCAATCATAAGAATTATGATTGAAATAGATATTTCAACCATAAGAATTTTTTAGTGATACCAATAATTGTAGCCATTGTGTACTAGAGAAAAATATTCATTTCATAATGTGATTTTCCCCCACTTTTTTTTTCTTTTTTTTGCTTAAATTAAAGGTTAGATTTTTTTAAATCTTTGAATGAAAGATCAAATGGATAAATAATGTGGAGTTATTTTCACAGCCTTATTTGATCATATTTACCAAGGGTATGAATAATTTTGAGCACAACTGTATATGTGTATATATATATATATATATATATATATATATACACTTCAAAGTTTGGGGTCTGTAAGATATTGTAATTGTTTTTGAACAATTTTATTTGGTCAAAAATACAGTAAAAACTACTAATATTGTGAAAAATTATTACAGTTTAAATGAACTGTTTTCTATGTGAATATATGTTAATTTATTCTTGTGATCAAAGCTGAATTTTCAGCATCATTACTCCAGTCTTCAGTGTCACATGATCCTTCAGAAATCATTCTAATATGCTGTTGTTGTTTTTTTCATATTTTTGTGGAAACTGTGATACATTTTATTTTTCAGGATTCTTTGATGAACATAAAGTTCTGAAATAATTTTTTTTTGCAACATTATATATGTTTTTACTGTCACTTTTGGTCAGTTTAATGCATCCTTGCTGAATAAAATTATTATTTTTTAAATCATTTTATTTTATTTAATCTTTTTTTATTTAATTAGTTTTATTTACTTTAAATATGCTACTTCGTTGTTTTCGTGCCAGATTTTGGTCTTATGTTGGCAAAAACTGTCCATTTAGTCCAGAAATCGTGTGTTTAGTTCTTCTTCGCTTGTTGTTTGCAGGCAGGCTGATAAGAAAAGCTGTGTGCTTGTTGTTTTAGTGTGCAGTCTGCATCAAACAGCCGTGGGCTACGAGACGGCTTTGATACGTCCCATAAACACACAGTCCTGCTCGCGTTTGCTTATCATAAATACTGCAGTTCCAGTACCGTAGTTTGTTAAAGTCCTGCTCATGATTCGGCCTCAGCTGTGTCTCTAGTTACCGCTCTAAATAGCACAGCTAACCGATGCGAGTTAAATCACCTCTGACAAAAGCGCTGCCGAATCCTTCAGGAATTGAAATGCTAAACGCCTGGAGCGTCAGTGAGTTTTTACAGTACAGAGAATAGCTGCTCGCTCGCTCACAAACTCATCTGACATTTCAATGCTGGAGCCGAGCTGGTGCACAACCTTCCCATGCCTGTAAATAAGTCTTCCGTCCCTTTTATTTCCGTCTTTCTCTTTCTCTCTGGCTGTCTCTGGTGCTGTTTGGCTCTTAAATGCTGGCATTTCTCCTCCTCTCTCCATGTTTCCCTGTGGAGGTACTGTTGGCAGAGCGTTTGTGAGCGGTAAGCCGAGTGTCGGGATGCTGGTGCCAGTCGAGAGAGATCAGGGAGCAAGTCCTCACCGCATGCATAATAGATAGAGGGCATGAAATCACTTCACACATCCTGCTGACTGACACCAGATTCACACCCTCCTGATCTCTCAGACTCTCTTGACCCTGCTGAGGCATCCTCATACTGAAGCTCACTACAACTCCATGAAGTTAAGTGAGCCAGACAGCTTTTCTTAGCTAATTCATTGGTTATGTTTTCTGGGTGGTCGCTAGGGTTTTGCTAAACGGGTACTGGGGGTACTAGGTGGTTGCTAGGGTGTTGCTAGGTGCTTATGGTGTTCTGAGTGGTCTCTAGGTGGTCGTTAGGGTGTTGCTAGGTGGTTATGGTATTCTGGGTGGTCGCTAGGGTGTTGCTAAACGGGTACTGGGGTTACTAGGTGGTCGTTAGGGTGTTGCTAGGTGGTTATGGTGTTCTGGGTGGTCGCTAAGGTGTTGCTAAACGGGTACTGGGGTTACTAGGTGGTCGTTAGGGTGTTGCTAGGTGGTTATGGTGTTCTGGGTGGTCTCTAGGATGTTGCTAAATGGGTACTGGGGGTACTAGGTGGTAACTAGGGTGTTGCTAGGCGGTTATGGTGTTCTGGGTGGTCGTTAGGGTTTTGCTAAGCAGTTACTATTTTTTTTTTTTAAGTTACTAAGGTGTTGTTATGGGGTTCTAGGTGGTCCCTAGGGTGTTGATTAGCAGTTACTGGGGTACTAGATGGTCACTAGGATGTTGCTAAACAGTTACTAGGTGATTCTGGGAGTTACTAGGGTATTTCTATGTGGTTATGGTGTTCTGGGAGGTCATTAAGGTGTTGCTAAGCAGTTACTAGTGGTTTCTGGGGGTTACTAGGGTATTGCTAGGAGGTAATGTTGTTTTGGGTAGCCACAAAGGTGTTGCTAAGGAGTTACTAGGGGATTCTGGGGGTTGCTAGTGTATCGCTAGGTGGTAATGGTGTTTTAGGTAGTCGCTAAGTTGTTGCTAATTAATGTGTTCTGGGTGGTCGCTAGGGTGTTGCTAAGCAATTACTAAGGGATTCTAGGGGTTACTAGGGTATTGCTGGGTGGTTTCTAGGGTGTTGCTAAGTAGTTACTAGGGGGTTCTGGGTCATTAGGACATTACTGGGTGGTTGATAGGGTGTTATAGTTGGTTATTTGAGTGGTCATTAGGGTGTTTCTAAGTGATTGCTGCGGTGCTCCGGCTGAAGCTGGTTTGTGCTGCTGTGTGGGCGAGTGTTAATGTTTTTCATTACACTTAAAAGAATATCATATAAAAGGAAATTATCCAGAAGCCAGACGTTTCCTGTGTGAGCGGTTAGAGACGGCGTGAAGGATACTGAAAGACAGACCACCCACTGAGAGAGACTTACAGCGAGGGGAAGTTCAGTAAACTGATTGCTATTCTGAGAGTGTTGTTGTTGGTGTGTCTGACGGGTGGCTAGTGCTGGATTACAAAAAAACATCCTTACCAGCATCCTGCCACTGCATTAATATTCATATTCTCCTTCATCTCCTTTATAAAGGACACGCAGTCCACCTAATGAACCCTGCTGTGTTTCTTTTGTGTACTTTTTTTAAAAAAATCAGTGAACTTGTATTTTAGTGTGCATGTGAATGCAGGAAAGGTCAGGTTGTGTTTGATTGTCACCACATTTTTAAGACCTTGTTAAATTTAGATGTTTTTTACAAATTCTGTTTTTTCTTTTTAAATTTTTCGGGATTCAGTTTTTTTTTTTTTTTTTTTTTTTTTTTTTTTGTGGGGGACTTTTAATGGTTAAATTAAATTGTATTAATCAAAAAGCATGTCTAATTTATTGAAATCATGAAACATACAATTTAACAGCAATTTATTACAAGTGTAACAAAATTTTTAGGGCCCTATGAAATACATTTCATTTTTTTCTCAAACTCTGTTTTATTTTTTTATTTTTATTTTTTATTTTTTACCAAATTCTGTTTAAATTTTTCTGGATTCCATTTTAATGATTTAATTAAATGTCAATAATAAAAAAAGCATGTCTGATTAATTAAATTCATATAAACAAATTCATTTATTTAATTTGTTTGCTATAATAGGGCCCTATGAATTTTTTTGTATTTTTCCAGAAATTCTGTGTTTATTTATATATATATATATATATATTTATTTATTTATTTATTTATTTATTTATTTATTTCATTTTTTTCTGGTAATCAAAAGAAGGCATAAAACATTATTATATATGAATATTAACTAGTGTCCATATCGTCACTTGATTTAAGTGCACTGACCTTCTTTTGATTTATTGATCCAAAATTTGACAAATTCCATGACATTCCACGTTATTCAGTTAGTTCTATTTTTATTAATGGATTTTGCGATTCCGTCCAGATCGTGGAAATCATAGAGTCCTACATTTAGTACATTTTAAATACTGCTTCATGTTAACCAGATCAATTTTAAAGTCAGAATTGACTTTGTTAATACATGATCTTAGTCTTAAACCTAAGATATAACCTGAATAGTCCTGTTTACCTTCATCATACTCGGATTATATGAACAGGTATAGTATACTATAGAACTACTAGTAGAGTACTATAGAACTATAGTATAGGTATAGAACTATAGTATGCATGGCATGGCAGTACGTCCCAATACTGTACTACTATCTTAGTACACACTCAAAAGTGTTTCATTTCCCATTGTCAGTGAAGTACATAGTTAGTATAGCTATGGAAATTGAAACACAGCAGCCAGTATTGTTTTTGTTATGAATCTCATGGTTTTCCCCTTCTCTTTGTCTCTTCTGTGCTCTCTACACAGGATGGTGTGTGTCGGCGCTGCTGGGCTGCAGGTTCTTGTGGTTCTGCTTGTGTTCTCAGCAGAATGTGGTGAGTTCTGGTTCACTCTTTCTCTCTTAAAAACGTTAGAAGCAAAAGGGACTTCATGCATACAGGGCGGTTCAGACAGGTCATGTTCTTGAATTCAGTAACAGCTGGAAAGAGCAACATGACACGGTGTCTTAAAAACACATCTGATGTTAGCATGTTGTGAAGCTAATAACTACAATATCAGTGGTTCTCAACCTGTTTGACTCGAAGGCCCTCCTGTTGTCCAACACAATATTCAAGGTTAAATAGGCTATGAATTTTCCGGTATTTCTGCTTGTAAAGTTCCAAACCTGTTCCTTATTTCATCTGTATTTGAACACAAAAGGAAAAAGGTTTTCTTGCTGCTGATGATCATGATGATGACAATGAAGAAATCACCTTTAAGACGCTATTTATACCTGAGATTAATATTTTAGTTGACAATGTCTGGACATTTAAAGAAAACTAGTGACATTTAGTCATATTTTATTTATATTTAGTTGTGCTTCATGATAACTGTTAAACTCAATCACAGTTATTTTTCTCAAAATTATAATTGCAATTATTAGTCATTTGAGAAATTCTTTTTACATTTCAACAAAATTATTACACTTTGAGGTAAGCTCAAATTAAAAGAATTTGTGAATTTCCTGTATTATATTTTTCTTTTTTTTATTGTAAATTAACACTTTTTTTCTGTTAAAACAGCTATTTTAATTTAGAAAAATAAATAAAAATCTATATTTTGTCTCCTCTTTTTTGTTGTAGACTAAAAAAAAAGTGAGATGGTAGTTGATGAAGATAGATGAAGTTGATGAAGTAGATGAAGTTTTTATATTTATATATAAAAAATTTCAGTCTTGTCTTTTGCAAAGAATATTGCATATTGATATAGCCACAGTTATTGTTATATTAGTTTTATCTTGTCAATGTCTTGTCTTAGTCATGGAAAATAGGTCATTGACAAGTGTTTTTCATCATGTCCGTTTACTAAAACTAAAACCAAAATCATTGTTACTTGAAATAAAATAAACGTTAACTGAAATAAAACAAATATTTAAAAAAAAAATGAACTCATTTTATTTCAGTTAGCAAAGCAGCATTTCTCATTTCTGTTTACTTTAAGTTGAAGTGCTAAAATAAATAAAAACTAAAATGAAATAAAAAATGATAAATTTTAAAAACACAATTTTAAAAATATTATGTTAACTAAAACGAAAACATAAAATAAAAGCTAATTCAAACAAAATTGCTAAAACTTTGACTAAAATGAAAAATAAAAAATATAAAACAACTCAAAATGTTAGTAAATTAAACGACACTAAAACAACACTAAATTGTATAGCTATAATGAGAATTCTCCTCAAAACCTCATCCTTGTATTTATATTACTGCTCAAGCAGGAGAAAAGTGCATGTTGCTCATGTGTGCATCTAGTGTTATGCGTGTCAGGAGCGAGCAGCGTGTAACTGCAGGCTGTAGATGCTGATTCTCTGGGAGCTTCTTTGTGTTCATGCTGAATATCTCCGTCAGGCCTGACCGCACGTAACCCGTCCGTCACCTCAGAGCAGCCCTCCTACTGCTTAAACGCATCTGTGTGTGTGTGTGTGTGTGAGCAACCGCAGAATGCTTCATAGGCCAAATGTTTTCACTGGCAGCTTCAGTCAGCGGCTCTTTCATTAGGCTCTTTAGCGATGGGTGGCCGCTTTGAAGGATGATGGGAAATCACTCCCTCCTGCCAGGATGATTTATGCCCCCTGTACACTCAGACCTCCCTCTTTAGAACGGACCTTGAGATATACGACAGACACAAAGCTGCTGTTCACTGAGAGGCTACTAGTTAAATGTAAAAACTGTTAACTTAAAGCAATAAACCTATGTGACTTTCTTTCTTCTGTGTAAGAAAAAAAAACCCCATTGATTTTCATTATATGAACAAAAAACACTTTCAAAATTTGGTAACACTTTACAATAAGGTCATATTAGTTAACATTTGTTAATGCATTACACTATTTAATTTGAAGATAGTAAGACACATGCATAACAATTGCTGAAATTAAATTGATATTTATTTTATATCATATTTTCTAATTTAGAAATCATTTGAAAATGGATAACTATGAAAACAATTATTTGAACTTGAAAAAAATGAATCTGTAAAATTCTCAGATTTATTTAGATGGCAATTTCTTGATCCTGTAAGCCTATTGCAACATTTTTTTACAAATAAAAAAATATCCATCCATCCAATTATAAATGCTTGTTATTTTTATTAGTCTTTGTTTATTTTATGTTTTTATTTAGCTTTAATTTATATTTATTTCAGTTTTAATTTTCAAAAATTCTGGGACAGACAATCATCGGATATTCTGTTCTAAGTTAAGAAGTTCGTAAGAATGTTCTTTTGTGTAAACCTTGAAAATATTTTTTTAAATATTTATCGTTTATCTGATTGTATGATTTGCTGATCAGCTCCATGAAAAACACCTCAAAGTTGCGTAATTATAAAATTTAAGACAATTTGTAGAGTTAAGACAAATTGGAGGTTATTGTATTTATTTACGATGAGCTTAAGAAGATTATTTACAAAAATTCAAATTCTCCTTAAATTTTGTCATAAAGGAATAGTTCACCTCAAAAATGTTATTCTTTTCAAGAATTTTATTCTTAGGAATGTTTCCTCAATCTGGCTTCTGATTCGTTCGAGTGCTCGCTCAATATGATCTCAGAAGTTCCTGCAAGGCATTGTTTTTATAGCAAAAAATTGTTCAGTGAATCGCTGCTTTTTACTGCTGTATTTTTATTCTGTTTATGAGCCGTATCTCGAGACCAGAATATCAGAGAGATTTGGAGTTTGGCCTGGAAAGCGCCTACAGCTCTCAGCATCGTGGCACAGGCAGACACACTCATATTCTCCTCAGAAAATGTACAAATCTAGTTTCCAAGTAGCCCAGACTGTTGAAGAACAGAGAATTGATTACACACACACACACACACGCACGCAAGCACATCTGCATAAGTCTGATTGAAAAAGAAAGTCAGATTGCCATGAAAGTGTATCTGAGAAATGAAAGAGTACAGAGGGAAATTAACTCTTTCCTTCCTTTGCAATAAAGTGCCACATCTGCTCATAAAAACACTCTGTTCTTCTCTTACACACACACACACACACACACACACACACACCAAATCCAGACAGCATCCTGACTGTAATTGAACCTCAACTGATTTATATAGCGCTTAATGTGTAAAATTTCCAGAGCATGCCAATTTTGGGTAAAATCGACCAGTTTCTATTGATGCATATTGGCAAGTTTTTTTAATCAACATTTCTTGATTCATCCTGCATCTCAAGCATTCAGGGCAGTGTTATTTTAATATTATTTATATACTAGTTTAGTATTTATTAATATTTGGAAATACCTTTTTTTTTTATTTAAGTTTTAGTAATTTTATTACTTTTATAAATTTTTTGTCCTTTTTAGTATTTTTTTAATCAGATATTTTCATTTAGCTTTAAATTATATTTATTTCAGTTTTAGTTTTAGTACTTCAACTTATTTTGTTTCATTTAACTGCCAAAGCAACATTTGTAAGTTTTAGTCATTTTGTTATGTGCTTTTGTTCTTTTTAGTAGTTTTTTATTAACATTTTTATTTAGCTTTAATTAATTAATTAATTTATTTTTCCATTTTAGTTTTATTCATTTTAATACTTAAACTTTTTATTTCTGTTTTAGTTATTTCTAATTTTGTCATTATTTTAATCATTTTACCTTTTTTTTAGTTTTTTTTATTTAGCTTTAATTTATATTTATTTTAGTTTAATTTTAGTAATTTTAGTACTTCAACTTGAACTGATTTTATTTTCAGTTAGTAGCCAAGGCTTTGTTATGTGCTTTTGTCCTTTTTATTAATTTTTCATTTGAAAAAAAAAAATGTAGCTTTCATTTATATTTATTTCAGTTTTTGTTTTATTAATTTTTTTATACTTGTGTAAACATTTTTATTCAACGTTTTAGTCAATTTGTTACGTGCTTTTGCACTTTTTAGTAGTTTTTTATGAACAGATTTTTATTTAGAATCATGTCACCTTTTATTTAGAATCAATTCATATTTATTTCAGTTTTAGTAATTTTAGTACTTCAACTTAAGATTATTATATTTTATTTAGTTGCCAAGGTGACATTTATAATTTTCATATAAGTTTATAATATTTATAAGTCATATAATATTTATTATTTTAGCTTCACTGCGATTAATGACACTTTTTTTTTTTTAGCAGTTTTCATTTTAGTTTTGGTTAACAGTAACCACACTGATTCTGGCATTGCCTTTATCACGATGGACATGCATTTCAGCCATAACATGTGATTTTGGCCCTAGCGAGGCGTCTTAGTAGGCGACATGATTCTGCTGCCTGTGTTTTGGATCAGCGTTGGTCCTGTGAGGCAGATCAGCAGTGCTTTGTGTTGTTTGGATGGCGGTGACTGGAATCAGATTTAGCGTATCGAGCCGAGCTGCAAACCCCCGTCCTCCCGTCGCTCCTGGTTACTGAGCAGCGGTTGCCATGGTTATGATGGTGAGGCTGAGAGGTGTAAACTACTGCAGGTGCTGCTGCTGTGTGTGTGTGTGTGTGTGTGTGTGTGTGTGTTTAGGTGTGTGTGTGTGTGGAGCTGGAAAGGTTATTCACTTAATACATTCATCTGTAACCCCCCTCTGGGAGTCTGTTGGAAGTGTGTGTGAATGAGAGAGAGAGAGAGTGTGTATTACCCACTGTGTCCAATGGCATCTTATTTATGAAAGCCACTGGTGGGATTGATTGTGTGACGTGTGTAAATGTGATTGTCCTGTATTCTCATGTTTGCTATATGGGCAACAACATCAACAGCACATATTTCACCCTAAAATTAAGGTTAAAAGTTAAAACCAAAATTAAAAATCTAATTAATATTAAAAAAGAAAATAAATGCATATATAAATGCATAAATTAATCAAATATATACAGTATATACTTATATGCATGTAAATGTATGTAAATTACTTATATGCATGTAATTTTATGATTTTTTAAATCTATTTAGTTATATAAATTGCAAATTATATAATAAATAATATATAGTGTTTATATAAAATATAAAAATTTTAACCTCTCAATTACTTTAATATGAGAAAAATTATCATATTCTCATTATTCTTTAAAATTCTCATTGCTGTTAAAATTCTCATATATATATATATATATATATATATATATATATATATATATATATATTTTTTTTTTTTTTAAGTAAATATATTTTACTTATTTATACTGATTTAAAAACAAAAAAAAAAAACAAACAAATGCAAACTGATATATCATGACTCATACTAAATATAAAAATTATAATAAATTATAATGAGTTATTAAACAGTTATAATAAAATGACAAGGATATAATAAAATGTAAATGGCATTTTCTTATTCGTAGTATTTGTTTTACTGCCTTTAATTTATACTCATGTAAATAAAGCTTTTTAAACAAGTAATCATAAGTAAAAACATTACATACAGTAATTATAATCAACAATATGCTAATGATAATTTAAGGACAAAATGGACTTCGTTTTCTTTATGATTTCTTTTGGTTTCTTCTGTGTTTTGGTGAAATTCAGCCCGTACGTGTTTGAGTTATGTCTCATTAGGAAGGAAATTGACTTGGTTTTTGCGCAAAGACAAAGCCGTGGGGGGTGTATGGAGACCATCTAAATGCAGATTTGAGCTTTTATCACTTATATCATTATTCAAATTCTGGGATATACACTCATCCCTAAATCCATATGGAATGAAGAACTGCAATTGATTTTCTATGCGTTTCCTGCTCCAGATAGTTGAGGTAGCAGCTGAGAGTGTGGATTTGGGAGATTAGATCGCCTGTTCATCTTCCCTTCTCACTTAAAGCAATATTCCAGGTTATTTACATTTGCATATATCTGTGGACGGCATCTGTGTGTAAAACCATGGGAAATGTTTACACTAATGCACTTACAACGCAAGCCTAGCAGGCAGTTCATCACAAATAAATGTTAAACATACACAGCTATCACAGTGTTTCAACAATATAACCAAAACCGTAACTGCTGTGATACTCTCTGATAGACTTTTAAAATAAGTCACCAAGGCTGCATTGATTTGATCAAAAAATACAGTAAAATCTGTAAAATTGTGAAATATTATTGTAATTTCAAATAGCTGTTCCCCTTTCAGTCGGTCACTCCGAGTCACGTCGGATGACCGACGAAATTGGGATCTCGCCAGGGAGACCAATCCACTTCGAGTGTAACTAAACGAGCCAATGGACATTGGCATGCGATTATTGCATCCAGCTGCCGCTGATCACAGCGTGAGCATAAGAGGCAGCTGATGCACCGCATCAATTATCCTTTCGCTTCGGAGCCGAGCGGTAGTGAAGCTACTGCTCCCTTTCCCGAGAAGAGTGTTCTGTGAACGAGTGCGGGCGTTACGGTGCAGCAGCGGTGGTCACGGTGTCCGGGAGAGCTGAATCATCTTCCCGCTGGCAGCCACACTTGGAGTGTGCGGTGGCCAAGCTCCCCTGCGTGCTTCAGCACCTCAAAAAAAAAAAAAGAGCATTCTAAGAGCAAATTTCTCTAAGAGAGTACACGGGTGATCGCGTCTTTTTAAAGATGTCTTATCACCCGTGCGTTTCTGGCTGTGGTCGCTTCCTGGCGCCTCAGGACGGTCACGATTGCTGCCTCACGTGTCTGGGCATTCAGCACGCTGAGGAGGCTTTCGTGGATGGCTCATGTTCTTCTTGTGGGGACATGACCATCTCGGAGTTGCGTCTTAGACTCCGCTATGTCAAACATGGCGGAGTCCCTCTGCCTCTGCCGCGGTCCAGCGTGCGCGCCGCTGGGTCCGGTGGGGGCAGAGGTGATCTGAGGATTACGGTGAGGGCTTCCCCAAGTGGAGCTCCTCGCCCCTCAAGCACTCCGCAGCCGGTGGTGCTGCCGAAGGAGCGTGCTGGGCCCTCTGCTCGGGGTGCACCAGGCGTCTCCTTCGGTGGTCCCCCTGACGACCAGATGTCGATCACTGCATCGGAGGGCGGGCCCTCTCTCTCCGGGGATGACGACTCGGCTGCGCTGCCCCCTTCGGGTGTGGTAGCGTTGTCCGAGCCAGACCCAGAGATGACGGCCATGCTTTCCCGGGCCGCCGAGAATGTCGGGCTCGTGTGGAATCCACCACCGCGTCCCGATCCTTCGAGGCTGGACGAGTGGTTTCTCGGTGGGGGTCGCGCTGGTTCTCAGCGCCCCCCTCCGGTGCCATTCTTCCCGGAAGTGCACGAGGAGCTGACAAGATCGTGGAGGGCACCTTCACTGCCCGAAACAAATCTTGTAGTTCTTCCGCTCTCACCACCCTCGATGGTGGAGCCGCTTTGGGGTATGCGGGCATCCCCTCGGTGGAGCGGTCTGTGGCCATGCAACTATGTCCAACAGCCGCTTCCACCCTGCGGGGTGATCCGTGTCTCCCCTCACGGGCCTCTAAGTATTCGTCAGGCCTAACTGGCAGTGCTTATAGAGCCTGTGGGGAGGCGGCTTCCGCCCTCCACGCTATGGCGTTGCTGCAGGTCCACCAGGCCAAAGCACTGAAAGACCTGCACGAGGGTGGTCACGACCTGACGGTTCTACATGAGCTGCGCGCTGCGACGGACCTCGCGCTACGAGCGACGAAGGTGACCGCACAGTCTCTGGGTCGTGCGATGTCCACGTTAGTGGTCCAGGAGCGCCATCTCTGGCTGTGTCTTGCTGACATGAGAGAGCTGGAGAAGGCACAGTTCCTGAATGCTCCCGTGTCACAGACCGGCCTTTTCGGCGACGCTGTCGAGAGCTTTGCCCAGCAGTTCTCGGCAGCCCAGAAGCAGACTGAGGCGATCAAACACATCATGCGCCGGAGGAAACCTGCTGCTTCCACTCCGGCTGCAGCCCCTCAGCCTGCTCGTCGCCGTGGGCGCCCCCCTGCGGCCGCCCCCGCTCCCGCGCGGCCGCAGCAGCCTTCCACCAGGCCGCGTCGTGGAGCCGGTCGCAGGCAGGACGCCCAGCCCGTCCAGGCCCCCGCCAAACCTGGCGGCAAGCGCAAGTGCAAGAGGCCCTGAGACGGGCGACCCAGAGATGGAGGAGACTGCTCTCCGGGAGATGGTGACCGCACCACTCCCTCCCCCGGTGGAGGGCCGGGTGGAGAATCCTGTGTTTCAGTTTGTTTTTGTTCCGCCGCTGGCCCAGCAGCCAGCGGTACCCAAAACATCAGTAAAAGAGCGGTTTCCTCAGTCTCTGGGTCTCAAGAGGAGGAGAGGGGTGATCCGTGCATCACAGGAGCGCTTCCCTCCTCCTCTCTCGCCAGCAGGCAGCGGGTGGTTGCCCAAGAGCACCCCTCCTGCCCATTCGTGGAACCAGGTAAGGGTAGTAGCACTCCATTCCCCGCTTCAAGTCGTCAAACGCCGGGCTGTCACAAGCCTCAAGCCGGGTTCCTGTGTCTCCTCCCATGCCAGGGGAAATCAGGTGAGTGCTACACTACACACCCAGACCCTGCCCCCTGCCGTCACAGGCCAGGCCGTCACAGGCCCTGGGGCCGGTCCCTGTGTTCCACCTCGCTGCCCCACCGCGGGCGCGTCGGTGGCCCCGTTGGTCCCACTGGTGCGGTCTCTCGGAGCCTGGTTAGCGCTCCCCAGCCCGTCCCGGTGGCTCCTGCGGACCATCAGACTCGGCTATGCGATTCAGTTCGCCCGGCGTCCCCCCAAGTTCAGGGGCATCCGGTTCACTTCAGTCAAAGCCGTCGATGCCCCTGTCTTGCGCGCGGAGATTGCAGTCCTACTGGCGAAGGGTGCAATAGAGCCGGTCCCTCCAGCCGATATGAGGTCGGGGTTTTACAGCCCTTACTTCATTGTGCCCAAGAAAAGCGGTGGGTTACGACCGATCTTGGATCTGCGAGTTTTGAACCGTGCACTTCACAAGATGCCGTTCAAGATGTTGACGCAGAAACGCATTTTTGGATGCGTCCGTCCCCTAGATTGGTTTGCAGCGATCGACCTGAAGGACGCGTACTTTCATGTTTCGATTCTTCCGCGGCACAGGCCATTCCTGCGATTCGCGTTCGAAGGTCGGGCATTTCAGTACAAGGTCCTGCCCTTCGGGCTGTCCCTCTCGCCTCGTGTCTTCACCAAAGTCGCAGAGGCGGCCCTTGTTCCCCTGAGAGAACAGGGTGTGCGCATTCTCAACTACCTCGACGACTGGCTCATACTTGCACAGTCTCGAGAGCTGTTGTGCGCACACAGGGACCTGGTGCTCAGGCACCTCAGCCAGTTGGGCCTTCGGGTCAATTGGGAAAAGAGCAAACTCGTGCCAACGCAGAGGATCTCTTTTCTCGGCATGGAGTTGGATTCGGTCAACCAGACAGCACGCCTCACCCAGGAACGTGCTCAGTCGGTGCTGAACTGCCTCAAGACTTTATCAGGCAGGACAGCGGTCCCACTGAAACTCTTTCAGAGGCTCCTGGGGCATATGGCTGCAGCTGCGGCCATAGTTCCGCTCGGTCTGCTCCATATGAGACCGCTTCAGCACTGGCTCCATGGCCGAATCCCGAGGTGGGCGTGGAAACGCGGTACTCACCGGGTTCAGATTACACCGGCCTGCCGCAAGACCTTCAGCCCGTGGTCAGATCCTTCGTTCCTTCGGGCAGGAGTGCCCCTGGAGCAGGTATCCAGGCATGCTGTGGTATTCACGGATGCCTCGGCCACCGGCTGGGGTGCCACGTACAACGGGCACGCAGTATCAGGGGTTTGGACGGGCCCCCTTCTGCGTTGGCATATCAATTGCCTCGAGTTGCTGGCAGTACGCCTTGCCCTGTGCCGCCTCAGAGGGCGCCTTCGGGGCAGGGACGTTCTGGTCCGTACGGACAACACTGCGACCGTTGCCTATATCAACCGGCAAGGCGGTTTGCGCTCCCGTCGCATGTCGCAACTCGCCCGCCACCTCCTCCTCTGGAGTCAGAAGCATCTGAGGTCCCTTCGTGCCATCCACATCCCAGGAGTGCTCAATCAGGTGGCCGACGAGCTGTCTCGAGCGGCACTTCCTGGGGAGTGGAGACTCCATCCCCAGGCGGTCCAGCTGATTTGGAGTCGGTTCGGAGTTGCTCAGGTAGACCTGTTTGCATCTCCAGAAACCACCCACTGCCAGTGGTTCTACTCCCTGTCCGAGGCAACGCTCGGCACGGATGCACTGGCACACAGCTGGCCCCAGGGCTTGCGCAAGTATGCGTTTCCCCCAGTGAGCCTGCTAGCACAGACATTGTGCAAGATCAGGGAGGACGAGGAGCAGGTCCTGTTAGTGGCTCCATATTGGCCCAACAAGACCTGGTTCCCGGAACTCATGCTCCTCGCGACAGCCCCTCCCTGGCCGATTCCTCTGAGGAAGGATCTGCTTTCTCAGAGACGGGGCACCCTCTGGCACCCGCGTCCAGACTTGTGGAAACTTCATGTGTGGTCCCTGGACGGGACGCGGAGGTTCTAGGTGACCTGCCCCAGGAGGTAGCGTTCACTATCGCTTCAGCACGAGCACCGTCCACAAGACGGGCCTATGCGCTGAAGTGGAACCTGTTTGTCGAATGGTGTTCCTCTTACCAGGAGGACCCCCGGAGATGTTCGATCAGAGTCGTGCTTTCCTTTTTGCAACAAGGGTTGGAGCGTAGGCTGTCCCCCTCCACCCTTAAGGTATATGTTGCTGCTATTTCTGCCCACCACGACCCCATAGAGGGGAGATCGGTGGGGAAGCACGATCTGGTCGTCAGGTTTCTTAGGGGGGCCAGGAGGTTAAATCCTCCGAGGCCTCCCTCCCTTCCCTCTTGGGATTTGGCTTTGGTGCTAAGAGCCCTACAAACTGCCCCCTTTGAGCCATTGCGGTCAGTCGAGTTGAAGTTTCTTTCTATGAAAACCCTACTCCTGACTGCATTGGCCTCAATCAAGAGGGTGGGGGACCTGCAGGCATTTTCGGTCGACGAATCGTGCCTTGAGTTTGGGCCGGCTGACTCCAGTGCAACACTGAGGCCCCGGCCCGGCTATGTGCCCAAGGTTCCTACCACGCCCTTCAGGGACCAGGTAGTGAGCCTGCAAGCGCTGCCCCTGGAGGAGGCAGACCCAGCCCTAGCTTTGCTCTGTCCTGTACGCGCACTGCGTCAGTACGTGGATAGAACTCAGAGCTTCAGGACCTCAGAACAGCTCTTTGTCTGTTACGGAGGACAGCAGAAGGGGAAGGCTGTCTCCAAGCAGAGGATGGCCCACTGGATAGTGGATGCCATCACCTTGGCCTACGAAGCACAAGGTGTGCCCTGCCCGCTCAGGTTGCGTGCTCACTCCACTAGGGGTGTCGCATCGTCCTGGGCGCTGGCTCGTGGTGCCTCGCTAGCAGACATCTGTAGAGCTGCGGGTTGGGCGACTCCCAACACGTTCGCTAGGTTTTATAGCCTACGTGTCGAACCGGTTTCCTCCTGTGTTCTCACCTCAAACGGGTAGTGGCACTGAGAGGGCCGGCTCAGAGTCGGCTTGCGGCGTCCTTACGCCTAATTCTCCAGAGAGTTCCTTAACCAGGCAAACCCTGTTGAGTCCTCCAGCACTCCGGCGTCCGGACACGGCGGAGCGTCCGGCGCCAGGCCTTCAGCCAATGAATTCTTGAAAACTGGTGCGAGGCTAGTGCCCATATGAGAGACCCTGTCGGGATCCCATATGTGTATTCCACGGTATTCTTATTAGAGCCGTGTTTCCCCTGGCGGACCACGTTCTGCCATCTCTAAAGATGCAGCCTGAGCCATCTCAGAGACTTCCATGTGCAAAAGGGCCCTCTGGGTTACTTCACATGTTTGAATGTCACTTAAACCCCCTTTGGGAGGAGGTGACTCCGCAGTGTGCCTCTTCCAAGTGGAAGGGCACGCTTCCCAGTGTTATCCTAGTCCTACTGTTTGGGTTGCTCAAGGAACACCAGTAGTTGACCTTCTCTGTGTAGAGCCCGGTCCTATCGTCTGCCTTATAGGAAGGGTCAGGAGCCCTACACAGGCCACTGGAAGGGGCAGCTCCTGTGGCGCTTTGGTAGGGATCCCAATTTCGTCGGTCATCCGACGTGACTCGGAGTGACCGACTGAAAGGGGAACGTCTCGGTTACGTATGTAACCCTCGTTCCCTGAAGGAGGGAACGGAGACGTCACGTCCCGTCGCCACAGTCGCTGTACCACCGCTGAGCTGCCGGGTCGCCGGCTCGGCTCCTCAGCGAAAACATAATTGATGCGGTGCATCAGCTGCCTCTTATGCTCACGCTGTGATCAGCGGCAGCTGGATGCAATAATCGCATGCCAATGTCCATTGGCTCGTTTAGTTACACTCGAAGTGGATTGGTCTCCCTGGCGAGATCCCAATTTCGTCGGTCATCCGACGTGACGTCTCCGTTCCCTCCTTCAGGGAACGAGGGTTACATACGTAACCGAGACGTTTTCTGTGAAAATCTGTTAAACTGTAATTGATTTCTGTGATCAAAGCTGAATATTCAGCATCATTACTCCAGTCTTCAGTGTCACATGATCCTTCAGAAATCATTTTAATATGCTGATTTACTGCTCAAGAAACATTTCTGATTATTATCAATGTTGAAAACAGTTTAGCTGACAAATATTTTTGTGGAAACTGTGATGCATTTTATTTTTCAGGATTCACAGAAGAATAGAAAGTTCAAAAGAACAGCATTGGCATGGAAATCTTTTCTAACATATTTTTACAGTTACTTTTGATCAATTTAATGCATCTTTGCTGAATAAAAATATTAATTTCTTACTGATGCCAAACTTTTAAACAATAGTGTACATTTTTAACTTGTTCCATGACTATGAGGTTTCACTTGACATCTTTAACAAAAATACAAGCTTCACATTTTAAATCCTCTTTAAAATCAAATGACTGTATTACTGTAAGCACAGTTTTAAAGGCTGGGGAATGAAAGAGGTTGAAATGATTGTGACTGAAAACATGCCAACTGCTGTCTATACTTGAGTTATAAATAACCTGGAGTATAAAATAAAATGTGTTATTTTCCAGTATTTATTGAATAATGGTGTTGCATGTTCAATTTACATCTCTCTTTTCTACAGATAACTAAAAAGCTTCAGATGCACATGAACACACGTCAGACTGATATCCAGCTCATACGAGCGAAAACATGATTGAGTTCAGCTGTAAAACATTTTTAATTTCGAAAGCTCTCCCATTGTTAGAAGAAGAAACTCACTTGAGTGTCGGTCTGAGAGCTGAAGCTTCATCTTTCTGTTGTTCCTCTCACAGCTCTGAAGTGTTTTAATGAACTGCGCTGAGATCCAGAGCAGACGCTCAGGCTGGAGAACAAATATTATTCATGTGTTTTCTGTGTTTGAGGATGCTACAAAGGCTTTTGCTGTAATAATCCGTCAGGTTTTATGAGGAACAGTGAACTGGGCTTTTCCTTTGTTTGCATCACATCTAAAAAAATCTGAATTTCTCTTGATGTCAAATAAAAAAGGGTCGTATTTGCTTCCTTAAATCACACTCATATTCTTATTGTGAATGATTCATCAGTGCATGTGTTGAAATATGTGTCTTCATTATCTTTCAGCAAAATATAATAACTCAAGGAACCACTTTTCTCTTCAGTTGACATCATCTGGACCAAATGGGTTCTTGGTTAATGTTAGCCAATAGTCAAATCATCATCATGAGCTAAAACTAAAACCATGAAAAAATTCTTTACTTGAAATAAAAGGAATATTAACTGAAATAAAACAATTTTATTATGTTTACATTTATTTGTACTTTAAATCTATATGTTTATTTCAGTTTTAGTTTGAGTAATTTTAGTTTTTTAAAAATTTTATTAAAAAAAATTTCCAAGGCAACATTTCTTCTTTTCATTTTGTTTTTAGTTTAACTTGAAGTGCTAAAATAACTAAAATGAATAATTAATAAAAATTAAAAACATTAAAAAAAAATTCTTGAAATTAAATAAACATCAACTGAAATGAAACAAACTTTTCATATTTATTTAAATTTATATTTATTTTAGTTATAGTAATTTTAGTACTTAAAATTTATTTTATTTCACCAAGTTGTCAAGACAACATTTTTCATTTTCATTTAGTTTAAATTAAAATAACTAAAAATAATAATTAATTAAATCTAAAACCATAAAAGCATTTTCATTACCTGAAACAAAATAAATGTTAACTGAAATAAAAGAAAACCTTTATTTTTATATTTATTTTACATTTAGTAATTTTGTTATTTCAAACTTATTTTATTTAATTTCTCATTTGCTCATTTAGTAAAATAACTAAAACAAGTAATTAAACTCTAAAACCATAAAAATCATTTTCATTGCTTGAAATAAAATAAATGTTAACTAAAATAAAATTAATTATATTTATTTTTATTTTAGTTTTAGAATTGTATTTATTTATTTATTTTCATTTTTCATTTGCTCTTTTAGTCAAATAACTAAAATTGATAATTAATAAACTAAAACCATAAAAAATCATTACTTGAAATAAATGTTGACTGGAATAAAAATAAAAAAAAACTTTATATTTATTTTAGTTTTGGTTATTTTAGTACATAAAACTGATTTTATTTCATTTCTCATTTGCTCATTTAATAAAATAACTAAAACGAATAATAAATAGAAACTAAAAATAAAAAAAAATGCTTCATGATGCCATAGAAGAACCTTTTTGTCTAAATGGTTTCATAAAGAACCTTTAACACCTGAAGAACCTTTCTGTTTCACAAAAGGTTCTTTGTGGCGAAAGAAGGTTCTTCAGATTATAAAAAGGTAAGAAAGAGATCGTTCTTTAAAGAACCTTTGACTGAATGGTTCATTGTGGAACCAAAAATGGTTCTTCTGTGGCATCACTGTGAAGAACCTTTTAAGCACCTTTATTTTTAAGAGTGTGTGTATATATATATATATATATATATATATATACATACATACATACATATTAAATTATATATATATTTTAAAATATTTAGAATTTAAATAATACTGTTAAATTGCTATTTTAAGATACTGTTTTAGGTAATTATTGACTCTGAACATTAACCTGAGACACCATTTCAACACAGCAAACATTGCACACTTCAGCTTCAAACCTGACTCTGTTCGTTTCTCTCACTGATCTCTCAGGGCTGACTCGAGCTGAGACTCCGGCGACGGTCCGGAGAGTGACCCATCCTCCCCTGCGCCGCCCGTTATCCAGCTCCGCTCTGCTCCCGTGTGTGTTCACCCTTCCGGCCGCCCTGCTCCCGGGACACGGCCCCTTCATCCGCTGGAGCCATGGCTCCGGAGCGCAGGAGCAGACGGTGCTGTCGGCCCGGGACGGGGTGGTCAGGGTGCACCGGGCGTATGTGGGTCGGGTCAGTCTGCCCGGATACTCGGCCGATCCGCTCAACGCCTCGCTGGCGCTTTCCCAGCTCCGCTCCAACGACTCCGGGAGCTTCCGGTGCCACGTCGCTCTGGGAGAAAATTATGAGCAGGATACAGTTAGTCTGGAGGTCACAGGTGAGATCCGAACCGGACTGATTTAATATTCAATTATTGTACTTTTCCTGGACTCTTTCATACATGTTTTATAGTATTACACACATCTCAGGATAAATTATAGTCCTTGAAAAAGTCATGTTATTTTTAACCAAAATTATTAAAAATGGTTTTCAGTAATTGAAATGAAGCTGAAATAAAATAAAATATAAATATTACTGTAGATCAGCGTTTCCCAATCCCAGTCCTCGCACCCCCCTGCTCTGCATATTTCGTATGTATCTCTTATCACGTACGACGTTTGTTCTATTCGACTGTAAGGGCCCTGCGAAGTGGACATCATCGGATATTACGCCATGAGTCCAGTTCGAAATGAGTGTATGTTCCATTCAAAGGGCATTAAAGTGTGTGAGACGTGAATTTAAATTGTCTTTATTTACAGAGGTATGGCGCGAGGACTGCCATTTAACCGCTGCTGTAGATGAATAACTTAAACTTTAAGGTAAACATTTCTGAGACAACTTTAAAGGGGTCATATGATGCGATTTCTTGCTTTCCTTTTCTTTAGTGTGTAATGTATACAATCTGCAGAGTTACGAAGCTCAAAGTCTCCCACAAAAGGATTTATTCTATCTAAAAGAGAAGGCTGATCCAGACCGGGCAAAAACGCCTCATTAAAACGCCCCCCCACATGTCTACGTCACGATGTGGAAATATTTGTGTAATCCCGCCCAAATGTTCACGCAAAGAAAGAAGGTTTGGTTTCAGTAACCGCAGTAGAGTTGATGCAGTCATGTCAGGGAGACGCTGTGTATTTCTATACGAAAGCAAAAGCACTTTATTTGGCCTTCCGGAAGTAGATGCAATTAGGAATCATTCTTAAGATTTGTTTACAACAGAACAGCACAACCCAAATGTTCGAATTTGTGCAACGCATTTTATGGACGAGTTTCGTGAACCTAGGAGAGTAGAAGGCTGGCTGTGCACAAAAGCTATTTCTAAAAATAAAAGGGTCAATTCCGACTTTGCTCTGACAATCTGGCGCTTCTGAATCAGCGACTGTATGTATGTTTTGTTATTAGTTTAAGTGTTTGCTATTGACTGTTCAAATGCAGTTATGCACAGTGTAGAGTAACGCGTTGTGTGTGTGTGTGTGAGAGAGAGAGAGAGACAGGATCACATCACAGTGGAGTCAAATGTCTAAACCGTGGCTTGTGTACTGCAAATACGAGCATCATCACTGTGTCTGTCACGCGACTCTGTTCCCCTTTCGGGCTTGAACTGATGGTAAAACTATCGACATTATTAACTGTCTTGATATTTACTTTGAAAGCTAAAGCTCGTGATTATGGTGAGGGGCGTTACATTTCTGATGCGCGCGCTTGTGGTGTTCGGCCAATCACAATGCACTGAGTCAGCTGGCCAATCAGAGCAGACTGCGCTTGTTGGAAGGAGGAGCTTTGTAGAAAACGACGTGTTTAGGAGAGGCGGGGCATAGAGGAACTACAATAATTTTTTAATATTAATATTAATTTATAATTTATAATATTATATTAATATTTGAAAAATAATGTGTTTTTTGAACATTAAAGCATGTTAACATATTCTGTTACACCAAATACACAAAATACTGATCTTTAAAATAATATCATATGATCCCTTTAAATGAACTGAAATAAGTTTAAGATGAAGTACTAAAAAAACCCCTGAAATTAAAATAGGTAAAATCTAAGTAGAAATAAAAAAAAATAATAATAATAAAAATGACAAAAGCACATAACATGAGTTGCTTAAACTTTAACTAAAATGTAAGTGAAAAATATAAGCTAATTCAAAATATTAATAAATACTAGTATATAAATAATGCTAAAATAACGCTTCCTTAAAAAATGTAAATGAGCTAGAAATTAAGAGTTTGAATTAATAGTTGATTATGATCTGGAGCTGATTTAACATTAAATATGATTTAACTTAAAGATGCGGTTACTGTACTCTTCCTAGACTTAATAAATATTTTATAGCATTACACAGATTTCAGTATAAAATATTATCCTTGTTGTTGTTTTTGTTGACTGAAATAAACCAAAATATAAATATTAGATGAATAATTTTGGAGAAAATTAGGAATGAACTGAAATAAGTTTAAGCTGCAGTACTAAAATTAATAACACTGAATTAAAAAAAAATCTATATAGAAATATGTAGGAAAATCTTTAAACAACTAATAAAAATTTCAAGAGGACATTAAAATTACTAAAACTAAAATGAAAATGAAAACTGAAAATAGAAATATAAAAGCTCATTCGAAAATATTAATAAATACCATAATAGTATGTAAATAATACTAAATTGTAGAAATTAAGAGTTTGAATTTATAATTTTTTATGAAGGGGAGCTGATTTATTATTCAAAATCTGGTGTTACTATACTTTTCCTAATAGAAAATACTAGATATTTTTAATTGAAATAAATCTGAAATGAACTAAAATATAAATATTAGATGAAAAATGTAAAACTTAAACAAAAATGAGAAATTTTGCATTGGCAACTAAAAATAAGTTTGAAATATCAAAATTACTAAAAATAAAACTGTAAATATAAATTAAATCTAAATAGAAATTTTAAAAATAACTAAAAATGACAACAGCACATAACAAAATTATTAAAACCTGACCTAAAAATAAAATGAAAAGGGAAAATTAAAAAAATAATTCAAAATATTTATAAATAGTATAATGGTTTATAAATAATACTAAAGTAACACTGCCTTGACATTTATGAACAAATCTAGATCTAGAAATTAACTATTTGAATTTGTTCTTCAATTAAAATTTAAATTATATTTTAATAAATTATAAAATTATATTTTTATAATTATTTTTAATACTAATGTATAATATGTTTGTGTTTTAAAATAATTTTATAATATTTATAAAATAATAGTGTAATGTTTTATTTATACAGCACTTTTGACAGTGGGTATTGTTACAGAAAATGACTGCAGTAATAATGTTGTAGGTTCTGTAAGGTCCTCATTTAGTAGTTCAATTAAGAGAAAATTACAGCTCAATATATTGTCTGTAAACCCCCAGTGAGCGAGTTAAAATCATTATGAAAGTCATTTTGCATGGCTGAAGTGTAACGTGAGCACATCTGAACCCAGAACAACAGTTTTCAGATAAACATTGAGGAAAAGCGGCGGCTCGTTAAGAGTCCAGGAGTCTGCTGTGAATTAATTACCCTCTCATTACATCCACTCAGACTGTCAATATCAGATTCATTTCAGCTTTTTCCCTCGTTTCCCGTCTAACTTTAGCTTAGCTTTATTTTCATTTTCGTCTGAGGCTCTCATTAACTGCTTAATTGGCCGTAACTCTTTAATTAGAGCGGTGAGATTGATTCCCTGCAAACGAGGGCTGTGTGAATTCTGAGGAAAACAGGTGACACTTAAAGAGGGAAATTACGCTAAACCGCAGATAAATCATCTCAAATGTTCTACATAATGTATGCGCTGTGATAGACAATTGATATTTAGTAATATTATTGATTTAATGCGCTGACACTATCAGATGAGTACAACATTTTAGCTGATAATGACACTCACTTTGCAACATTAATAGCCTACTATTATTGAACCAACACTAAACTGAATTGAGCTGAATAATGACATTTGATGATTTAATATTTGATTATTGTACTTTTTCTGGGGACTTTTTTATACTTATTTTATAGCATTACACACATTTCAGGATAAATTATGGTCTTTCAAACGGTGTTGTTATTGTTAACTAAAACTATTAAAAATTGTGTTTGGTAATTGAACAAAGCTGAAATAAAATTAAATATGAATATTAGATAAAAAACCTAAACTTGAAGTTAGAAAATTCTAAGAAAATTAGAAATGAAATCGTTAAAATTAAAAAATTAAAATAAATTCTATGTAGAAATATTTTTTTTAAAATAAAAAAAAGACAAAAAAAATGACAGAAGCACATAAATTAGTTTTTACTAAAATGGATAAAATTATATATTATATATTAATTATATATTCATAATATTATAATTTTTATTAATACTTTTTGTAATGAGTCTACACAAATTAAAGTCATATTTGTCTTTACAAACTAAGGGACAAGTTGAGCTTTATCGTAATTTGAAACAATTTTAATAAGTGAAAATTAAAGAAATTATTAAAAATATATTTAAAAAATGTTAAATTATTTATTTCTGTTGTTGTGCTTATAATTAATAATAATAATACTAATAATAATTGAAAATAATAAGCGATTTTAAAAAATACTTTTATTGATTAATATTATATATTATTATTATTACTATTTTATTCATACCTTTCTGTGACAAGTGTAAAATAAATGCAAAATATAATAAACTGTTCTGACCTCTTCTAAAAGAGAAAAAGTATAAGATCATTAAAAAACATGAATATTGGCCAATTATTATCCCCAATGCTTGTCTGTGCCTCTGGTTGTTTTGTGATGTTGATGTTTCTGTGTGTTTTCAGGTGTGGTGTTTCACTACCGTTCTCCCGCGGAGCGTTATTTGCTGTCGTTCGCCGAGGCCGTTCGCGCGTGTGAGGAGAACTCGGCTGAGGTCGCGACCCCTGAGCAGCTGTGGGCGGCGTTTCACTCCGGCATGAACAGCTGTGCGGCCGGATGGCTCAGAGACCAGAGCGTCAGGTCTGACTCATGAGCATCAGTCAGGAAATATCAGAGAGTGTCATAGAATGCTAAAACTAATTATAGCTGTTTTTTATAAACTGAGGGGTCAAACTTGATTGTAACCTGAAACACAATTTTAATGAGTAATAATTAACATAATAATAATTCCGAAATAATAATTTACTAATAATTTATTAATTAATATTATTTATTAATATTAATATTTTATTTTTAATTTTTATTTTGTTTTTATTATGAGTCTACACAAATTAAACTCAGTTTGTAAGGTTGTTCCTGAAGCTTTCAGAAATGTACATATGTATTTAGTACATAGTATACTTAATAGTATATTAATAGTATATTAATTAGTATGTTTATTTATTTAGTAAATAATAAATATTGAATGCATAATATAAACAGATTTTTCTGTAAATAATCAAATAAATACAATTATTATTATTGTATTATTTTTTATATTGTTATAATACTATACATTAAATTATTTGTATATTTCATAATTTAGTAAATCATAAATATTGAATACATAATATTAATATATAATATACAATTAATACGTATAACTATAATAAGAATAAGAATAATTTGTTAAAATAAATACATTATTTTATTATTACTTTACTATTTTAATTATCCATTATGTATTAATATTATACAATACACAATGTATACAACAATTATTATTATTATTATTATTATTATTATTATTAATAATTTAAAATAAAAGTAATATTTAAAAAAAATAGTATAACTAATTTATTTATTTATTTTGAGACTAAATTAAACAGATTTTGGTTCGGTTTGGACAGAGTTGTTTGTGAATTTTAGCAATCACAGCATATCTTTCAGTGCTGATGAAGGACTATTAAGCTCCAGCCAGGCAGACACGCTTCACCTTGAGCTATTATAAGGATCCTGTTATAATATTGCAGCGAAATTATTTATTAGCATCTCCATGACAGCACAGCTTTATTTACATATGGATATTGTCACAGTGCAGGTGTTTGGTCTCCTCTCCGCAGGTATCCCATACAGAAACCCGAGCTTGGCTGCTATGGACACGCAGAGTTTTCTACTGGAGTGAGGAATTATGGGAAACGGGACCCTTCAGAACTGTTTGATGTTTACTGTTTCACCAATGACATGCAAGGTGAGATTCCGGAAAACACATTTGCCATGGACAAATGCGATCAATCAAATATTTCAAACCATATCCCACTATTATATTAGTACTAGTATTAATGTCGTTAATGTATTAATGTAATTTAATTTAATTTATTATTGCTGCTTTCAGGGTTACAGCTGATTTTTCTCTAATAAATATTACTATTATTATTACTATTATTATTATTACTACTATTTGTTATATTAATTGCATATTATGTTTTCATAATGTGTTCAATATTTATTATTTACTAAATAAATTCATATTTTTTCATTATTATTATTATTATTATTTCTTCCAGGGTTACAGCCAAGTTTTTCAAATAAATAAATAATAATAATAATAATAATAATAATAATAATAATAATAATGATAGATTTTATAATTATTGTTCCCCTTTCAGTCGGTCACTCCGAGTCACGTCGGATGACCGACGAAATTGGGATCTCGCCAGAGAGACCAATCCACTTCGAGTGTAACTAAACGAGCCAATGGACATTGGCATGCGATTATTGCATCCAGCTGCCGCTGTGATCAGTTAAAGCTGGTTAAAGCTACTGCTCTCCCTTCCAAGAGAGTGTTCTGCGAGCGAGTGCGGGCGTTACGGCGCGGCAGCGGTGGTCACGGTGTCCGGGAGAGAAAGATCGTCTTCCTGCTGACAGCCACACTAGGAGTGTGCGGTGGCCAGCTCCCCTGCGTGCTTCAGCACTAAAAGAGCATTTATCTGAAAGAGCAATTTCTCTAAAAGAGCAACACGGGTGATCGCGTCTTTTTAAAGATGTCTTTTCACCCGTGCGTTTCTGGGTGTGGTCGTTTCCTGGCGCCTCAGGACGGTCACGATCGCTTCCTCACGTGTCTGGGCATTCAGCACGCTGAGGTGGCTTTCGTGGATGGTTCATGTTCTTCTTGCGGGGACATGACCATCTCGGAGTGCGACTCTGCTATGTCAAACATGGCAGAGTCCCTCTGCCTGCCGTGATCCGGCGTGCACACTGGATCCGGTGGAGTCAGAGGTGATTTGAGGATTATGGTGAGGGCTTCCCCAAGTGGAGCTCCTCACCCCTCAAGCACTCTGCAGCCGGTGGAGCTGCCGAAGGAGCGCGCTGGCCACGCGTTTCCTTCGGTGCCCCCTCTGACGACCAGATGTCGATCACTGCATCGGAGGGCGGGCCCTCTCTCTCCGGGGATGATGACCCGGCTGCGTTGCCCCCTTCGGGTGTGGTAGCGTTGTCCGTGCCAGACCCAGAGATGACGGCTATGCTTTCCCGGGCCGCCGAGAATGTCGGGCTCGTGTGGAATCCTAAAAAGCCACCGTGTCCCGATCCTTCGAGGCTAGGCGAGTGGTTCCTTGGTGGGGGTGGCGCTGGTTCTCAGCGCCCCCCTCCGGTGCTATTCTTTCCGGAAGTGCATGAGGAGCTGACAAGATCGTGGAGGGCACCTTTCACTGCCCGAAACACATCTTGTAGTTCTTCCGTTCTCACCACCCTCGATGGTGGAGCCGCTTTGGGGTATGCGGGCATCCCCTCGGTGGAACGGTCTGTGGCCATGCAACTGTGTCCAACAGCCGCTTCCACCCTGCGGGGTGATCCGTGTCTCCCCTCACGGGCCTCTAAGTATTCGTCAGGTCTAACTGGCAGTGCTTATAGAGCCTGTGGGGAGGCAGCTTCCGCCCTCCACGCTATGGCGTTGCTGCAGGTCCACCAGGCCAAAGCACTGAAAGACCTGCACGAGGGTGGTCACGACCTGGCGGTTCTACATGAGCTGCGTGATGCGACGGACCTCGCGCTACGAGCGACGAAGGTGACCGCACAGTCTCTGGGTCGTGCGATGTCCAGGAGCGCCATCTCTGGCTGTGTCTCGCTGACATGAAGGAGCAGGAGAAGGTACAGTTCCTGAATGCTCCCGTGTCACAGACCGGCCCTTTCGGCGACGCTGTCGAGAGCTTTGCCCAGCAGTTCTCGGCAGCCCAGAAGCAGACTGAGGCAAACACATCATGCGCCGGAGGAAACCTGCTGCTTCCACTCCGGCTGCAGCCACTCAGCCTGCTCGTCGCCGTGGGCGCCCCCCTGCGGCCGCCCCCGCTCCCGCGCAGCCGCAGCAGCCTTTCACCAGGCAGCGTCGTGGAGCCGGTCGCAGGCAGGACGCCCAGCCCGTCCAGGCCCCCGCCAAACCTGGCGGCAAGCGCAAGTGCAAGAGGCCCTGGGACGGTCGACCCAGAGATGGAGGAGACTGCTCATCAGGAGATGGTGACTGCACCACTCCCTCCCCCGGAGGAGGGCTGGGTGGAGTATCTTTTGTTCATTTTGTTCCGCCGCTGGCCCAGCAGCCAGCGGTACCCAAAACATCAGTAAAGAGCGGTCTCCTCAATCTCCGGGTCTCAAGAGGAGGAGAGTGGTGATCCGTGCATCACAGGATCGCTTCCCTCCTCCTCTCTCGCCAGCAGGCAGCGGGTGGTTGCCCAAGAGCACCCCTCCTGCCCATTCGTGGAACCAGGTAAGGGCAGTAGCACTCCAGTCCCCGCTTCAAGTCGTCAAACGCCGGGCTGTCACAAGCCTCAAGCCGGGTTCCTGTGTCTCCTCCCACGCGAGGAGAAATCAGGTGAGTACTACACTACACACCCAGACCCCGCCCCCTGCCGTCACAGGCCAGGCCGTCACAGGCCCTGGGGCCGGTCCCTGTGTTCCACCTCGCTGCCCCACCGCGGGCATGTCGGTGGGCCCGTTGGCCCCGCTGGTGCGGTCTCTCGGAGCCTGGTTAGCACTCCCCAGCCCGTCCCGGTGGCTCCTGCGGACCATCAGACTCGGCTATGCGATTCAGTTCGCCCGGCGTCCCCCCAAGTTCAGGGGCATCCGGTTCACTTCAGTCAAAGCCGTTGATGCCCCTGTCTTGCTCGCGGAGATTGCAGGTCTACTGGCGAAGGATGCAATAGAGCCGGTCCCTCCAGCCGATATGAGGTCGGGGTTTTACAGCCCTTACTTCATTGTGCCCAAGAAAAGCGGTGGGTTACGACCGATCTTGGATCTGCGAGTTTTGAACCGTGCACTTCACAAGATGCCGTTCAAGATGTTGACGCAGAAACGCATTTTTGGATGCGTCCGTCCCCTAGATTGGTTTGCAGCAATCGACCTGAAGGACGCGTACTTTCATGTTTCGATTCTCCCGCGACACAGGCCATTCCTGCGATTCGCGTTCGACAGTCGGGCATATCAGTACAAGGTCCTGCCCTTCGGGCTGTCCCTTTTCGCCTCGTGTCTTCACCAAAGTCGCAGAGGCGGCCCCTTGTTCCCCTGAGAGAACGGGGTGTGCGCATTCTCAACTACCTCTACGACTGGCTCATACTTGCACAGTCTCGAGAGCTGTTGTGCGCACACAGGGACCTGGTGCTCAGGCACCTCAGCCAGTTGGGCCTTCGGGTCAATTGGGAAAAGAGCAACTCGTGCCAGTGCAGAGGATCTCTTTTCTCGGCATGGAGTTGGATTCGGTCAACCAGACAGCACGCCTCACCCAGGAACGTGCTCAGTCGGTGCTGAACTGCCTCAAGACTTTATCAGGCAGGACAGCGGTCCCACTGAAACTCTTTCAGAGGCTCCTGGGGCATATGGCTGCAGCTGCGGCCATAGTTCCGCTCGGTCTGCTCCATATGAGACCGCTTCAGCACTGGCTCCATGGTCGAATCCCGAGGTGGGCGTGGAAACGCGGTACTCACCGGGTTCAGATTACACCGGCCTGCCGCAAGACCTTCAGCCCGTGGTCAGATCCTTCGTTCCTTCGGGCAGGAGTGCCCCTGGAGCAGGTATCCAGGCATGCTGTGGTATTCACGGATGCCTCGGCCACCGGCTGGGGTGCCACGTACAACGGGCACGCAGTATCAGGGGTTTGCACGGGCCCCCTTCTGCGTTGGCATATCAATTGCCTCGAGTTGCTGGCAGTACGCCTTGCCCTGTCCCGCCTCAGAGGGCGCCTTCGGGGCAGGGACGTTCTGGTCCATACGGACAACACTGCGACCGTTGCCTATATCAACCGGCAAGGCGGTTTGCGCTCCCGTCGCATGTCGCAACTCGCCCGCCACCTCCTCCTCTGGAGTCAGAAGCATCTGAGGTCCCTTCGTGCCATCCACATCCCAGGAGTGTTCAATCAGGCAGCCGACGAGCTGTCTCGAGCGGCACTTCCTGGGGAGTGGAGACTCCATCCCCAGGCGGTCCAGCTGATTTGGAGTCGGTTCGGAGTTGCTCAGGTAGACCTGTTTGCATCTCCAGAAACCACCCACTGCCAGTGGTTCTACTCCCTGTCCAAGGCAACGCTCGGCACGGATGCACTGGCACACAGCTGGCCCCAGGGCTTGCGCAAGTATGCGTTTCCCCCAGTGAGCCTGCTAGCACAGACATTGTGCAAGATCAGGGAGGACGAGGAGCAGGTCCTGTTAGTGGCTCCATATTGGCCCAACAGGACCTGGTTCCCGGAACTCATGCTCCTCGCGACAGCCCCTCCCTGGCCGATTCCTCTGAGGAAGGATCTGCTTTCTCAGAGACGGGGCACCCTCTGGCACCCGCGTCCAGACTTGTGGAAACTTCATGTGTGGTCCCTGGACGGGACGCGGAGGTTCTAGGTGACCTGCCCCAGGAGGTAGCACTCACTATCGCTTCAGCACGAGCACCGTCCACAAGACGGGCCTATGCGCTGAAGTGGAACCTGTTCGTCGAATGGTGTTCCTCTTACCAGGAGGACCCCCGGAGATGTTCGATCAGAGCCGTGCTTTCCTTTTTGCAACAAGGGTTGGAGCGTAGGCTGTCCCCCTCCACCCTTAAGGTATATGTTGCTGCTATTTCTGCCCACCACGACCCCATAGAGGGGAGGTCGGTGGGGAAGCACGATCTGGTCGTCAGGTTTCTTAGGGGGGCCAGGAGGTTAAATCCTCCGAGGCCTCCCTCCCTTCCCTCTTGGGATTTGGCTTTGGTGCTAAGAGCCCTACAAACTGCCCCCTTTGAGCCATTGCAGTCAGTCGAGTTGAAGTTTCTTTCTATGAAAACCCTACTCCTGACTGCATTGGCCTCAATCAAGAGGGTGGGGGACCTGAAGGCATTTTCGGTCGACGAGTCGTGCCTTGAGTTTGGGCCGGCTGACTCCAGTGCAACACTGAGGCCCCGGCCCGGCTATGTGCCCAAGGTTCCTACCACGCCCTTCAGGGACCAGGTAGTGAGCCTGCAAGCGCTGCCCCTGGAGGAGGCAGACCCAGCCCTAGCTTTGCTATGTCCTGTACGCGCACTGCGTCAGTACGTAGATAGAACTCAGAGCTTCAGGACCTCAGAACAGCTCTTTGTCTGTTACGGAGGACAGCAGAAGGGGAAGGCTGTCTCCAAGCAGAGGATGGCCCACTGGATAGTGGATGCCATCACCTTGGCCTACGAAGCACAAGGTGTGCCCTGCCCGCTCAGGTTGCGTGCTCACTCCACTAGGGGTGTCGCATCGTCCTGGGCGCTGGCTCGTGGTGCCTCGCTAGCAGACATCTGTAGAGCTGCGGGTTGGGCGACTCCCAACACGTTCGCTAGGTTTTATAGCCTACGTGTCGAACCGGTTTCCTCCTGTGTTCTCACCTCAAACGGGTAGTGGCACTGAGAGGGCCGGCTCAGAGTCGGCTTGCGGCGTCCTTACGCCTAATTCTCCAGAGAGTTCCTTAACCAGGCAAACCCTGTTGAGTCCTCCAGCACTCCGGCGTCCGGACGCAGCGGGGCGTCCGGCGCCAGGCCTTCAGCCAATGAATTCTTGAAATCTGGTGCGAGGCTAGTGCCCATATGAGAGACCCTGTCGGGATCCCATATGTGTATTCCACAGTATTCTTATTAGAGCCATGTTTCCCCTGGCGGACCACGTTCTGCCATCTCTAAAGATGCAGCCTGAGCCATCTCAGAGACTTCCATGTGCAATAGGGCCCTTCGGGGTTACTTCACATGTTTGAATGTCACTTAACCCCCTCTGGGAGGAGGTGACTCCGCAGTGTGCCTCTTCCAAGTGGAAGGGCACGCTTCCCAGTGTTATCCTAGTCCTACTGTTTGGGTTGCTCAAGGAACACCAGTAGTTGACTTTCTCTGTGTAGAGCCCGGTCCTATTGTCTGCCTTATAGGAAGGGTCAGGAGCCCTACACAGGGCACTGGAAGGGGCAGCTCCTGTGGCGCTTTGGTAGGGATCCCAATTTCGTCGGTCATCCGACGTGACTCGGAGTGACCGACTGAAAGGGGAACGTCTCGGTTACGTATGTAACCCTCGTTCCCTGAAGGAGGGAACGGAGACGTCACGTCCCGTCGCCACAGTCGCTGTACCACCGCTGAGCTGCCGGGTCGCCGGCTCGGCTCCTCAGCGAAAACATAATTGATGCGGTGCATCAGCTGCCTCTTATGCTCACGCTGTGATCAGCGGCAGCTGGATGCAATAATCGCATGCCAATGTCCATTGGCTCGTTTAGTTACACTCGAAGTGGATTGGTCTCTCTGGCGAGATCCCAATTTCGTCGGTCATCCGACGTGACGTCTCCGTTCCCTCCTTCAGGGAACGAGGGTTACATACGTAACCGAGACGTTATTTGTTATATTAATTGTATATCATGTTTTAATTATGTATTCAATATTTATTATTTATTAAGTAAATACATAATCTAAATAATATACTAGTAAGTATACTATGTACTAAATAAATTTAAATTAAAAAATTATTTAATGTATAATATTAATACATAATATACAATTAAAGTAGTAAAATAATAACTATAATTGTATTTTTATTTTATTATGTATTTACAGAAAAATCAACACTCAACAGTAACTTTGAAAGCAATTATTAGTGATCTATCTATCTATCTATCTATCTGTTACGGGGCGAACGAGACGTGAGACGTGTGGATCCATTTGCAAAGCTTATATCCAGAGATGTGGTCATGAAGCAGGCAAGGTTCACATAATGGTAAACAGGTACAACACAGGCAAGACAAAGAGTAATCCTAGGACAAGCATGGGTCTTCGATCGGCGAACGGAATCCAGAGAGCTTGACAAAAGGGGTAATCCGTAAACACAAACAATAGTCCAGACAGGGGTGAACAGAGTCCAAACGGCAAGAAGATAGGGCAATCCGAAATACACAGGAAACAGGCAAGGCAAGACTAGACTAAACTGTGAACTAGACCGGGAACTGGCTCCGTAAAGTAGCTATCGCTAGAAGAGTGATAAATGCTAAACAATACTCGGCAGTGAGAGAGAGGAAGTCCATGGCTTATGTAGGGTGTGTGATTGGTTACAGCTGTGGGTGAAATCAGTGCAATGGATGATGGGAAATGTAGTCCAGGGTATAGTGTAACAGTCTGTGTAGTGTGAGAGTCCATGTGGAGAGCGGGTGACCTCTGGTGGTGAGTGAACGGAAGTTCATAGACCGGATTCGTGACACTATCTATCTATCTATCTATCTATCTATCTATCTATCTATCTATCTATCTATTAATAAACTATTACAGTAACACCACAGAAATGTATGTGGAGCTGTTAGTCACAACATATGAATAAATCATAACCGTTTTAAAAAAGGTGCGTTTTTAATCATTTACCAAAATCATCATGCTGTAATTTAAGGATGAAAAATGATAAGATGCTTTCAGATGTAATAGAAATAAATGTAATGTGTTTTTGATGATGCTGTTTGATGCATGATGCTGTTTTGTAACATTTATTATAAACTCCCCATACATATTTACTGAAAGTGTTGTGCATTGATTCAGCTGAATGCACAAGCCGTCTGTCCAGCTGTTCTGTGTTGAGGTAATGCATTACACGTAACGCGAGTTACGTAATCAGATAACTTTTTTCAAGTAACTAGTAAAGTAATGCATTACTTTTTAATTTACAAGAATATATCTGAGTTACTTTTTCAAATAAGTAACGCCAGTTACTTTGTTTCCCATTTATTGACTGACAGGTCTCCTGTCCCCATGCTGGGAGAAATCGGAAGTGCAGAGGCTTTGTGTGCGCTGTGTAAACATGATGTTACTGTAGTTCTAGACTAAATCCATTAAACATGCATTAACTCATCTTACTCGCAGTTTCAGTATTCATCAAAATGAATTAAAACAGTGAAATGCAAACTCAGAATATGACGCAAACCTGCAATAATTAAATATCTTAAATAAAACTGATATCCTTTATGTATTTAATCCCATTTTATTAGCCAATGTCTTTGCTGCTGACCTGTGATGATCAAGTTCAACCATACTAATAAGCAAAAATGACTTTAGATAAACTAACATGTGTGCTGAAGAGTGTTGAACCTTCTTCTTCTTCGTTCTACAGTACGGACGTGAATTTACTTTTCCTTCAGCCTGAGGCTTATTCCTTTCACTTTTTGGTGTGAAAGGACTTTTACATTTGCTAAAAATAGAACTTTTTATATTAAAAACAAACAAGCAATTCCTGCCCAGATTTAAAAAGTAACGCAAAAGTAACGTAACACATTACTTTCCATAAAAAGTAACTAAATAACATAATTAGTTACTTTTTTAGGGAGTAACACAAAATTGTAATGCATTACTTTTAAAAGTAACTTTCCCCAACACTGGTTGTGCAGGTGAGGTGTTTCCCGCCGGCGTTCCTGACAGACTGACTCATCCCGAGGCCGTGGCTCACTGTGCGTCTCTGGGCGGCCAGCTGGCGACCGTGGGTCAGCTCTATCTGGCCTGGAGCTCTGGGCTGGACAACTGTGAGCCGGCCTGGCTGTCTGACGGTAGCGTGAGGTTTTCCATCAGCTCGCTGCGCTCGGACTGTGCTCGGACCGCTGGAGAACCAGGCGTCCGAACCGTTTCACCGTCAGAACTGAACAACGGGACGGCGCGCTTCGATGCTTTCTGCTATAGAGGTATGCATTAGCATGTTACACAGTCGTGCATTACAGAAACCATCATTATTAGGGTTTTTTATCTAGCCCATGCAATAGGGATTTGATCATGGTTAAGGTATGTTATGAACCATAAGAATCCATGGGCCTGTACCATGATGGTGGCTGAACAAACTCAGGGTTACAAGATTAGTTTTTGAGTTGATGAAACCAAACCAATCCAATCCGGCTTTGTTAGTACCATGAAGCTCAGGCTTTGATCGCGAGTTAATGAAGCGCGTGCACATCAGTCATGAACAGCCAATCACATGCCTTTTAACTGTGATTCACTTCTTGCGATTCACTGCCAAAGATTAAAAGATTGAAAAATATGAATTTAAATACATTTACACAGCAAGGTGAAAAGAGCTGTCTGTGAAAGAGGACAACTAAAAGAAGACATCTTGCCATACCAGTGCAAGTGAAACTTGTGAAGTTAGTTTATATAGTTGATAATATATATGTGACCCTGGACCACAAAACCAGTCATAAGGGTCAATTTTTTGAAATTGAGATTTATACATCATCCGGAAGCTGAATAAATAAGCTTTCCATTGATGTATGGTTTGTTAGGATAGGACAATATTTGGCCGAGATATTTGGTGCAAACTAAACTGAATCTTACCTGGCTAGTCAGCTAATCCAGCTTCTTGATACAGGCCCCTTAATTCTTTGCAACAAAGATTAAATACTCAATCCATCATATAATCCATCCATGTAATATTAGTCATGGTTTTCATATGAAAAATAGTCATAATTTAGTTTTTCAGGTCCTTTTTCACCCTCTGTTTAGAATTAAACAGTCAGCTGTCAGTATATTATAAATAAAACTTATATATAAATACCTTTGAAACATATTCTACCGTTCAAAAAGTTTGGTTTCATTAAGCTTTTTTTTTTTAAAGATGTTAATACATTTATTTAACAAGGAGGCCTTAAATTGATAAAAAAAATACAGTAAAGACAATTCTAATGTAAATATTATTATTGGAGATGTTCAGCATACTGCACAATATCTAAAGTATACTGCATACTTTTAATGGCTTAAGTGTTGTAACAGCTGTCATGGTGGAAGTAATGATAGTTTGCATTTTTTAATCAATCTAGTGTGTAAAAGTTTAAGAATGTCTAAAAAATTGTGGACATTTTGCAGTGATTTACAACGCATTCAAGGTTTACATTTTATCAGCACGTGTGTCTCTGCTAATCGAACCCGTGACCTTGGCGTTTCTTGCACATGCTCCAGCAGCTGAGTAATGTGTTTGGAGAGAGAATCTGAGTGATTGAATTTAATGTGTCAACAGAAAAGAAAGCGCAGAAGGCTCTCACAGGCATCATGAAGTCCTTACTGAGACCGTGGAGGTACATGACCGGAGACGAGAGTTCAGAGGACACGTCCGAATCGTATTCCTCCAGCAGCGGTACGATTCATTTCAGCGATCAGCACTGAATTATTTGGGTGTTCATTTGTGTTTTCGCTCACTCACTTTCACTTATACTGAGCAGAGTTCATCATTCTTTGCAACAAGATTAAATACTAAATCCATCAGAACTTCTTATTTTTCCTCAGAGCTCCACTTTTAATAGAAGTGCACTTATAGTATTAATCAAGTTTTTGTGCATTAAAAATAGATATATTTAAGAAAAAATGTTTATTCAGGACCATTTTCACCCTCTCAGGCTTTTGCTGCTTTTCAGTTCTGTTTCTAAATGACTTTGCAAACATTTTTAGAATGTTTGTTTTGATTTAAATCCTACTGATTTAAATATTTCATGTGATGTTAGAAGTTTTTGTAGAAGTGAGAATCAGTTGAAAATGATTAAGAAATCAGTAATATTCTTCAGCAAAAGTGTTTTATGTGAATTGTAGCTGCCATATGGTGTCAGTAAGATTTTTACTTAATACTTTTAATTAATACTTTTATTCATCAAGGATGCAGTAAATTCATCAAAAGGGAGAGTATAGACATTTAGTGTTATTTTTTCCCCCCCCCAGAAGTCCACTTATCAAATTAGTCAAGGTTTTTGCATCAAAAACTCCATGCAACTTATTTTTTTTCCCCCTTTTTTTTTTTTTTTTTTTTTTTTTTTTTTTTTTTTTTGCTGCTTTTAAGTTCTTTTTCTAAATGTCTTTAGAAAAGGAACTTAAAAACATTTTTTATGTTTTGATATATAGTTAAATTCTGGTTATTTAAATATTTAATGTTATGTTAGAAGGTTTTTTTTTTAGAAGTTAGAATGTGTTGAAAATGATTAAGAAATGATTCCAGCAAGTGTTTTATATAAATTATAGCTGCATCAAAAGTATAAACTAATAGCTTTTTGACAACCTACCATTCAAATGTTTGGGGTCAGTGTGATTTTTCTGAAAGAAATTAACACTTTTATTCATGGAGGATGAATTAAGTTGCTCAACAGTTACAGTAAAGTCTTTTCTAATGTTTCAGAAGATTTCTATTTCAAATAAATTCTGTTGTTTTAAACTTTCTATTCATCTGAGCAGCACAACTGTTTTCATCATTTATAATAATCAGAAATGTTTCTTGAGCAGCAAATCAGCATATTAGAATGATTTCTGAAGGATCATGTGACACTGAAGACTGGAGTAATGATGCTGAAAATTCAGCTTAGATCACAGGAATAAATTACATTTTAACATACATTCACATATAAAACAGTTTTTTAAATGGCAATAATATTTAAATCTTTTTACTGTATTTTGGATCAAATGAATGGAGCCTTGGTGAACAGAAGAGACTCTGAGAATCTTACCAATCCCAAACTTTTGTTTTGCATGTTGATAAAGTTCGTTATTTATTTTAATCGCAGTGCAGCCAATGAATGAGCAAGATGAATTATTGTTAAATGCCATGTTTCGCTTAGAAATGTGTCATATCTTGAAAGTAAAAAGTGTTGTTTCGATGTTAAATTAGCTTGTATCTGACTGTATTCTAGACGCACAGACTGCCGGCCAGCCGGACCTGCCTGACCTTCGACCCGCTAACTGGACCGGACAGGTGGATCTGGACAAAGAGCCGCTGATGACCGCCGAGGGCGCCGAGCTCTCAGCCGAGTATCTGACAGTCCGTCTGCGAGCAGGAGACACGTCTCTGGACTGGAGCGGCCAGCTGGACTCTTTCCCAGACAGCCGACAGGTGCCTCCGGATCTGAGTCCTGGCGGCTCGGCCCGAGAGGAAGAGGACGAGGATGAAGGTCTGTCCGGTCAGTCTGTGAGTCCTGCGGCTCCTTCAGAGGCTCCTCAAGGAAAGGCCAAGAGTTCCCTCACCAGCATCGCCAGCTCGTTATGGAAACCCTGGAGCTACTTGACTGGAAGTGAAGCGGAGGCGACGACTAAGAACCCGGCTGTGACGGAGACGCCTGTGACGGACGGCAGAACCACTGCAACGCCTGGATCAGGTAAATATGAAAGAAAAGGGTTTCTGTTTTTGATCTTCACTGTAGCTGAGGACTTCTGACAGATCGGTGAGAGAAATGGATGCGACACAACAAAAATGACTGATTTAGAGAATTTTTTCTGAAAGGAAAGATGCATTTTAAGTAGGGCTGGGCGATATATCAACATCAATATTTGAAGTTCGGATGCAAAAGAAATTTTGGAAATGTGCATTTTTATCAGGCTCCTATGTGTAGGTTCAGTAATTTCACTTTAATAGCAGTAAATAGATTCTTTTCATTGCCATTTAAGTGAAATAACTGAACATAAACATAGGAGCCTGAAAAAAATGCTCATTTTAGAAGAAAATTTCAAACAGCACTTAGAGGCTTTTGCATCTGAACTCTATTTTTAAAAATCCACAATATCAATAATACATTTTGAAATCATTTTTGATGTTCCATCCAGACCGTTTTACTGCTTGAAGTACTGAAATAACAAAAAGTAAATAAACTAAAAATGATAAATTAAATATAATTAAAAACTAAACAGATGTATTAAAAAACACAAAAACTAGTGAAAATGACAAACACAACAAAATTACAAATATTTTTAAATGAAAACAGAAAATATAGATATTAAATCTTTTTCAGAATATTAACAAAAACTTTCAAAGTATATGATCGTTTTTTTTTTTTTTGGTGCTTTTTTTCTGAGAAATAGATCAATACTTTCTTTAAAACACTGTAGAAAATAAGAATGCAGCAAAGTAAAATTATTTTGGAAAAAAAATAGCAATTTTGGACTAAACTAATCTGATACTTTTTTATTATTAAAATGTAAAACAGAATATAAACAAACTAAAACAGAATTTGAAAAAAAAAAAATTCATTGGGTGCTAAAAATGTTATTTTTGTTGAACGTTTAATACATGGCCGTCGGAAGCAAAATGATAGTGGGTGGGTCCTCCCCCAGAAAAAAAAAAAAAAACATTTCCTGGAGTGTATGCCATTTTCTGTAGTCTGGTGCCTTTTAATTAACGGAATAGGCCGCCTTGTTGGCGGAGGTTATTTACATGACCTTTGCTTACTACTGTCACAACATCACAAAAGACGGCTATTTATACGTGTTTCCAGTGGCACAGCTGGTAAGCGCGTGGTGTTTTTGACGCGAGCGACCCGAGTTCGCGTTCGGCTTTTGCCGTAATCGTGCTTCTCCCTTTTCACATCTCATATTACATCGGAAAAGCATTTGTTTTCAATTAAAACAAAAATGAAGGAAATAATCGAAAAGTTTTAATAAAGTACCGGGTAAGGTTAGGTGTATCTGAGCAGCAGATACGCTAAGAGGCTGTGTCGCCGGAGTGCAGCAGGCGCGAGTAACTAGTGAGAACACAGAATAGAGACTCTGAATAAGTGGAATAGATTTGAGGAAGCAGCAGTGTGGAATTCAAGGCTGAATTAGTCATGCTTTTTGATTTCTAAAATTTAATGTAACTATTAAAATAGAATCCAGAAAAAAAGCATAATTTGGGGGGTGGGGGTTAATTTGTTAGTATAGGTTCCTTTATTTCTATGAATTAGACATGCTTTTTGGTTATTAAAATTGAATTAAACCATTAAAACAGAATTGAGAAAAATGAAAACAAGAAAAAAAAATAAAATGGAAAAACTGAATTTAGGGAGGAAAAAAACTGAATTTGAGGGGAAAAAAGGATTTCACTGGACCATACCATTTAAGTGCATTAAGTGAAAACAACTTTAATCTGTGTTATTTTAATATTATTTATATACTATTATAGTTTTTTTTTTAATTTTGAATTATAAATTAGCTTTAAAAAACTTAAATGAATATTTTAAATATTACCTTGGCAACTAACTAAAATAAAATAAGTTGAAGTTACTAAAGTCACTAAAACTGAAATAAAAATAATGTTATATTAAAAAAAAAAAAGCTTTTAAAAAATAGCAGCTCTTTTTTTATGTCTTCAATTTTGCTTATGGAAAAGTCAGCATTGTGAGATATAAACTCAGAATTACAAAATGTAAATTTCAAACCATTTTCAGATTTTTCCACCACGGGGAAAAAAAAAAGAAAATCCAAATTGTGAGGAAAAAAGTCAGAATTCGAAGAATTCTATTCACACTTACCTTTTATTTTTTTTTAATTTTTATTTTTATATTTATATCTCGTAATTTAGTCTTTTTGTTTTGCAATTTAAAAAAAAAACTGAAATTGCAAAATATAAAATCAGAATTGTGAATTGTGAACTCTGAATTGCCAGAAAAAAGTCAGATTTGTAAAATAATAAGTTACATTTACCTTTTTTATTTATTTTTTATTTTTATATCTCAAAAATTAAGAAAATAATATTTCCGCCATGGAATATATATATATATATATATATATATATATTTATTTATTTTTTTATTTTTTTTTTTTAAAGGCTAATTGCGACTTTTGTTTTTACAATTCTGACTTTTTTTCTTTGCAGTTTATGACTCAAAATTCCAAAGAAAAAAATCCAAATTGTTAGTTGCAATTTCCTTTTTTATTGTTTTGCTCCATGGCAGAAACAGGCTTCCATACAAGTGTGTTCATGCTTGTATTAAGTATGTTTCTAGTATGTATAGTAACTGCATACTAGACAGCAGGGCAGCTCACTAGGTTTTGGAACAGAGCTACTTTCTTTTGTAAAATCACTTTTTTTAGACATTCATTGTAAAATATCCATTGCTTTTGTACCACTGCAATTTAATCAGCCATCAGTTAGTTCTCCTGCTGTTATATGAAATTATATTTCAGTGCATTAAGTGAAAACATTTGGGATTTAATTTGTCAGCGGGACAATGTGAACAAAAAATGCTGTGCATGTTAAGATCAGACGTCACCTGCCTGTTTAATTAAGTCCAGAATCAGTGTTATTTTAGTGTTATTTGTATGCTATCATAGTATTTGTCAATATTCTAAATTATAAAGCAGCTTTAAATAACTTAAACCTAATTTATTTTAGTTAGTTGCCAACATTTAAAATTTTCATTTAAGTTACTAATACCTAAAGTAATATATTGAATATCTTTGATTTTTAGATTTTCATTCATTTTAATTTTAGTTTGTTTCAGTTATTTTGTTTTGTGTTTTTCCATTAATTTAATTTTATTTTTCTATATCAGTTTTAGTTTTGGTCATTTTAAATTTTAGAAACTGAAACTCATTTTATTTCAGTTAGTTGCTAAGGCAACATTTCTAAATTTTATTGAAGTTTAAGTTTTTCAATTTAATATTTTATTTGATTTTAGCTTTATTTCAATTAAACTAAAACTGAAATCAAAATTGAAAAATTGATAATTTTTTTGTTATTTTTATATTTTCAGTTTTTGTTTTAGTTTCAGTCATTTTTATTTGTTTATTATTTCTATTTAGCTTTAATTTGTTTATTTTGGTTTTAGTTTTAGTAATTTTCGAATTTTAGTAACTTTTACTAACTTTATTTTTTTTTAATTAGTTGTCCAGGCAACATTTCTAATTGTCATTTAATTTTAAATTAAAAATGTTCATTTAATATTTTATTTTATTTGATTATTTTTTAATGTTTTATTTATACATACAAAATACATTACAAAAAGATACAAAAAAAAAAAAAACACGAAAAACAAGGACAAAGGACAACAACAACAAAAACACACTTAACTAGCTGTAAACAAATACACTGAAAGGTTTTTTTCCCCCCAAAAACAAATAGATAAATAAATAATAAATAAATAAATAAATGAAAAAACACTAGTGTAGCCCAGTAACGTCTCGGTTACGTATGTAACCCTCGTTCCCTGAAAGAGGGAACGGAGATGTTATGTCATAGTGACTGACGTCAATGGGATCTCGCCCGAGAGCCCAATCACCTTCGAGTGTTAACAAAACAATGACAGTTGGCATGCGTGTATGCCACGCACACCCCGCCCTGCAGCGCAGGTATAAAAGGAGAGCGCGTGTGCTCCGGCCGTACAGCGGTGGTACAGCAACTGTGGTGACGGGACGTTACATCTCCGTTGCCTCCTTCAGGGAACGAGGGTTACCTACATAACCGAGATGTTCCCTTTCAGTCAGTCACGTTCGACGTTACATCATAGTGACTGATGTAAATGGGATCCCTATGAAAACGGCACTATTGCTGACCCCCTCCAGTGCCCTGAGGAAGCTGGCAAGTCCCCCCACGCCAGTTGGGACGGAAGATAGGACAGGGCTTAGGCAGAGATGATAGCCACTGCTGTTCCGTACAGTGGATATTGGATAACACTGGGAAAGCGTAATCCAAGTAGGGGAACGCTACGGAAGCCACATCCTGCATTAGGAGGTACTATGTGGAGATACACATATGGACTGGCCAAGGGCAGTACTGCATATGGAAGTCTCTGATGTAGACTCAGCCAGCCTGGGGTGAGATCAATACACAGCAGAGACGACAGAAGGTCTTTGCCAGGGAAAGACATGGGCTCACCGTGAGGGGAGCCGTACCATGGAAGAATACACATGGGGGATCGCCCAAAGGGGAATCACTACACACGGGCACCTAGCCCAGCACAAGGGCTGACCTTGGGCAACACACGAGTGCTGGACCTGGCGTCTGGCGCGCCACCAAGCCTGACTGCCGAGGGTGCGGGAGGAACTTCAACAGGGTTCGCCAAGGGGAACTTAACTGAGAAGCAATAAGACGCACGTATCCGGTCTGTAGAGGGGAATACAGGAATGCAGGCGCAGCAAGCGTGATTGACATCGAGCGGGTCCGGTGTTACTGGCCATCTGAGGCAAGTACACGGAAGGACACGGGCTCTACATGGAGATTATAGAATCTCGCAAATGTGTTAGGTGTCGCCCAGCCGGCAGCTCTACAAATGTCTGCTATCGAGGCGCCCCGCACCAATGCCCAAGAAGATGCCACACCTCTCGTAGAGTGTGCTCTTACACCAAGGCGGTACGGTAAGCGCTGGGCCTGGTATGCCAAGTCTATAGCCTCCACTATCCAGTGGGCAAGTCTCTGTTTGGAGACAGCCTTTCCCTTCTGCTGTCCTCCGAAGCAGACAAAGAGCTGGTCTGAGGTCCTGAAGCTCTGTGTGCAGTCCACGTAAACGCGCAAGGTGCGGACGGGACAGAGCAGAGCAGTGGCTGGGTCTGCCTCCTCCCGGGGCAGCGCTTCCAAGTTCACCACCTGATCCCTAAAAGGTGTGGTGGGAACTTTGGGCACATATCCAGGCCGGGGTCTCAGGACAATGTGAGAGTCAGCCGGTCCGAATTCTAGGCCAAAAATGCCTGCAGGTCCTCTACCCTCTTGACCGAGTCCAATGCAGTGAGGAGCACTGTCTTTAACGACAGAAACTTAAGCTCTACTGACTGCAGAGGCTCGAAGGGCTCCTCCTTCAAGGCCGACAGGACCGAGGGGAGATCCCAAGAGGGTACCAGATGAGGGAGAGGAGGATTTAACCTCCTCGCCCCTCTGAGGAACCTGATGACCAAGTTGTGCTTCCCCACAGACTTGCCGTCTACTGCATTGTGATGTGCAGCAATAGCGGCAACATACACTTTGAGGGTGGAGGGAGACAGCCTTCGCTCCAACCCATCTTATGAGATTCCACAGTTCTGGACACGGGTGCCAGAGGGTGCCCCGTCTCTGAGAAAGGAGATCCCTCCTCAGAGGAATTCGCCAAGGAGGGGCTGTCGCGAGGAGCATCAGCTCTGGGAACCAAGTCTGATTGGCCCAGTATGGCGCCACTAGGAGGACCTGCTCCTCGTCCTCCCTGAGCTTGCACAGTGTTTCTGCGAGAAGGCTCAATGGGGGAAAGACATATTTGCTTAGGCCCTGAGGCCAGCTTTGTGCCAGCGCATCCGTGCCGATGGTCCCCTCAGACGGGGAATAGAACAGCCGGCAGTGGGACGTGTCCGGGGAGGCAAACAGGTCTACCTGAGCGTCCCCGAAGCGTCTCCAAATCAGCTGGACTGTCTCGAGGTGGAGTCGCCATTCTCCCGGAAGGGCTGCACGATTGAGCTCGCCTGGAACATGAACGGCGCGAAGCGACCTCAGATGCTTCTGACTCCAAAGGACATGGCGGGCGAGTTGCGACATGCGACGGGAGCGTAGATCGCCTTGGTGGTTGATGTACACAACGGTCGCAGTGTTGTCCGTACGGACCAGTACATGCTTGTCGTGTAGCAGCAATTAGAAGTGGCACAGAGCAAGCCAGACTGCTAGCAACTCAAGGCAGTTGATATGCCCGTGCAGTCGGGGCCCTGTCCAGAGCCCCGCAGCTGCACTCCCGTTGCACATGGGTCCCCAGCCCATGGCAGAGGCATCCGTTGATACAACAACATGCCTGGACACTTGCACTAGGGGAACTCCTGCCTGAAGAAAAGCAAGATCCGACCACAGGCTGAATTTCTGACGGCAGGACGGGGTGACTGAAACCCGGTACGTGCCGCGTCGCCATGCCCATCTCGGGACCCGATTGTAAAGCCAACGCTGAAATGGTCTCATATGATGCAATCCGAGCGGCGTGACAGCGGCTGCGGATGCCATATGCCCCAGGAGCCTCTGAAACTGTTTCAGTGGAACCGCCCTCTTGCGCTGGAAAGACTCCAAGCAGTTCTGCATCGACTGAGCACGTTCTATTGAGAGACGTGCTGTGAGGTTGACCAAGTCCAACTCCATTCCGAGAAAAGAAATCCTCTGCACAGGGGAGAGTTTGCTCTTTTCCCAGTTGACCCGAAGCCCCAACCGGCTGAGGTGACTGAGCACCGTGTCCCTGTGTTCGCATAACTGTGCTCGAGACTGGGCCAGTATGAGCCAGTCGTCGAGGTAGTTGAGGATGTGAATGCCTCTTTCCCTTAATGGAACAAGGGCTGCCTCCACGACCTTGGTGAAGACACGAGGCAACAGGGACAGCCCGAAGGGGAGGACCTTGTACTGATATGCTCACCCTTCGAACGCAAGCGGAGAAACGGTCTGTGTCGAGGGAGGATCAAGACATGAAAGTACGCGTCCTTCAGGTCGATCGCGAACCAATCAAAAGGACAGATGCATTGAAAGATACGTTTCTGCATCAACATCCTGAACGGGATCTTGTGAAGGGCCCTGTTCAGAATGTGCAGGTCCAAGATTGGTCGTAACCCACCGCCTTTCTTGGGCACAATGAAGTAAGGGCTGTAAAACACTGACCTCATCTCGGCTGGAGGGACCGGCTGCATCGCGTCCTTCGCCAGCAGGACCACGATCTCTGCACACAAGACAGGAGCATCTTTGTTCAGCACAGAAGTGAACCGAATGCCCCTGAACGTGGGAGCGGCGGGCGAACTGAATCGCATAGCCGAGTCTGATGGTTCTCGTGAGCCAGCGAGACGGTCTGGGGAGCGCTAGCCAGGCCCCCAAAGACCGAACAAGTGGGACTAAGGGAACCACCGACGTACCTGCAGTGGGGCAGCGAAGTGGAACACAGGGACCTGACCCGGAAGGCAGTGCGTTCCAGAGTGGGGTCTGAGTGCGCGGTGCGACACTTACCTGGCTCCTCGGCTGGGCAGGGGGCGCGTGAGGAGGCATCGCGTCCTCGAACCGGACCCTGCTGCCCACTGGCGAAAGGAGAGGGGGATGGGAGTGTGGAGACTGTGTCTCGTGCACTGCCATCCTCGCCCTCTTGGGACCCGGAGAGAAAGGAAACTGCTCTTTTTTTGAGGTTTTGGGTTGGGAGCCAGTGGCGGAACAGAACAAAAAGGAAGCAAAAGATTCTCCACCTGGCCCTCCTCCGGGGGAAGGAGTGGTGCTGTCACCATCTCCTGAAGAGCAGGATTCAAAGACTCCAGGTCGCCCATCTCAGGGACGCCGCTTGCCCTGGCGTTTCAAAGGCTGCTGCTGAGGCCGAGCTGGAGCGGAGGTGGAGACAGCAGGAGCAGCGGACTGCCGGGGCAGGATGTGACGAAACGCCTCCGTCTGTTTCTGTGCGGTGGAGAACTGTTGGGCAAAGCCCTCCACCGCTTCGCCGAATAGGCCGGCCTGGGAGATCGGGGGGTCCAAGAAGCGATGCTTGTCAGTCTCCCTCATATCCGCCAGGGTCAGCCATAGGTGGCGCTCCTGGACCACTAACGTGGACATCGTCTGACCCAATGCCCGCGCTGTGACTTTCATCACCCTCAGGGCGAGGTCCGTCACTGTGCACAGTTCCTGCAACACACCTGGGTCAACACCACCCTCGTGCAGCTGCTTTAACGCCTTGGCCTGGTGGACCTGCAGGAGGCCCATGGTGTGCAATGCGGAAGCGGCCTGCCCATCAGCACTGTAAGCCTTGGCCGTTAGAGTGGACGAGAACTAACAGGCCCTGGATGGAAGGTGTGGATTACCCCGCCAGGCGGCGGCGCCTTGCGGGCAGAAGTTGCATCGCAATAGCGCGCTCGACTGGGGGGATCTCCACATACCCTTGGGCCGCTCCGCCATCGAGGGTGGAGAGGACGGAGGAAGCGCTAGAAACTCTGTTTCGGGCAGAAAAAGGTGCCTTCCAAGACCTAGTCACCTCCTGATGCACCTCCGGGAAGAATGGAACTGGAAGCGGCTGCCGGCGATTGGCCTGCGCCCCCAGGAACCAATCATCCAGCCTCGAGCGTTCGGGAGAAGGAGGAGGACTCCAGTGCAGCCCGACGCTTTTGGCAGCCCGGGCAAGCATAGTGGTCAGCTCCAGATCTGACTCGGGCAACGCCACTCTTCCTGACGGAGGCAGCGCAGCCGAATCGCCATCTCCAGAGCCTAGCTCATCCCCCGATGCAGCAATCGACATCCTGTCGTCCACTGGTGCTCCGAACGAGATGCTGGGCCCCGCACAGTCTGAGGACCCAGCCAGCTCGTCCGGGAACACCAGGGGGTGCGAAGTGCAGGAGGAATGAGAGGCCCGCGGAGACGCACTTGACGGGGAAGCTCTCACCGTTATCCTCAGATCACCCTGACCATGAGCCGAAGTAGCCCTCCGCTGCTGAGAGATGGAGGAACTAGAACGGGGCATGGCAAGGGGGATATCCCCTCATTTGACGAGGAGGTATCTGGACCGCAACATCTCGATGGTCATGTTCCCGCAATGAGAACATGACTCATCCATGAGCGCTGCCTCAGCGTGCTGAAAGCCCAAGCACGAGAGACAGCGATCATGACCGTCAGACGAAGCCAGGAAGCGACCACATCCAGAAACACACAAGCGGGAAGCCATCTTTAAAAAGATGCCCGTCGCTCGTGGAGCTCTTTTAGATATTGCTCTTTTAGAACATTTCCTTTTATACCCGCACTGTGGGGCGGGGTGCGCGTGGCAAAACACGCATGCCAACAGTCATTGGCTTGTTTTGTTAACACTTGAAGGTGATTAGGCTCTTGGGCAAGATCCCATTTACGTCAGTCACTATGACATAACGTCGAACGTGACTAACTGAAAGGGAAATACAGTTCTAAAGTGCTGACCAAGCTATAAATAGATAGAAGTACCCAAAACTAGGCTGGAAATTGGGGGTGGGGACTCAATCACAAAGAACAGGGTCAAGCTGGAGAGTTTGGACATGTTCACGAAGGGGTTCCCAAAGCTTAATGAAAATAGTGCTAGGTCGGTGAAGAGAGTACCTAATTTTCTCTAATTTCATAAAATAAAGAACATCTCTTACCCAGCGTGTGTGAGACGGAGGCTGACGGCTCTTCCAGTTCAGAAGAGTCAAACACCTGTCCAAAAGCCTTAAAAAGGCTACAAATTCTGAAAAATGAGAAGGTAAAGAGTGGCCAGGTAGGAGAACACCAAATAAACCAGTAATTGGACAAGGAGGAATGTCAACAGAAGTAATAGCTGACAGTGAGACAAAAAATAGCCTCCAAAAAGAAGACAGGGCAGGGCAGGACCAGAACATATGGATTAGAGTAGCTGAACCAGAATGACACCTGTCACACTCAGGATCAATAAAGGGGTTAATGTGAGCTAGCCTGCTCTTAGACCTTGCACTGTATGAGCCTGTGACGTGCGCAGAGTAAGGAGGAGTTAACCCTGTTCAAGACTGCTTTCCATGTCTCCACGTTAATGTCAGTACCAAAGTCTTGGGACCAGACAATTCGCAGGCTATCAGAAAAATATTGCAAATCAACAATTATATTAAATAATTTAGAGATCGAACCTTTAGCACAGGGATCCACACCTAATATGGTGTGCAGATCTGAAGGAAGAGGTACATTTGGAAAGTTGACAAATTTTTTTGCGCTAAAAATCTTGAATTTGTAAATATCTGAAAAAATGGCCTTTGGGGATATTAACTGAGAGGTCAACTGATCAAAAGAGGCAAAAACACCATCGATGTAAAGGTCACCAAAATAAACCAATCCAAGGTCTCTCCATGAGGCATGAGCACTGTCCAAGGTGGAAGGGTAAAACAGAGGATTGGCGTGTATTGGGGATAATAAAGGGATATTATGAAGACCAAAATGCCACAAAAATTGGGTCCAAATTTATTTTATTTTGTTTTAATTAATAATTTTATTTTAGTGAATAATAACAACACTAGCTGTTCTCAGAATGACTTGAAAGTCTGGTAGTGTGTGATCCCCTGTAGTTTAGTGCACGATGACCAGTTTTCCTCTGTAACTGTTTACAGTGTCATCAAGTATATGATGCCTAGTGTTTTCAAATCTGTTCATATTTCAAAAGCCATTATTCCAGCCTTAAGTGATGAAAATGGTGCATCTTATCACCTTGAGACACATGACTTGAGGAATCATTCATGAACCGAAAATTAGCAATAGGTTACTCTAGGTTACTCAGGTAACTCTTAAAATGAGCAATAGTAATGATATTAGTGAATCTTGACCACTAGCAGACAAAAGGCAAACAGCCTGAAGTCTTAAACGAGTAGATAAGAACTGGAGTCAAGTGAATATGTAATGAGAGTCTGGCAGACGGTTCGCCGCTCTCTAGAGACAAAACACAGATCGGAGGAATGAATCCGAAGACAACAACATCTAAATGCACAAAAACACAACTACTGATTGAATAACCCCACACAGACAGATTAATAATCATCAGTCTCGTTTGGAAATGAGTCTTTAACTAATCAGTCTCATTACTGAAAGCGTGTTTTTAGTCTCTACCTTGTTAGTGCTGCTTAATTGCTTGAGGCTAACAGATATGTGATGATAATGGAAACAAATATGACAATTTTAAATGCAAATATAGAGTTAAATAGAAATGTTTAAAAAATACTGAAAATGACAAAAGCACGTAACAAAAAGACTAAAACTTTTAAATAAAATAAACATTTAATTCAGAATATTAATAAATACTATAATAGTATAGCCTGTAATAATACTGATGCATTTAATGCAAAGTTTTAGTGTTATTTTGGAAGTATTTATAAGGTACTGTTATAGTATTTATTAATATTCTGAATTAAAATTTTATTTGATTTTATTTTTATTGGAAGTTTTAGTCTCTTTGTTATGTGCTTTCGTAATTTTTCGTAGTTTTGGATTTTTTTTATATTACTTTTTAACTTAATTTTAGTTTTGGTCATTTTTGTACTTCAGCTGCAGCTTTTATTTCAGTTAATTGCCAAGGCAACATTTTTCATCGAAGTTTTGTCAGTTAGTTTTTTCATCAAATATTCATATTTTATCTTATTTCAGCTTTATTTCAATTAATGAAGTCTTTTTAAATAGCCTTATTTTTAGTTAATAACAACACTGGCTGGAATACTCTATATGGCAAACACAAAAAAAGATTGATGTCTGATAGTAATGAATTAAGTTTTATTTTAGTATTATTTGTAGGTTATACTATTTATTAATATTCTATTGATTATTTTATTAATAATTTTATTGGTATTTATTAACATTTTGAGGTAGCTTTTTGTATAGTTTTAGTTTCAGTCATTTTGTTATGTGCTTTTGTCATTTTTTAAAAATATTTCTGTTTAACTTTTTATTAGTGCTGTCAAACGATTAATAGCGATTAATCGCATCCAAAATAAAAGTTTTTGTCTACATAATATATGTGTGTGTTCTGTATATTTATTATGTATATATAAATACACACACACATACAGTATATATTTTGAAAATATTTACTTGTATTTACATGTATATTTATATTCATATAAATTATATTATATATAAATATATTTAATATACAAACATAACATATTTTTCTTAAATATATACATGCATGTGTGTGTATTTATATATACATAATAAATATACACAGTGCACACACATATATTATGTAAACAATATATATAATTGACTTATTTTATTTCTAATTTTTATTTTATTATTTATTTTTTAAAAATATTTCTATTGAAGTTTATTTATAATTAACACTAACAGCACTGGTTGTGTTTGTTTCAATAGAATTGATGTCATGGTGGAGCCGCTCGTGGCTGCCAGGTCCTTCAACCGTCACTGATAAATTAATCACCTCCTTTCCGCCCACGAGTTCAGTCGTACCGACGACAGTCCCACCAAACGCTACCAGAGACGGACCGAACGACAATCAGACCAGTCGACCCGCACAGGACAGTCCGGTGACGGCGGCCGATTGGGTCGTAGTGACCGAAACACCCGAGCAGAAAACCCAAACCCCTGAACCCAAAGTCTCCGTCTCGACTGAGAACTTCTCCGGAGAGAGTCGAGTGCCGGAGATGGAGGGCAGCTCGTGGGGCGACACGTACCCGTCGTCCCAAACGCCGCTGATGGTGGAGATCACGAGCACAGGTTCCTTCTCCACCGCTGCACACGGACTCGAGGCTCGTGGAGAAATCCAGTACAGACGCAGAAACAAACCCAAGAGAATCAACCAGAGCACCACTGAGACGACCACAAGCATGACGACTCCCTCCGCCACAATGTCCAGCACTGGAGACACTGTGATGACTCTCTCAACATCTGCAGACGACACTCAGACATCAAGCTTCGTCACGACCGTTCCCAGCGGCGTAGAGCAGGACCTGAACAGTGCCGAGGCTGTCAGGAAGAACAGCTCCACTGGAGAAGAAGGTAACTGATCTAATTCATCATTTTCATTAGGGTGATAAACGATATCAGATCAAGATTCACCGTTTCAATTGAGAAAAACTACCATCAAAAACACACTGAAACTAGGGTGACCATATTTAAGTTTTCAAAAAAGAGGACAGTGGGGGCAAGATTCAGACGGGGATGGGGGAGTATTTTTTAATACCTAAAATACATATTTTACAGTCACTGTTATGCAGATTGATCATAAACACATAAACACAGCTAAAAGGCTTCTTACCAGTGGCAGTCCTTCACAAAACTTAACATCTAGTCTACCACAGTTTTATCATAGGTAGAATGCAAAATGTTTCAATACAAGCATTTCAATCAAACGCAATTTATACAATATTTCAAACCCTTAACCCACAGGAGAAAATCAACCCTCCGCAACAGTTTAAAATCAGCCTAATTCCATGCAAAAAATGCGGATTTGGCAACCCTGCTTCTAACACGAGCTGCATCCAAAGCAATTTAAATACTCTGCATATTGACAGCGGCTCCCTGATGAGCAAAAATTATAGGCAATATTAGAATGTTTGCGTGAGCAGGCAGTAATGGTCAGAAATTCAGCGGGAGCGGGATTAAGAAAACAGTCCCGCGCAGGGCTTTAATACAAAAACGCACTCAATGAATGGTGACTGTAGAAAGCAAAAGCCGAATCCTGGACATTTTGGGTGATTTAGAAATCCCTGGCCGGACGCATTCTTTTAGGTCCAAAAAGAGGACATGTCTGGGGAAAAGAGGACGTATGGTCAACCTGCTGAAACTCAAAGAGCAAACCTAAATAAAAGTTTGGTTTAACTTGAAGAAATTATGACAGAAATATATTACTATTCTATGCTAAAATCTTCTTCTCAAAGTAGTAGTAATAATGATAATATTTTTAAGGAATATCATACAAACTGATATTTCATCCCTGTTTTAATTTACACAGTTCTGTTGTACAGCACCATATTTGGCAGAAAATAAAAATGCAAAGTTTGTTGTAAATTAATTGATTGATTAATTAATTAATTATTTTTTAATTTGATTACATTTTAAAAGATTTATTTAATCATTTTATTATTTTTATTAATATAAAAATGTTTTATTAATTCATTTCTTTAGACATAATTTTTGATAAATTTGTATTAAATCATAAAACACAGAATCCAGAAAAAAACATGAAAAATTAAAATCCTGCAAAAAAATAATAAAAAAAATAACGTGAAAACATTTAAAATTGAACGTGTAATAAAATTGCAATATTTTATTGTAAATTAATTGTTACATTTTCAATTGATTACATTTTAAAAGATTGATTAAATTGTTTTATTAGTTGTATTAATATAAAAAGTTTTATTAATTCATTTCAGTAGCAGTGTTGGGTACATTACTTAAAAAAGTAATTAGTTATAGTTACTAGTTACTTCTCACAAATAGTAACTGAGTTAGTAACTGAGTTACATCATTATAAAAGTAACTAATTACTAGGGAAAGTAACTATTGTATTACTTTTTTTTAAAAATTTCAAATGTCAAATAACTTGGATGCCCCCAATATTAAATATGTTAAATTAATGAAATAGACACTAATTATGATAATTTAGCATTATATGATGATAGAACTTTAGTAATTAGAATAACCAAGTATGAATGCATATTTGTCATGTTGACTGAACTTGGGACTGGTGGTGGTGCTTAAGATGTTGTTTGTCATTTAGTGTTTCTATAAAAAAAGGGGGGGGGGATAATGAAAAGATAACAAAACTACTACGAATTCTACTACTAATAACATTATAAAACGCACTAAGGATTAAAGAACTGCTGGGTTCATGAATATTAATCACGTTGTCTGCGTTCGCTCGAATTGATTTGCTGAAATCAAGACAGGGACGATAATAGGTGAGCGCCAGCCAATGAGACTGTCGTTTGCGCATTAGTTCCTCCCACTACCAGAGAAACCGGCAATTCTTAAAAGCTGAAGAATTCCAAAGGAACTCAAATAATATTGTTTACATGTAGCGCGTCAATTTGTTATGTAAGACTTTCTTGCTCTGTGTCTTTCTTTGGGCGTGTGAGACAAAGTGACGGCGAAATGTGCGCCTGCACACTAGAGTTTATGGTACATCAAATACAACTACACTGCGCATCCATTCAGATGAACTGAAAAATAAAATTCTAATAATATAATCAATTATAGTAACGCCGCATTTTATTGTCAGTAACGGTAACGGCGTTGTAACGGGGGAAACAGTAATTCATTTGATTACTCGTTACTGAAAATAATAACGCCGTTAGTAACGCCGTTTATTTATAACGGCGTTATTCCCATCACTGTTCATTAGACACGGTATTTGATACATTTGTAATCAATCATAAAACACAGAATCCAGAAAAAAAATTAAAACTCTTAATGTACTGATAAAGTACCTTATGTATGCGATTTTAAAAGAATATACACCAAATTCAGAATATACACCTTATTGATGATGATTATATACAGGAAAGCAGATGAACCCAGAATATGAACACAATTCTCTAAACTGCACATTAAGTACTTTACTTATAATGGTTTATAACTTTTGCACATTGCATTCATATTCTGTATTCATCTGCTGGCCTGTACATAGTATGTTTTATTAATAAGATGTATACTGAATTTGAATCTCCAGTATCACTGTTTTAATACATTAAGCCATAAGTGTTTTCTTTACAATGGTTTTCTATAGGAAAATGCTACCATATAAAATTCCATGCAATTGCCTTAATTGCATCTATAGTTGATGAAAACTACTCAAACACACAAGCTTTGTTCATATAGTCTTTTTATTTAATGTAGAACCCATCACAGAATCACCTAAGTGTAAAATGAACAATTTAACAACAAGTCTCAACACTTGCATTTTGCAAGATTACCAGCTGATTTTAGGAACGGAATGAACAAAACTAAATTAACTAGCCACTCCGGATACCTATTATCCAAACTGCATGTGACATAACAATACCATTTTAGTATAATTAAAGGAATTTGCCAAAAAAAGGAGGTTTGTATGTGTCTGACAGTTCAGTAAGCTTTAAAGCTTAAAGTCAAAATGTCAGAAATGTCAGCACAGTGATTTGATTGGCTATTTAAGCTGTCAGTCATTTATCTGTCATGAGGTTAATTAAATGTGGAAATGCCAAAACGTCTTGCCAAAATCCCTTAAAATCTGACATGAATGGTCTCAAACATTGTTTATAACCCTCAAATAGTGCTAAAAGCTGTATATTTCAGGCTGAACAGCCAATGCACAAGTGCAGAGTAGAGCAAAAGTTGAATGCTAGTTTAGAAGTAAACACCAGGCAGCGGCTTTGCTGATTGGCTGTTGAATATGGAAGGCGGGACTTAGAGTCACCATATTTGGTGTTCCAATTTGTCTCATTCATTGCTGTTACTGGTGGTTTTATACAGTCTTTTGATAAGAAAGATATTTTTAATAATCCCGTGAATCAGATGTGGCAGGTGGTTGGATGTCCAGGTGTGGGAAAGAGACTCTTGTTGGCTTTAATTATGTGATGAGTGTGTGCTTGGGTGGAGAGCTCACTCAAATGAATATTCATATTGGCTTCATGAATATTAATGAGCAGTTTCCCACAGATTTGCTTATAATAGTGAGAGCTGTTATAGTGAAGAGGCTTATGGCCGTTTAGGGATATTTGGACGTCAAAATGGATGTTGGTGAGACAAAAAAATAGGTTTCACAGCAGTTCTGCTGATTGTCTGGCGTAGCAACCAAACCTTGATAATTAGTGAGGACATGGGAGATAATTATAAAACTTATTAGCTCTGCTCATGAATATTAATAACATTTGGATTGTTGTCAGTCCAAATGGACTGTAGGTCAATGATGAACTTTTGTTCATTGATTGGAAAGAAAATATGATATATTGACTAATCTAGATGATATACAGTCTATGTCTGTTCAATCTCTCGTCTGCCACAATGATTTACATTTATGGATTTTAACAGCAAATACTGACATATGTTTTTATTTGTGATGCAATTTGATCTATTAATGAGCACCTCATGTAATTTGATTAAATATTTTTTCATTGATTTACAGCCCTACTTAAAAAATAGTATAAGATATAATGATGAATATAAGTATAGATTTTAAAATATATAATATATAAATATTATATATATATATATATATATATATATATATATATATATATTAGGGATGCACCGAAATGAAAATTCTTGGCCGAAACCGAAAACCGAAAAAGAGGAAATCAAGGCCGAAAACCGAAACACCGAAAGAAATTATGCCAATTATTAGTACCATTGCATTTATGGCTATGACTGTGTACTAACTTTACTAAAATCAAGGCATTGCAATTGCATAAATTAATATTAAAGTTTCAAAGAATAAATCAATTACAAATTATGCAAATATTTATTTAGCACATTGCAACAATGTACAGTATAAAATAAAATTCAAACTAAAATGTTTAACTTGACCCCACTCATGTGTACATTAAATAATAATGTACAGGCCTACTGGCGGAGTGGGCATGCTCGGAATCGTTTTCCTTTTCTGTGCCGCGTTCCTCTCATATTCAGCGTAGCGATCGGAATGTTTGGATTTCAGGTGATAAATTAAACCCGACGTGGAGAAAGTCTTTGCAGATGCACCCCCTCTTGAAATTTCGGCATTACATGTTTTGCAAATCGCTGTCCGTGGGTCTTTCTCAGATATACTGAAATACGTCCACACCGCAGACATGTTGCTTCAGACAAGCACGTGCAGGTCGCGGTTTTTGTTTGCGTCATCACAACATTTCGGCCGTATTGTTTCGGTGATAAAAGTCTTTCGTCCGAAAACCGAAAATGCACTTTTGGACCATTTTCGGCCGAATATTCGGTGCATCCCTAATATATATATATATATATATATATATATATATATATACACATATATACATACTGTGTGTATATATATATATATATATAGTTTTTTTTAAAGTAAAATACGATATTAAATATAAGAATATTGTAAAATAAGTATAATATTTATCTCAAAAAAATTAAAATGAGAAGACAATGATTTCTAATAGAAGTATATATTACTGTATGTGTATTTACTATAAATGTTATATCTAATTATTATTATGAATATAAGCATTATTTACACACACACACACACACTATATATATATATATATATATATATATTACTATATCTTATAATTGTATTTTTTATTTTTTACATATTTTAAATAACATACTGTATTATATATAATTATATTTTTATTTTATGTATATTTTAAATATATTATTTTATTTTATTTTATTTTATTTTATTTTATAATTTTAATTTTATTAAGTATAATATTTATCTCCAAAAAACATGTTAGGGAGATTTTGGACATCTCTGAACTATTGAAAATAATCTTAAATAACGTGTGTGTGTGTACTGGTATATATGGTTTACGAGGACACAAATGTGTGTAATGACATGGGTACTACAACGTTAACATGGTTTATGAGGACACTTCCTGTGTCCCCGTAAAACAAAAGGCTTAAAAAACATACTAAACAGTGTTTTATGAAATTCAAAAATTGCCAGTAGTTTCCTGTGAGGGGTAGGTTTAGGGGTAGGGCAATAGAAAATACGGTTTGTACAGTATAAAAACCATTACACCTATGGAGAGTCCCCGTAAACCACAAATTCAAGTATGTGTGTGTGTGTGTGTGTGTGTGTGTGTGTGTGTGCGCGTGTTTTTGTGACATATGAGGACACAAATTTGTATAATGACATGGGTATGACATAGGTATTACAAGGAGAAGGTGATTTATGAGGACATTTTCCCATGTCCCCATATTTCAAAAGGCTTATAAATCATACAGAATGAGTTTTTTTGAGAAAGTAAAAATGCACAAAGTTTCATATAAGGGTAGATTTAGGTGTAGGGCGATAGAAAATACGGTTTGTACAGTATAAAAACCATTATGCCTATGGAATGTCCCCACAATTCACAAAAACAAACGTGTGTGTGTGTGTGTGTGTACCACTTCAGCATTCAGCATCTGCTGTAATCATCTCTGGCGGTGTTTTAACTCCAGCTCTTATATGTTGGTCTCCAGTCATTCTCTCTGCCTTCACTCTTGTGTTGAAGAATATCTTGCTTTTAACTGGCTTTTCCACCTCAGACAGACAGCGAGGCGGATCAGTAGGGTTCAGACCAGAACCGTCATGTCCATGAGGATTGATTTAGCTGCTGGTGTTATAAGCAGCGGGACTGACACAAACTGATGTCTCTGGCGTCTCCCGTCTGTCGTCCTGCAGAAGGCCGGATTTGACCTTCAGTGTTACAGCAGCTGTCAATCACATGAGGCCTGTGGGCTGAACTGATTGACACGACTGATGTGGAGGAAATACACTCACGTCTGTAGCACCAGCACTTACATACCAATGTTTTAATACATGGGTTTGCTCTGAGCAATAGCAATAGTGATGCTTAACTAGTAATGTGACACATCATATCCAGCGCTTTTTTATCTGTTTCAACTTGACTATTATAATAATAATAATAATAATAATAATAGTATTATATAAAAACTATTATTATTATTATTATTATTATTATTAAACCCAACAATTAATATTATTATTATTAACTAAAGTTATTTTTGTATTAAATATATTGTAATATAATAATAGGAATTATATTTAAAATAACAACAACAACAACAACAACAACAATAATAATAATTTATATATTATTATTAAATAAAAATATTAAACAAAATAAACAATGTTACTATTGTAATATTTAACAAAAATTTAGTATTTAAAGAAATAATATAATACTAATATAGTTTTTATCATAAAATAAAACTAAAACGTAAAATGTGTTACTTGAAATAAAACATTTAAAATACAAATATTTAAATTAAAATATTTTAAATATGAAAAAATATTAAATGTATTTCAGCTAGTTGCTGATGCAACATTACTCATTGTAACGGGGCTGACGAGACGTGAGACGTGCGGATCCATATGCAAGCTTTTATTTAAAGACATGTTCATAAATACAGGCAGGGTCGAAACAATGGCAAACAGGTATGGCAGGGACAAGACAAGGAGTAATCCTATGGCAAGCGTGGGTCTTCGATCGGCGAACAATATCCAACAGGGCAAGGCAGAGAGAGTAAATCCAGGTACACAGCAATAATCCAGGCAAGGGAATAAACAGAGTCCGAACAGAGAGACAGGGGTAAATACAGGGAACACAGACTAGAAAACAACAAACATGTTCCGTATCGCAGCTAACACTAGGGGAGTGGTAAACGCAGGACAATACAGGAACTGAACAGAAACACGGAATGGCACAGTAAGGCAGCTAGCGCTTGAAGAGAGCTATGTGCAGATCAATACTCGGCCCTGTAACTGAGAAAGTCCATGGCTTAAGTAGTGTGTGTGATTGTGTAATGAGTCTCAGGTTGTGAGCGTGTGCTCAGTGCAATCAGCTGTGTGTGTCGTCAGTGCAATGGATGATGGGAAATGTAGTCTGGTGAAGTGCAACCGTAGTGTAATGCAAGAGTCCATGTGATGAGCGAGTGACCTCTGGGGGTGAGTGAACGGAAGTTCATAGACCGGATTCATGACACTCATTTTATTTAGTTTGTCTTGAAGAACTAAAATAACTAAAACTGAAATAAAATCTTTGTGTGAATGTATGTATGTATATGTGTGTGTGTGTGTGTGTGAATAATGACAAAACACCCACAAAATTATTAAATTATTAAATTAATTAATTTATTAAATAATTATTTAAGTAAAATTAAAAGAAATATGTTATATATAAATATATATTTTAAAAAAGCTAATAATAAAGCACTGAAATAAATAAATAAAAATTAACATGATAAATACATTTCAAAAGTTAATGAAAATGACAAAAACACCTGCAAAATTATTACCTTATTTAATTAAAATTAAAAGGAAAACAGAAAATATAAAAATAAAAATATTAACAGAAACTATAATAGTATATCAATATCAATGGTCTAAAACTTACGATATGTTTAGATCAGTTTTATTTCGAAAGATTAAGACAATTACCTCCTGAGTATAAATATTGTATTTTTTGAAGTGTGATATTTTAATCTAAATTTTGTATTAATTATAAGTGGCGTGTTAGTAATATCTTTGAAGTGTTTTGAGGAAGATTGTGCGAGTCCTCCACTGCTGTTGTGATAATTTGATGAAGTGTAAGTAAATTTGCAGCTGTGTAAACACTGAATTAAATCAGTCTGCCTGATGAGTAATTGTTTACCGTGATTATCACACTCTGTTTTCTCTCACTTCGTGCAATATTTGCATGTCGCTCTGTTAAAAATCACCTCGCACATTTGCCCTCTTAACCTCACAAAGCAATTATATAGTGTCACATATAGTTCTCTGTGTATATTCCATCATGCCCTGTTAGTGTGACCTCAAGGATGTGGCTTATTTGCATGTGTGGTAAAAACACCAAATGAAGCAATTAGGGCCAAATTGACAGTTTGCTGCTGTAGTGAAAGGAAACAGGCCTGATAGAGGAGAGGCCGGAGGAGGGGGCGTGGCCTGCGGAGTGAGAGGATGATTGGCAGCCGCTCGCAGGACAGTTGCCATGACAACAGAGCCTGAGTGCATCCAAGAGAAAAGTATTCATAAAGCCCATCAGTGTAAGAGACAGAGAGGAAAAGACAGACAAACAGAGAGTAAGAAAAGAAATAGAATTATACTGATAGTCCCGCTCTAAACTCATATGACTGGTTGAGAGGTTCATTAATTCACACAGAATTTCACATTCAGTGATGTAAATGACAGTAACAGTGAACCGATCCTGGACTGTGATCTTTGTAAATTGTATTTTTGTAATATTTGGAGCTGTTTATATTCAGTATTCATGCAGAAAGAGTCCCAGCAAAAATATAAAACATATATATATATATATGTATATATATATATATAAATACATACACACATACATACATACATACATTCACACATACATACATACATATTTAAATATATAAATATATATGTGTGTGTGTGTGTATGTGTGTGTATACACATATATATATATATATATACACATTTTATTATAATTGTGTTTATAATATACACAATTATATATATACATTTTAAATACATACGCTACATTTAGTAAAGACACTTTAGTAAAGTACACTGCCATTCAAAAGTTTGGGATCAGTAAGATTTTTAATGTTTTTTTTTTAAAGAAGTTTCATATGCTCATCAAGGTTGCATTTATTTGATCAAAAATACAGTAAAATTGTGAAATATTATTACAATTTATAATAGCTGTTTTTATATGAATATATTTTAAAATATAATTTATTTCTTTGATGCGCCTCTGAATTTTCAGCATCATTACTCCAGTCTTCAGTGTCACATGATTCTTCAGAAATTCTGATTATTATCAATGTTGAAAACAGTTGTGCTGCTTGGTTTTTTTGTATTTATTTATTTTTTTTTTTTTTTTTTGGAACCTTTGATACTTTTTTTCAGGATTCTTTGATGAATATAAAGTAAAAAAAAAAAAAGCACTATGTACTTAAAATAGAAATGTTTTGTGACAATATACACTACCGTTCAAAAGTTTGGGGTCAGTAAATTTTTTATTATTTTTTTTTTTAAAGAAATTAATACTTTTATTCAGCAAGGATGTGTAAAACTGATAAAAAGTGACAGTAAAGACTGTCTATTTTGAAGCTACTAAAGGTTTCTATTTTGAATAAATACTGTTCTTTGTAACTTTTTATTCATCAAAGAGTGAAAAAATTATTTCACAATATTACTGTTTATTCTGTATTTTTGATCAGATAAATGCAGCCTTGATGAGCATAAGAGGCTTCTTTAAAAAAGTATTACAAATTTTACAGATCCCAGACTTTTGAATGGCAGAGTAAATATAAATATAATGAATATAAATAAAAAATATCTATATATGCATAAAAAAAAAATTGTATAATTGTCATAAAAACAGCCCAAATGCGATATTTCAGTCCATGTGATGAGAAACAGACTGAAATTTAACATTATTCATCAGCTATTTTCATTGTACTATAAAGAGCAACTTAAACATTCTACTATAAACATCTCCCTTTGTTTTGCGTGGATGAAATAAGGTTTGGAGTGACATGAGTGTGAGTAAACTGAATGTGTGGATGAACTGTGTCTTTAAATGTATAGCACGTATATATGACCTTGATTCTGTGAACCGACTTCCACACACAGGGGTTTTTCTGCCCGCTGCGTCTTCGATTCTCTTTCTGTCTGTATGTATATGGTGAGGTGAGATTGTCACAGCGCAGGTCAGCGGTGAAACTCATTCAGCGCTGTATTAGAATGAGCCCTTCACTGAAGCTCATTGCTGGAAACCCATTACAAGCCTCAGTGATCCCACACACACACACACACACACACACACACACACACACACACACACACACGGCTCTGAGGTATGTGTGTGTGAGGAGTAATGAAGAGAGACTCCAGAGAAAGCAGGACTGAATGATAGTGTTGTGTGTTCAGACTGAATGTCATCAGAACGTCTGCTTCACTTTGCAGTTTATTCTAATAAAGATCCTCCCACTTAAACTGACTGACATAGAAACTGACCAATCACAGCTCATCTTTTATGTGACGTTTAGGGGTGAATCTAAAGCTGATGAAACCACAATAATAAACCAGCATGCAACATGTCTGAAATAATGTAAAAACATTCCTCAATTCTTGGAAAATGCCCTTCATTTGCTGTTGCTCTAGAAATGATAAATACTGAAAGTTTAACATGCATAAACTTATTGGAATATGTTCCTTACATGCAGCTGTGTCTTAACGTTTTGAAAGATACTGAAAAGTTTTGTCATTCCAGTGACTTTGCTGCAGAAGTGTTTTTATCTGGTTTTCTTGTACAAGTATGTGGTCATTCTTAAAATAAGATACAGTTACTTCAGATGCAATATGACATAAGATATTAAAATTAAGATATTTTTATCGTTTATGCTTAAAACAAGAACAAATATTGTTTTCTCTTTAAATTAGGTTTATATTTCTGACCCCATTGACAGATATTTGTTTGTTTTTTTATGCATATATTAACTTGGATCATTTTTCATTTAATGTCTTTTGCATCTGCAGTAAATATATTGTGATTTAAGATTGTTTAGATATTTGTACTGGAAAGCAAGACAAAAATACTGAGGAAGAAAATCACTTTTTGCAGTGTAATTCTTCCTCAAAAGCATAATTGTTGCTGCTTGGAAACTTGTACATTGTTTAATTTTTTTTTTTTAATAAATTGCAATATTTAGAAAACATTAAGAAAAATAATATACTACTACTAATGTTAATAATAATAATTATTATTATTATTATTATATAAATATATAATTATAAATAAGTATAATAATATAATATTATAATTACTATTGCAATGCCCTCTTGACAGGTCTTCCAGCCAATTACATCAAACCTCTACAATTAATCCAAAATGCCGCTGTAAGATTAATCTTTAATGAGCCGAAAAGAATGCACGTCACACCTCTGTTCATCAATTTGCACTGGCTACCAATAGCTGCTCGCATAAAATTCAAGGCATTAATGATTGCCTACAAAACCACCTTTGGCTCTGCACCCCTTTACCTAAATTCAGTACTTCAGACCTATGTGTCCTCTAGAAACTTGCGTTCTGCAAGTGAACGCCGCATTATTGTGCCTTCCCAAAGAGGATGACTTTTTTATCACTGACTTTTTTATTAACTGTTCCCATCTGGTGGAATGACCTGCCCAACTCAATCCGAGCAGCTGAATCCTTAGCCATCTTCAAGAAACAGCTAAAAACCCATCTCTTCCATCTTTATTTGACCCTCTAACTCTAGCATTCTCTTTTCTAATTCTATTTTATCTATCTGCCTTCTTTCTATTTAAAAAAAAAAAACACACACACACACACTTGTTTCGCTATCCTTGTGGGGACATTTATAGGCGTAATGGTTTTTCTACTGTACAGACTGTATATACTATTGCCCTACACCAACACTACACCTAAACTTAGCCCTCACAGGAGACTTTCTGCATTTTTAGATTTTCAAAAAACTTCATTCTGTGTGATTTATAAGCTTCTTTACCCGTGGAGACCTCAATTTAGATCCCCACCGTGACACGAGTCCCCATGAGTCTGTGTGTATTCAGGTTTAAGTCCCCACCTGAATAGAAAAACAGGTACACACACACACACACACACACACACTTGACCCTCTATCAGTTGCATATTTATTTTCTAACTGCTAGCTTTTCTTGGAAAACTAACACAAGCTTTCTTTTCTATATTCTATCTACTTGTTTTCTTTAAAAAAAAAAAAAAAACCTTGCTACGTGTACTGCGTTAGTCTAACCGAGACTTTTCATATCGCTTGCATGTTGTTGCTCTTTTGTTGGTTTTGATTGCTTCTATTGTCCTCATTTGTAAGTCGCTTTGGATAAAAGTGTCTGTTAAATGACTAAATGTAAATGTAAATAATTATTTTATAATCATTAAAATTGAAATGCTATTATTTATGGCTGTCTTCATTTCTTTATTTTCAAACATTTCACTATTCAGCTCTTTAAGATTCCCTTTTGTTTATGCAGTGCATATATTTATTTATTTACTGTAAATCACAGCCTTTACGATCTGATAATCACACTAAGCCATATTGCAATTTGGTTTTATTTATAACACACCCAAACAAAAACTGCATTGAATGCTGCTATGTAGTGCTGTCTAAATGAAGCATCGCTGTTATTACTGCTAATATTAGTGTTTATGGTGTCATTATGGCAGTGAGTTTTGCACCAGGTAAACGTACAAATCTCGTTCCTGTCAATAACATGCCAGTGCTTTAATGCAAGACAGATGATGTTTGGAAAACTGGACTCATTTAGCAGGTTTTTGCACCTGAGCCTCGCTGACGTGTGTCTAAACTCTCATTAGGGCGTTCAGGACTCGCCGCGGCCGTCTTTCAGCGGGTCACATGGGTCACGTATGTCTGCGAGTGTGTGCCAGCTTTATAATCACAGGCAGATTGTGATGGATCACCTCCAGAGCGTCACTGACACCAGACCCTGTGTGTGTGTGTTTTCTGTTTAACAGCAGACGACAGATGCAGCTGTCTGCACGGAGGGACGTGTCTTCCTCACGGAGAGGGTTTCCGCTGCTTCTGTCCGCAGGGTTACGCAGGAGAGAGCTGCGAAATCGGTGAGCAAATCCAGAGTTTAAAGTAACAGTTCACCTAAAAATAAAAATTTGCTAAAAGCTTACTCACTCTCAGGTACTCCAAGATGTAGATGAGTTTGTTTCTTCATCAGATTTGGAGAAATGTAGCATTTCCATCACTTGCTCAGCAATGGATGCTCTGCAGTGAATGGGTGCCGTCAGAATGAGAGTCCAAACAGCTGATAAAAACATCACAATAATCCACAAGTAATCCATACCACTCCAGTCCATCAGTTAACATCTTGAGACGCCAAAAGCTGAAACAAATCCATCATTAAGATGTTAAAACTGTCTTCAAGCCATTGTTTCTGGCTAAAATATGAGTCCATAATCATGCTTCCTCCAGTGAAACAGTCCATCTGCTGTTGTCTCTCACATCAAAATCCAGCCACATATTTGTTTAGAGCTGTTTTGGCTTGTAAACGCTGCTTGATCTGTGCAGATTTCTCTCCTGATTCAGACCAGAACACTTTTTCACTGGAGGAAGTGTTATTATGGATTATGGACTTGTATTTTAGTTAAAAATATCTTAATAATGGATTTGTTTCTTACAAACACGCAGCTTTTGTCTTCTCAAGATGTTAACTGACGGACTGGAGTGGTGTGGATTACTTGTGGATTATTGTGATGTTTTTATCAGCTGTTTGGACTCTCATTCTGACGGCACCCATTCACTGCAGAGCATCCATTGCTGAGCAAGTGATACAATGCTACATTTCTCCAAATCTGATGAAGAAACAAACTCATCTACATGTTGGATGAGTACATTTTCAGCAAATTTTAATTTTTGGGTGAACTATTCCTTTAAAACTATTGACAGAAATGTGTTTCTGTACATGCTAGGATAAGTGGATGTGTAATTGTTGTTTGTAGCAGGTCAAAGTGTCAGTGGAGAATTCATGAACCATCTGTGCTGTGTGTTTAATCTTGTACAGTCTGTCCATTTGCCCTTTACCTTTTATAAAGAAGTGTAAAAAGAGAAGACTGTTCTTAAAATGTGTTTCTGTTCATAATTTAAAATAGCAAAGCTTGTAGTTCATCTTAGCATCCCAAAACACAAAAAAAAACAAGCATGATTTCACAAGGATCTCATGTTTCCCAGGTCTTGGAAAATTTTAAAATAATGATTTATTTTGTTAGAACTGAAATTGCTTTTTGTATCTCTGTAAATGATTTCAAAGTCCTTCAGTAGCTACTAATATCTGGAAATTTTATTAAATTACATTAACCAAAATGTCTGGGAATCCTTAATCTGTTAAATCAAAAAGAGTAATTCACCCCAAAAATGTCTAGAATATGATTTTTTTTTCAGTCCTTAACCAGTAGTTATGAAGAACTGGAAAGGCCATTCAAAAATCATTAAACTTAGATGTTACAAAAGAAAGTGTGGGTGTATAAATGTTGGAGATTCAGATTTTATAATCATATTCATGTTACTGAAATCTGCATTTATAATTAGAGGAAAATGTTCAAATATTATTATTATTATTATTATTATTATTATTATTATTTTATTTTTATTTATATTTTGAGATGTTTAGGAGAAATAAAAATAGACACAAATGATCACCCATTTCAGTATTAGTTTTATGCTATTATAGTATATATTAACATTTTAATTTTTTTTTTTTAGCTTTTATTTTTTATTTTTTTTTCAGTTTTCATTTTGATTTTAGTTTAAGGTTTAGTCATTTTATGTGCTTTTGTCTTTTTTTAGTTTTGTGGGATTTTATATTTCTATTTAGCTTTATTTTTATTTAAGTTTTAGTTTTTGTCTTTTTTGTACTTAAACTTATTTTGGTTAGTTGCCATGGCAACATTTCTACTTTTGATTTTTAGTTTTTCGAGTTTAAGTTTTTCACTCTGCTATTCATCTAATATTTTATTTTATGTAAATTACTGAAAACTATTTTTAATAGTTTTAGTTGACAAAAACCCAGTAAGAGTTTAGAGCTTTAAAATGAACACGGAGCAGCTCAGATCATTTGATGAGAAATGCTCGAGTTAAACTTGACATCTGAATTTTGATTACAGACTTTTGTCTTTCAAATCTGAGCACAGTTTGAGATATTGTTGAGATGTCTTCTGAAACTCTAGATGAGACAAATGAGATTACTGGGCTGGAAACTTGATGTAGTTTCTTTCGAAAGCATTTTCTCTGAATAAAGTCTCTGTGTTTAACAAATCCAGTTATTGAGAAGGATTCTGGGCCAGCTGTCATATAGACAGAGGTCAGTACTGAGGTCAGAGGTCAAGCAGTCCATCATGTGAGACCCTAGAGTGGGCGTTTGGGGGTCAAAGGTCAGGGGAAGGCTGACAGGTTTATGTTGACCTCTTCACATTTACTGCAGACAGTAATGACCACAATGAGATGAAGGTCAATGCTAATTCACTTTGTGCTTTTATTATGATTAAATGACAAATCTAATTGCTTTAGATTAGCATGTTGGGTTGGTATCAAACGTTTCTAGTAGATATTTTAGTATAATAGTTCATCGTTCACCTTCATGATTTCCTTTCTTCTGTTAAACACAAAAGCAGATGACTGTGTCTGTCTATATTCGCTCTCATTTTGTGGAAATGATTTTCTCCTTTGTGTTCAACAGAAGAAAGAAACCATAGAGTGAGTAAATGATGAGAGTGTTTTGTTGTATTTCATCTCTCTGAGGACGTATATACTGTACGTTTGCAGTGTGATTTGTTTTCATGACTGAGATGTGAGCAGCATATGTTAAACAGAGCAGTGATAGGGAAACTGGAGCTCATGTAGATACGCAGCACTTTCAGAAATCATCTGCATAATGCATGAGCCGATTCAAATATTCATGAAGAGCAGAAGAACCTTGCAAGTCTTTAAGAAACAGGATATGACCTCAGTAGGTGATTTTCCTTTTTACTGATGAATATCAACATGACTGATCATGGAAATCAAGTGTGTAAAATGGTCAAGCGCTGTACACTTATTTAATGAGAATCTTCTCAAACATTATTTTATTATATAAAAAGTTATAAAAAGTATAAACATTTCTTTAAATAAAACAGTTGCATTTATTTTTGTGCTTTACTCAAAGTATTTAGTATTTATTCATTTTATTTATTTTACTTAGTTGTAGTTATTTTTATGAATATTCATCAAAGATGATATGGATATTATTTTTAAATTAATTAGTAATTAATATATAACTGTGTTATAATAAACAGAATTTAATATTGTGCTTTATTTATTATTGTTTGTTTATTATTAGATCTTATTTTTAGATTTTCTGTTTACACTTTAATTTTAAAGTTTTAGTTTTATTGTGTTTTGGCATTTTTCTTAGTTTTTTAATGTCTTTATAGTATTTATAAATTTTTATTTATTTTACTTATAGTTTTAGTTGTTGTTATTTTATGTTTATTTTTAATAAATAATTATATGAATATTCATTTTTAGATTATTAATTAGTAATTTATTAATTAAGATGTATATAATTGTGTTATAATAATTGCTATGATTATTATTAATATTAAACAATTATATATTATCATTTTATATATTTAAAAAAATTGATCAGTTCTGTTTTGTGTAAGGAAAAAAAGTGTTTTTACTATCACCATTTTTTTAATTGATAGTTTTTTAATGCCTTTTTTGTAGTTAGATTTTACTTTTTCTTTTTGTAATTTTGTAATTCTTTAATAATTCCTTTTTTGCCTCAGTGGCTTATTATATTCTCATATGGTAGTAAAAATTACTGTATTACAGTAAAAATATACTGCAATAAAGTAGATTTTAAATTGAATATAAAATCAATATATTAGTCAAATATATAAATCAATTATTTTTTATTTAATAAAAATCAAAGGCAGTACAACAAATACTCCCCTAAACATAAATACTTTATAATTAAAAATATAAATATATATGTATAATTATTTTTACACTTTGTGGAATGATCCATAATTGTCATGAAAATAATGTCTATAATTACTGAAAAAACGTGATTGGAAAATCCACTTAATATTAAAGTGTCTTTGTTTTGCTGTATGTCATAATTTACATAAGTATAATAGTTAATTAATTTTAATTTGTTTATGGTGAAATATGACCAGATATGATCTTGAGAGGCTTCCTGAGATTTCATTTTCTTCCAGTCACATTTAAAGCCCCATGAAACGATGCGATGAACACAACGATCAAATCCGCAACGCATTATGTTTCTTAAAACAGCCTGAGCTCCGAATACAGCTTTCCCATGATCCTCTGCTCGTCTGATATCCACTTAAAGCCTAAAAACTTCAAGAAGTTCGTGAGCAGCAGCTTGGGACTTTGTGACTGATGCGTTACACAAACTTTTAAGACTTTCCACTTTATCTTTTCAAGCTCCTCTGATGACAACTTTTTTGCAAGCCTGACAAACGCTGAGCCTCAGAAGAGTTTGCTATATTGGGAAGCATCTGCGTTAATGTCCTATAAACAGTCTCCAGATCTGCTGCTGAGTAATCCTGTATGGAGCTGTGAAGCGCTTACACAGGTCTGTGACAGACGCTAAACGACCGTGCTGGAATCCACACGTCTCTGCTGCTCTACATCACTGTCGACTCGCTTTAACCGAGATATTACTGCTCTATGATCTACAGTCCTACTGCATCTGTGAGCTTTGAAAGGCATAGTTCACCCAAAAATGATTCATTTACTCACCTTCTTGTTGCTCCAAACCTGCATGACTTGATTTCTTCAGTGGAAAATACATGCAGATGTTTTGACCTGCTCTTTTCCTTGACTCTGATTAGACAGTGATTAATTCTGTTACGCTCTAAAAACAACATAAAACAGTTTATTTGAAATGTGTTGCATATTCCAGTGTTGTTTTAGCATCATCGATATATTATTGTATATTTTGAATTAGATTTTATTTTTATATTTTCTGTTTTCACTTTAGTTAAACTTTTAGTTATTTTGTGTTTTTGGCATTTTTATTGGTTTTTAAAAATGTCTGTATTGTATTAATTCATTTTTATATATTATACCTAGTTTTAGTTGTTTAACTTAAACTATAACTAAATGAAATGAGAGAGTTTAGTTTTTTATATTTTATTTTATTTTATTTAACATTTCCAAGTAATGACATTTTTGTTTAAGTTATGCTCTTAAAAACAGCGTAAAATAGTCTATATGACGTGCTCTATATTCCAGTGATGTTTTAGTATCATTGATATTATTATTAATTTATGTTAATATTTTGAATTAGATTTTATTTTTATATTTTCTGATTTCACTTCAAAGTTTGTTATTTTGTTGTGTTTTTGACATTTTTATTTTTTAGAAAATATGTCTTTATTGTATTAATTAATTTTTATTATTTTACTTAGTTTTAGTTATTTTACTTTAAAGCTAAACGAATGAAATAATTTTATATTTTATTTTATTTTATTTCAGTTAACATTTATTTCAAGTAGCAGATTTGTTTATGTTTTTTGTTTTAGTTATGCTCTTAAAAACAACATAAAATATTCTATACGATGTGCACTATATTCCAGTGTAGTTTTAGTATCAGTTACATACTACATATTATAGTTTTTGTTTAATATTTTGATTTAGAATTTAATTTTATAATTTTTGTTTTTACTTAAATTTTTGTTTTTGACTTTTTTTTTTGTTTGTTTTATATGTCTATAGTATTAATTTAATTTTTATTTATGATAAATATGATAAATATAAATGATAAATATAGTGTTTTTGTGTGAGAAACAAACTGAAATTGAAGTTATTTCTTTCCTTAAATCTTTCCTTCTGCTGCAACTTTCAAATCTAATTCTCTTAAAACTACTTTAACTTTACAGTATCTCACAAAAGTGAGTACACCCCTCACATTTCAGCAACCATTTTAGCATATCTTCTCAAGGGACAATACTATAGAAATGAAACTTGGATATATTTTAGAGTAGTCAATGTGCAACATGTATAGTGTAGATTTACTGTCCTCTGAAAATAACTCAACATACGGCCATTATTGTCAAAATAGCTGGCAACAAAAGTGAGTACACCCTAAGTGATAACAGCTATACGTCGTTTAACCACGCAAAGCCACATGTCCTATTCATCATGTACATGTTTTTTTCTGCTTGACAGGACCATACAAATTTGTGTATCTTGTATTAGAGCAGTTAAAATTTGGTGCTTTGAGTACAATTCTCTCATACTGCCCACTGGATGTTCAACATGGCACCTCATGGCAAAGAACTCTCTGAGAATTTGAGAATTAGAATCGTTGCTCTCCACAAAGATGACCGAGGCTATAAGAAGATCAGTAACACCCTGAAACTGAGTTACAGTACAGTGGTCAGTGTCACACAGAGGTTTTCCAAGACGGGTTCCACTCGGAACAGGCCTCGCAAGGGTCGATCAAAGAAGTTGAGTCCTCGTGGTGTGAATCAGGTGCAGAAGATCACTTCAAAAAACAGACGCATGAGTGCTGCCAGCATTGCTTTAGAGATTGCAGAAGTGAAAGATCAGCTTGTCAGTGCTCAGATCATACACCACACACTGCAACAAGTCAGTTTGCATGGCCGTCGTCCCAGAAGGAAGCCTCTTCTGAAGCTGGCTCACAAGAAAGCCTGCAAACAGTTTGCTGAAGACAACCTGTCCAAGAGCATGAATTACTGGAACCGTGTCCTGTGGTCTGATGAGACTCAGATAAACTTGTTTGGCTCAGATGGTGTCCAGCATGTGTGGTGACGGCCTGGTGAGGAGTACCAAGAAAATTGTGTCTTGCCTACAGTCGAGCACGGTGGTGGTAGCATCATGGTCTGGGGCTGCATGAGTGCTGCTGGTGCTGGGGAGCTGCGGTTCATTGAGAGAAACATGGATGCCAACATGTACTGTGACATTCTGAAGCAGAACGTGATGCCCTCCCTTCAGAAACTGGGTTTTCCAACATGATAATGACCCCAAACACACGGCCAAGATGACAACTGCCTTGCTGATGAAGCTGAAGGTGAAGGTGATGGAGTGGCCAAGTATGTCTCCAGACCTGAACCCTATTAACCACATGTGGGACATCCTCAAGCAGAAGGTGGAGAAGCGTCATGTGTCTAACATCCAGCAGCTCCGTGATGTCATTATGGAGGAGTGGAAGAGGATCCCAGCAACAACCTGCAGCTCTGGTCAATTCCAACCCCAGGAGGATTAAGGCAGTGCTAGATAACAGTGGTGCTCACACAAAATATTGACACTTTGGACACAGTTTTGAAATGTTCACTTAGGATGTACTCACATTTGTTACCAGTTATTTGGACAATAATGGCTATACGCTGAGTTATTTTTAGAGGACAGTAAATTTGTACTTCTATACAAGCTGCACATTGACTACTCTAATATATATCCCAGTTTCATTTGTGCAGTATTGTCCCTTGAGAAGATATACTAAAATTGTTGCTGAAATGTGAGGGGTGTACTCACTTTTGTGAGATACTGTAACTTTATTTTTAATTTTGAGAGAAAAAAACTGAATTGTGAGATATAAATTCAGAATTCTGAGAGAAAACCAGTCCAAATTGTGAAATAAAAGTTGTGATAACTTTTTGTGTGTGTGTGTGTGTGTGTGCGTGTGTGTGTGTGTGAACTGTTCCTTTAAGTCTTTATGAGTTGATCATGAACTGACCGGTGCTGCTCGAATCCAGATGAGACTCAGGAGCGTCTCTGAGAGCGTGTGGTTTAGCGCGTCTGACAGCGTTGGGTCTCAGAGGGGATCGAGCTTGAGTTAGATCTTCATACGCTCCGGTCTCTGACCCGCTGATGGATCATTTGTGTCTTTCTTCATCAAAAAGCATCATATGATGCCTGCGGGTGTTTGTGTGGGCACTTGTTTAGAGCCGTTTGTTCCCAGAATTATCAGTTTCTCCTGCTTTTAATGAAATCTGACAGCACTGCTTGCTTCTGTCAACATTTTGGCACCCTGTTCACACACCCTGACACTCTATTACTCTGAATGAGTGTAAATGTGTTGTTCTCAAGGCTGAGCGTTGATTTTACCGTGGTTAAGGAAGTTTAAAGAACACCTGTTAACCGTGGTAAAGTAAGATTTCAAATGAAAATTTTATTTTACTTTTACTTTTATTCAGCAAGGATGCATTATATTGATCAAAAGTGACAGTAAAGACATTTATAATGTTACAAAAGATTTCTATTTCAAATAAATGCTGTTCTTTTGAACTATCTATTCATCTGTGAATCCTGAAAAATAAAATGTGTCAAGGTTTTCTCAAAAACTATTGGGAAGCACAAGTGTTTTCAACATTGATAATAATCAGAAATGTTTCTTGAGCAGCAAATCAGCATATTAGAATGATTTCTGAAGATCATGTGACACTGAAGAGTAATGATGCTGAAAATTCAGCTTTGATCACAGAAATAAATTACATTTTAACATATATTCACACAGAAAACAGCTATTTTGAATTGTAATATTTGACAATTTCTACTGTATGTTTTATCAAATAAATGCAGCCTTGATGAGCAGAAGAGACTTCTTTCAGAAAAGTTTTAAAAAATCTTACCGACCCCAAACTTTTGAATGGTAGTGTAAGGTTAATGATACACGGAGCAGCTTTTTGAGCAATGTTGCTGGGCAACTTTGGTTAATGTTGCTGTCAACGGGCAACCAGGTGAGACATAGGGCCCACAACCAATCTAAAGTGTAGGCCTACAGATAGAAATTTGTTACCCATTCTCAATGGGAAAGTGACCAAGCAAAATTCCTCAAAAAGTTGCCCCATGTACCATCAGCCTAACTGTAATGCTTTAAAGCATGTATTGTGGCGTAGTTACACTATGAATAGAACAGCATTGTAATTATGTGTATATAAAGATAGCAGATTAATTAGAAAAGCAGACTGAAGAATTAGAGCCATCCAGTGCTTGAAGTGGAAAAAAAGAAGTGCCGGTTCTAATCGCCTGCCTTTAATATACGGATCCATTCAGAAGCGCTAAATCTCTGACCACCGCATAATCTGCCTTCATTATAAAACACTTTTGCTTTTAAGCCAAATACACGCTGAAAATAATAATTTTACTGACATCTGGACGTAAGTCATATTCTCTCCGCAATCGCTGATGAAATCGGGCGTGTTTTTTCTCTGCATTAGCGCTGTTTTGAGCTGGTTGAATTCGTTCACTGGATCCTTAGACTTTCCAGGAGTTTACGGTTTAAAATGATGTGATTGCAAAAGCCTGCTTCTTTTCATTTTAAGATATGATTTTCGTTATAAACTGCTGATTCAAATTAGTAATCAGTAATTAATTATTATTCTACTACTCCGCGCGCCTCCCCTGACACGCTCTCGCGCACCACACAATGAGAGAGACCGACTCCGCTTGCGTTCATTCACGGGATTAGTCGAGATGAGAGGTGATCCCGCCTGGGTAGTGTGATTTACATAGTGTCCTTTCTAATCATATATGGGATCATAATCACCCAGACCCTGACGATTTTACTCTGAGTACCGGCAACATGTCAGAAGTGCCGGTACGCACAAAAAAGTGCAGGTACTCTAAAGACTAAAATATAGAAGTGCCCGTACTGAGCACAGGTGCGTACCGGCCCACTTCAACCACTGGCTCCATCCCTATTATACTTATGGAAATTATGACATACAGCAGAACACTTTAATATTAAGTGGATTTTCCAATCACGCTTTTCAGTGACCAGTGCTCTGACCTGATGGCCAGTGATCATTATGGGTAATTAAAGTAGTATAATAGTAGTATAATAAATTAGTGTATAATATTAATAAATTAGTGTATTATATAATATTAGTATAATAAATTAGTGTATAGTATTACATTATTGTGTGATGAAGAAGAATGTATGAATTTCCCTCTGTCATTTTATATATATATATATATATATATATATATATATGTAAAATGAAAATGTTTCATGTGCTTTTGTCATTTTTTATTAGTTTTTAGGTTAGATTAGTTAGCTTTAATTTACTTTTAGGCAGCGGCTATTTGCACTAAGTGAAAAATAGCATATTTTCTTAGTGATGAATGCTATTAGTGCAAATAGCAATGGATTCTATTTACACTAAGTGAAAATAGCAGTATTTTTTTTTAGCGATATGTTATTTACACTAAGTGCAAATAGCTATAGATTCTATTTAAACTATGTTAAAATTGCAGGATTTTCTGCTATTTATATTGCTTAAGGCAAATAGTGGCAGTTATCTGCACCTCATTATACTTTATAGAACAGTACGCAATAATGACGTATTGAGGGTAAATTATCATTTTTATTCAAATTATTAAATGGATGCCACCTTATTGGGAAAATAAAGCCCTCCCTACACCCACCCGATACTTTATTTTCAACTTTTTGATTATTTCCTTCATTTTTATTGAAAATAAATGCCTTTCCGATGTGATATGAGATTTGAAAGGGAGGAAAAAAAAGTTCGGCAAAAGGCGGGTTCGAACTCGGGTTGATCGCGTCAAAAAGACTGCGATACGCAATTTATCTATGCCACTGGAGCTGATGTTTAACTGCCGTCTTTTGTAGTGTTGACTACCCCAGTCACACGTTGGTCTAAACAGACACTCGGTCATTTTTAATTCAGTTATTGGCCAAGTCAGCATTTCTAATTTTCATAATTTTAAAAATATCATTCAGAATTTCCCCCCTTTTTTAGGGACTTTTAAGTTTCCTTTTTTCTTTCAACTTTTTTATCAGATTTTTATCTATTTATATTCTATTTTATTTCAGTTTCCAAAAAGTTTTAGTTTACAATAACAACAAAATGGGTTTGTATATATTAATATTAGTGCTGTCAAACGATTAATCGCGATTAATCACATCCAAAATAAAAGTTTTGTTTACATAATATGTGTGTGTACTGTGTATATTTCTTATGTATATATAAAGACACACACTTACAGCATATTTTGAAAATATTTACATGAATTTACATGTATATATTTATATTCATAAAAATTATATCATATATAAATATATTTAATATATAAACATAACATATTTTTCTTAAATATATACATGCATGTGTGTGTATTTTTATATACATAATAAATATACACAGTATACACACATATATTATGTAAACAAAAACTTTTTTTTTATGCATCAAACGATCAATCATTTGACAGCACTAATTAATATACATATGTATGCAGATGTTTGCTGAAGTCCGTGTTTTACAGAGAAAAAGACCCAAGTAATTTTAATGTGTATAATTTATTTCTACTAGGGAACTTTGGGAGAATCATCTGAGAGCAAGTTAATATTTAAACAGAAGTAGTTTTGCTCTGGGACACAGAGAGACTCCTGAGTGATGCTTTCTGATTCTGTGATGACTGTTGTTCTTTCAGATGTTGATGACTGTCAGTCAAACCCCTGTGAGAACGGCGGCACCTGTATCGATAAAGAGGACTCGTTTGTGTGCCTCTGTTTGCCGAGTTACAGCGGAGACCGATGTGAGAGAGGTGAGATGCCCGTGCCTGAACATGAGCTCAGAAAACATCTCTGTCTGATCCTTTCCTGCAACACGACTCACATTCCACACAAATTGAAGTGAGCTTTAAGATTTAAGCCGTTCCCTGCTGGGAAATGACTCTTAAACCAGCCTAAAGGTGCTGGATGTGATGTTTGTGGAGCAGAACACATGAAATATCTCTAGTATTAGTGAAATCAGTGGCTCTGTGACGGTCCTGAGGAGAAAAGGGGAGTAGCCCAGACCTTTTAGCCAATCAGAAACACTCTTTGCCTGTCAATCATTGTGATGTCTTCGGAGGTCTTCACCTTTAAGATGAAGGTTATCCTTGTTGCAAAGCTTAACTAACCAAGCTGGTTTCCACTGGTCAGGCTGGTTTTAAAAGGGTTTTAGGCACTTTTTAAGTGGTTAAGGTGGGAGATTTCAGAAACACCTTCACTGCATTATTAAATTCTGTTTGTATGCCAAAGTTTTTATTTGCTAATATTACTTGATTTACTGTGCATTATTTTACTTATTTACTAAATTAATAAATTGCTTATGCAGTAATAACTTGCATATATTGTGCATGCATATTAGCATTGTGCAAAAATCTGAAATCAAAAATGTATATATTGCATATACAATATGCAGTCATTTCTTGCATATATTGCACATGCATATTTGCATTGCATGTGCAGTATGCAATAATATCTTGCATATGCATATTTGTATTGTACAAAAAAGTCAAATTAACATCTTGCACATATTGAATATTCACAATGTGCAAAAATCTGTCAAATTAATATATTGTATATATACAGTATGCAGTAATATCTTGCATATTGCACATACATATTTGCACTGTGCAAAAATAAGTCAAATTAACATATGCATTGTGCTAAAATCAAATAAAAAAACTCAAATATTGCATATGCAATATTCAGTAATATCTTGCATATATTACATATGCATATTTGCATTAAGCAAATGTCAGTCAAATTCACATACTGCATATGCTGTAAAATCTTGCATTTATTGCATACACATATTTACATTGTGCAAATATCAGCCAAATTAATATTATGGATATGCAATATCTTGCATGAATTGCATAAGTATATTTGAATTGTGCAAAAAATAAGTCAAATTAATGTATTGCATATGCAGCAATATCTTGCATATATTGCATATGCATACTCACATGCAAAAATCAGTCAAATTAATATATTTCATATGCAATAATATCTCGCATATATTGCATATGCATATTCGCACTGTGCAAAAATCATTTAAATTAATATACTGCATATGCAATATCAGTCAAATAAAGTACAATAACAATATTAATGGAGTCAGCTAGTAATATTGGCAAGGAAAACAAGCGTTTGTGAGTTCTGCCAGGTCTTTTCATTCCTCTCATTAGTGTTTTACATTGTTTGTCAGCGTCTCAAAGGTGTGCTGTGCATGTTGACCTCTCTCTCTCTCTCTCTATCTCTCTCTTTGTAACACATTGTGGTGTTCATCTCAGTGGTTTTGCAGACTCATGAGCATCGCTCGCCCTCCTCTGCGTTCCATGGCGACAGCGACTCTAACGATGATGCATTACTGCTAATAATAATGCAGTTGGCCGATGGCACAGAACTGCTACACACAAGTGTGATGTCACAGCACTCTATCAGACGCATTATTGTGTGTGTATTTGGAAGATGCTCCATCATAGTTATGCTACTGTTGAGATTTAGATAGCGTCTGCAGCTGATGGACATTCTTTTCACAGTCCACTGGATGTTTGTGTTTAATCTGAAATGATTCCAATAGAGCGCAACAGTGACTGTTCAGCTGTCTTGCTCTGGAAGTATTTTTCATTTGCTTTCTAAATAAGCATTACTTAAAGTTTACAGTATTTACAGTAAAATAGATAAAAGAACCATTCAGAAAAATGTATATGATAACCAGAAAACACTTTCCTGTGCTGTTTTAGTCTTTATGTAAATTCTTGCATGGTTTACTAACTCACAACTAACTTCACCACAAAATTCACAATCAGAAGTGAACATTAAAGTCATCGTTAAAGTGATTCATCTGATCTGTGTGCTATATTCCAAGTCAATGATTATCAGTCATAAAAACTTATATTTTTGATTTTGATACATAAAGCATCCATATGACTTCAAAAGGCTCCCCAGGGTCCTTAAAAAGTTCAGTTTGGTCAAATTTAAGGTTGTGTAAAATCTAAGATATCTTAAATGGTACCACAAAATTCTTAAAAATTGTCCTTAAATTTAAACTTTAAAAGGCAATGATACATACACCTTTTACTTTATGATCAAATTAATATATTGCATATGCAATAGGCAAGTTTATCAAATTAACATATTGAATATCCAATAATACCTTGCATATATTGCATGTGCATATTCACATTGTGCAAAAATCAGTAAAAAGTAATATAGTGCAAATGTAAAGCTAGTAATGTTAGCAAAAAAAACGTGATTATGATTTACTGTTAATTATGACAGTGTTTACTTTATGGCGTTTATATTGTATTACTGTATGTTATAAGAGTAATATGGTTGTAAAAGTGCATATTTTATCTCCCTCACCTTTTCAAAAATGCAGCTGGAAGAATTAAAGCATAGACATCTCAAAATAAGAGTCGTGGCATATTTCAGGCTTTTTAATAATTAAAAGTCCTGCCTTATGCATAAAATAGTTTTCTGGTTATTATTGGTATATTATAAACAATAAACTTTATCTGGCATTTAATTCAGCATAAACTCTAGTAGCTTCTCTTCATCATACTATATTGTTGAACCCTTTTGAAATACTTGGTTATTGTGTGTACACTGAAAAAAATTACAATTAAACAATTTTCACTCAGAAATTGCTAGTACATTTCACAAATAATTACAAAGAACCTGCAAGTAGCATGCATGAAATTTTGAAGTACTTTGAAGTACTCAAAAAAACCTTTTATTTACAACTTTGAAAAATCATTTTTTACCGTCTATAATGACACTATATATTAGGGGTGCACGATAAATATCGGGCGATAATTAATGCGCATCTTGTCAGTAAAGCTGGTTCTCTAATCAGCGGTAAATTCCAACACGTGCGTGATTTCACATTGAGCAGCATTTACTGCACAGAGCCGTTGTTCACTGACAAGCTGCGCAAAACCATGCTGATAATGAACATGGATTAATTATCGCCCGATATTTATCGTGCACCCCTACTATATATTTTTTAGTTTCATGTCTCGTATCACTCCACACTCTTTTTCTTCTCACATAATAAATCATTTACACTCATATCAATGTTTCAAATCTTATTTATTTTGTAAGTATCCATTTAATAAGCAGGATAATGTTCAGTCAGCTGGTCATTATCACAGAATAAACCCCCGTCTGGGTGATCCGAGACCCTGCGGTGGGTTTATTTTGCAGTAATGACAGGCTGATTGTACATTATCCGACATTTATTATCCACACTTACTCGACCTTGCTGTTCAGTGTTTCTTCCGCCCCTCCACTGATAGAGACTTAATTACATCTGTGTGCTGCTTTAATAGCAGGTCTCTGGTGGCCTTCGCTCAGATTTAACCACACAACACACACACACACACTGCAGGTAGACTGAGTTTTCAGGGTTTTTTTAATGTTTTGATGAATGTTAATCTGATGGAACCGCAGAATCGCGAACACAGAGATGGATTATGGGAATGCATGATAATAAACACCAATGAGCTGAAATGATTCATGTGTATGAAAATATTCCTGATGCTTGTTTAGAAAAATTATGATGGCGATACTGCGTATATCAGTGTATTTTAGTATCAGTGATATAATATAGCTTATTACTATTTTGAATTTTTTTTTATTATTATTTTTTTCTATTTTCATTTTCATTTTAGTTGAATTTTTAGGAATTTTGTTGTGAGTTTTTGACATTTTTATTCATTATTTATTGTTGTTGTTGCTGTTGTTTCAAATGTCTATATCATTGTTTCCCAACCCTGCTCCTGGAGGCACATCAACAGTGCAGATTTTGGATGTCTCCCTTATCTGACCAATATATATCTGGTCCTGGAGTCTCTACTAACGAGCTGATGTGATGAGTTGATGTAGGTGTGTTTGTTTAGGAAAAACTGGAAAATGTGTAGTGTTGGTGGTGCCTCCAGGAACAGGGTTGGGAAACACTGGTCTATATCATTAATATTTATTTCAGTTTTAGTTGTAGTTGTTTTTATGGAAGCCCATAACCTTTTATCTCACAGGTAAGAGGTTTTTTTTTTTGTTTTTTTTTTTAATTCTCTCAGAATTGCAGGAAATAAAGATTTTTTTCTCTCAATTAAGAGTTTACATGTTGCAGTTCTGCCTCTTTTCCCTCTGAATTCTGAGTTTACATCTCATTACAGTTTTAGAATTTTAAGAGATAAACTTGGAATTGCAAACTATAAACTCGGAATTGAAAAAAAAAGTCAGAATTGTGAGATAAGAAGTCACAATTACCTTTATAATTTTTTTTTTTTATCCTGTGGCTGAAACAAGCTTCCATATGTTCTAATCCCTAAAGTGATAAATGTTGATTTTGCAGTATAAAGTTATTTTATATTTTATCTGTTCTTAACTGTTTCAATTCATTTTAAATAAATTTTTAAATCATTTTTAAAAGTATTTAAATTCCTTATTTTTATTGTTGTGATTATATTTTTTATAATTATTTTACTTCATTTTATGTAAAGCAGTTTAAATTACCATTGTGAATGAAATGTGCTATATAAATAAACTTGCCTTGCCTTGCCTTGCCTATTTCAGTTAATATTTATTTTATTTCAAGCAATACTTTTTCTCAAGTTTTCATTTTAGTTTTAATTAACTATAATATCTCTGTCGGTGATGTCATTTTCTGTCTGCAGACACAGAGGGCTGTGAACACGGCTGGAAGAAATTTCACGGTCACTGCTACCGTCTGTTTCCACGCAGACACACCTGGGAGGACGCAGAGAAAGACTGCAGGGAACACAGCAGTCACCTGACCAGCATCACTTCCTCCATGGAGCAGGACTTCCTTAACGGTCTGTCACAAGATGCAGAGCTTAGATTAAAAAAAAAAAAAAACTATATATATATATATATATATATATATATATATATATATATATATATATATATATATATATATATATATATATATATATATATATGATTAATAAATAATTAATAAATTAATACAAATAATAATTTAAAAAAATTATATAAAATAATATAAAAATTAAAAACTTTTACTTTAAACTTTAACATTTTACAAGCATAGTACAAGCAGTTTATAAATTGGTGAAAAGCTAATAATTAGATAATAAAAATGTAAAATTAAAATAAATAATTAAAAATAATCAAAATACTTGCTCAAAAAAGAAGTAATATTTTGTTTACCTTCTCTGTTGACTATTATCCAATATCAGAGAACCATATGTATGTGTTATTAAATTATTGATATATTAACTTAAAATCTCAAGTAAATATTTAAGCTATTTTTACTGGATGCAGTAAAGATTTACATGGCAGTATAAGGGAAATCTATTGTTTTTCTCATATTTGTGTGGTTCTCAGGTCTGGGTCATGAGAACGTCTGGATCGGCTTGAATGATCGTACAGTGGAGGAGGATTTCCAGTGGACTGATGGGATGGATGTTGTGAGTCATTTTCAAATGAATTAGTCCCAAATAAACATTGCTTGAACCTTCACCTGTAGACTGTGATGAAATCAAACTCAAACCACAGTGTTTTCTCACGGACTGTATTTACATGGTCTGCAACAATCTGACTGTTCTAATGTGGTTTATTTATTCCATTCAGATTTCCGTGCACATTCTTATTCCAGATTGCCTCAGTTGTAATAATTTTACATTGTCTGTTCCTCTCACAGGTGTATGAGAACTGGCGTGAGAATCAGCCGGATAATTTCTTCGCGGGCGGAGAGGATTGTGTGGTGATGATCACCAGAGAGGACGGCAAATGGAACGATGTGCCCTGCAACTACAATCTACCCTACGTCTGCAAGAAAGGAACCGGTGAGAGACTTTTTTTTGAAAGAAAAACCATTACACCATTACACCACCACTGGTGGTGGTGGTGTAATGGTGTGGGGGATATTTTCTTGGCATACTTTGGGCCCCTTAGTACCAACTGAGCATTGTTTAAACGCTACAGCCTACCTGAGTATTGTTGCTGACCATGTCCATCCCTTTATGACTACAGTGTACCCATCTTCTGATGGCTACTTCCAGCAGGATAATGCACCATGTCACAAAGCTCAAATCATCTCAGACTGGTTTCTTGAACATGACGATGAGTTCACTTTACTCAAATGAACTCCACAGTCACCAGATCTCAATCCAATAGAGCACCTTTTGGATGTGGTGAAACGGGAGATTCGCATCATGGATACAAATCTGCAGAAACTGCGTGATGCTATCATGTCAATATGGACCAAAATCTGTGAATGTTTCCAACACCTTGTTGAATCTATGCCATGAAGAATTAAGGCAGTTCTGAAGGCAAAAGGGGGTCCAAACCGGTACTAGCAAGGTGTACCTAATAAAGTGGCTAGTGAGTGTATATATACAGTATATAATTTTTAAGGCCTTACAAATGTCTTAAATCAGAATAGAATGTCTTCAATTCATAAAGACATGGCAATAAATGTTGCATGCACTGCAAAAAAAATAAACTAAACAAAAAAAATTATAGATTTGCTATGGAAAATGTCAAAAATACTGAGGAAGAATGTCAGGGGGTTTTGTGTTCCCTTCAGTTTATTCCTTAAATTTTCTTTACTTGGTCTTAATAAAGTCTTAAACATGCATAAACCGTGTACATATAAAGTTGAATTAGCAGTCAATAATCTTCTCTGACCCTTTAAAGCTTTAATGCATCATCCAACACTCACTTCATGGACACACACCTCAGAACCGAGCGGGTTTTCCAGTTTAAGTGGTTATCGATCATCCTGTGTGTGTGTGTGCGTGTGTGTGTGTGTGTGTGTGAGCTGCACTTAATAAACTGCACGAACATCTCAATGTTACATTGACTGTCATCTTCTCGACAGTAACACAGATTAAATGTGTTTTGATGTGTCCATTGATTCCTCAGTAAGTGTTCAGTGTTATATCACACCTCAGTCCTGCTTCATCGGCTCTGTGTGGCATCTCAATGGACTCTGAATGAGAGACTAAACTCCGTCTTTCAGTGCTCCACACAACGAGCTCTCAGTTTATAGGGTGCGAGTATTCAGAGGCTCAGATTGTGGCTTTAAGCTCTGGGCTCTGCACTACATTTCCCACGATGCTGTCCTTTGTGGCACATCCAGGATCTCGACGCCAGAGGACAGATTTATGGCCGGTGGCTTCCTGCCTATGGAAATCAGGCTCATTGTCTGGAGACAGAGCGTTTGTGCCTGGATTTCAGGATTTCATGTCATTTAAATTGAAAAGGTTAACATTTAAAAAATCCTATTTTCCCTCCTGGAACCTGAAGTGTTCAGATTAGTGCTCAACAAAATAAAGGTTTATCTGTGGTCGATTGTGTTGAGGTGAATTTGAGCTGCATTCGATTTTCTTGAAACACTGGTTAAACTATTTCTTATTGAAAAGGTTTTTTTTTTTTTTACTCATTTAGGGTCATATACTGTATGTGCATGCAAAAAAATTGACACATAGATGTGTTTTGTAAAGGCTGTACAAATTTTGGTTACTTTGATTTGCCTGCAAAAATCACCACTTTGAACAGCATAGAGTCAGGTGAAAAAAAAAGAAAGCCTTTATTGTAGCTTGTCAAAGAACAAAATATGAAATGCATGAGAACTTTGGATGTTAGTTTTTTTTTTACCTTTTTGTTTTAATCATGCTCTTAACTGCTGTTTTTATTGGCACATTTTGCATATCCGCTTTTAAAAAGCAACAACTTGGATGACAAATACCATTTCTGCTTTTAATCTCGGTGCAATTCTCTTTGCAACCCACATGATAATGTGCTTACCGTCTTGCAAAGTGCCAATATTTATCAGTAACCCTAAAGCACATTATTTCAACCTTGCTACTTTATAAATTTATATTTAAAAAATAAATTGAATTATATTTTTAAATGTATATTTAAATAAAAATTTAATTATATTAATCAATTTATATTTAAAGGGCACCTATTATGCAAAATTCACTTTCACATGTTTGGACATAAATGTGTGTTGGCAGTGTGTGCACACAACCACCCTATAATGATAAAAATCCTTTTTTTTTAATTTCCATATATCATTAGCAGCGTCTCAGAACAAGTCTATCACAGAATCGGTAAAGTGTGACATCACATTTTACAAGCCCTTCCCACGATTGTTGTTTGACACTGCCGTAATCTAGCCAACACACCGCCCTGAGTGAGCCACACACAATCCGCAATGTTTATCTTCACACTAGAGCAGTTAAAAGCAGCATTCAAGTAAGAAATGTCTTCTTATTAAGGCTATAGACATTATTCAGTCCAGAGCAGTAAGTGTTCTTTGGGTCATACTAATAGCATAGACAGCAGTATAGTTACTGTATATTATGCTGATGTCACTTAATACACAGATCTAATACAAACATGCGATTTCTTTCCCAGATGTTTACCTTCACAAACTCGCATGCCGTGTGCAGCCACTTTCTATACGCGTGCTACGGATGTTTGCGCTCAGAAAACCATCTATCAGGAGTTTAAACTAATATGGCTTTAAAACGTGTGATTTCAGCGGGATAGACATGACAATCAAAACCAAATAGGCTCAAAATAGGCATTTTCAAAATGATATAATCAACAAATAGAAAAGGTCATAGCGCCAAACACTCGTCCAAAAGTCCAGTAGACCAATAATATAAGGTGCGTAGATCCAAAAAATACAAAGGTTTATAGACAAAGGAGATCCGCACTCATCCAAACAATCCAAAAAGGCTTATATCATTTATTACTCAGAGGTCACTAAATTGTGCAAAAAAGTGCAAAGGTGCAAGAGTGCAAAACGTTTTCGGGTATTAACCCTTCCTCAGTGCCATGTGCTACCAGGCACACACCTGCGCTTATTAAACCATGTATTACCGTAATACACTTAATATCACGAAGATACAAAAAATACATACATGTATCTCCCAACACACATATCCCAATATAACAAATACATTCAAAATTATCCATATATAACTATATCAAAAAAGTATACAAATACATGTATACAAAAATTCTTAGCATCAGTTTTTATATATGGTAAGTAAACATCATACTCTTTGGAGACCCCCATATATCCTTAAATTATTATAAAAAACAATTCAAAGACAAGTCTTCATTCATACCAAGTGGGTGTAGACATTTAAGATAAAAAATCCACCTACATTCCTTCTGCAAGAGTCTACTTTCTAAATTCCCTCCTCTACGAGTATGTCAACTTTTCAATAACAACAAAGTTTAGATCTAAAACCGAATGAGACATCTCAACAAAATGACGAGCCACGGGAGATTTGAAATCTTTCTTTCTAATAGCACTCACATGCTCAATGATCCAAGTCCTAATTTGTCTGTTTGTCTTACCTACATATTGTTTTACACACGGACAAGATAACAGATAAATCACATTAGTGGAAGCACATGTGACCAGTTGTTTCATTTTATATGTGCGCTTAGTAATACAACTCCGAAACTCAAAACATCTTTTGCGTACATTTTTACATGCCGTGCGTTTAAGGCAAGGATAAAAACCAACATCCTTACTTACGTGCCCATCAATACCATCCCTGATATAAGTATCCAATTTAACTAAAAAGCCCTTGATATTCCTCGCTCTGTAATGAGAAAAAAACACAATTTTTTTGCACAATTTAGTGACCTCTGAGTAATAAATGATACAAAATGATATAATAAAAGATCTGAGGGGTATTTTGAGCTGAAACTTCACAGACACATTCTGGGGACACCTGAGACTTATATTACATATTGTAAAAAGGGGCATAATAGATGCCCTTTAAATATAAAAAAACATGTTGAATTTATATTTAAAAATAATTTATGTTTATACATTTATAATGAACTATAAATTTATAAGTGTAATTTAATTTACATTCACATATAAATTTAAAAACAATTGAATTTATATTTAAATTTAATTAATTATGAATTAAATTATATTTAGAAAAGTAAATTAAGTTTTAAATTTATATTTATATATAAACTAAATTATATTTATTAATTTACATTTAAATATACACTAAATTATATTTATTATGTTTAAAAATAAATTAAATTATAATTAATTTAATTTAATTTAATAACCAGAATTAACCAAAATTTCTATTTCGCTTAATAAAATGTGATGCTGTTAAATAGTGGCATGCAAATTGGCTGATATTCCGATGGGGAAAAAAACAGTTATGCTGTGAGTTAAATTTTTGTTTTAAAGTTTTTGCATGTTAAGGATCAGTTCAGTTAGACAAACACTGATGGTTTATGATCTATGATATGTCTGTGTGTTTGCAGTGATGTGTGGCACTCCGCCGGCCGTCGATAACGCCTATCTAGTGGGCCGCAGACGCTCACACTACGACATCCACGCGGTGGTTCGGTACCAGTGTGCCGACGGCTTCTTCCAGAGACACATCCCGACCGTCCGCTGCCGACCCAACGGGACCTGGGAAAGACCCAAGATCATCTGTACTAAATGTGAGTCTCAAAACACTGATCTGCATTTTGATGAACGTGAAACTTAAAAATACTAAGGTAGCACCTGCTTTATTGTCATATCGTTGAAAAATGTAAATCACTCAGCTATGTATTAAAAGATGCATGTATAATACAACCTAATTTACCTGCGTACAGTACATACTGTATAGCAAATCTCATCTCTGTGATTGTTCATATATCGTCACAAAAATGTGAATTGTATTACTCCACTTTATATATAGTTTTATATAGAAAATTATTTTCTTCCTCAGTATTTTTGTCTTGTTTTCCAGTACAAATTCATAAACCAAGACACATTTCCTCGAGAAGCAAAATTACTTAAGATATTGAGTCTTGTTGACGTTTCTACTTAAAACAATACAAAAAAAAAAAAAAAAATCTTCTAAAGGGAAAACCAAATTATTTTTCTGACCTCATAAGAAGATATTTTTTTTCTTCTTTTAAGGAAAAACTCACTTAATTTTGATGTATTAATATCTTAAGTCAATTTGCTTCTTAAGTAAATGTATCTTGATTTAAGAAGGTTTAGATATTTGCACAAATTGTACTAGAAAACAACACAAAAATAATGAGTAAGAAATCATTTTTGCAGCGTAGATAAAGTATACTAATGCTATATATACTATATAGCACATTTCAACGGCTTGATTGCTTGTATCGTCACAAAATGTGAACTCTAATCTGCTAAATGTAACTATAAGACATAAAGATATTAAGATATTATAAACCTTAACATCAAGATTTTCTGCTTTGAAACAATGTGTATTGAGAAATGTGCTATGCAAATACATTTGACTTGACTTGTGGACAAAAACTATTTTGCATCTAATGAAATGTTAATTTTAATATATTTTGAATGGTAATATTATGGTATTTAGTTGTAAAAGTATTAAATATGTCATAAGAACAATCAGAAGCATTTAATTAACTGGTTATTTGGTACTTGCTTCTAACTTGAACAATAGAACATGGTGCTTGAACCATTCAAATATAAACCTTCAGTGCAATGGATAAAGCGTCTGCCAAATGTTAAATGCATATGCAGATCAGATGTAGTCATGTGACCATTTTGTTTCCCTCCAGCACGGCGATCTCACCGTTACCGTCGGCAACACCACAGATCTCGGCGCGAGCATCGACGACACCGGAGACACGGATCTGGGCACAGGGGGCGGGATTAAGCCACAGGGGTGGGGCCAAAAGCAGGGGTCGTGACCTCTAACCCCGTGACCTCTGTTCCTGCACTTCCATGTCAGAGGAAACGCAGCAGACGGAAAGGACAGAAATAATCGTTCTTTTTTACCGCTGTTATTTAGGTTTCACTAACCCTCCTTTCACATCTTCATTAGAAAATGTTTTTTTATTGGTTATTTCATGCAGATGGACGGTGACGAATGCTCTTCATCTTCATAGAATAGTCGTATTAATTTGTTCACGCAGCAGGTGAAGGTTCTGGTAGCTCATGCTCATATTTGTTCGGCTTTAGATATTTTGGATGTAATGTTTTAATGAAATACTGAATGTCCAAACTGCCCAAAATGATTCATATTCATGAAATAAGACGCTCTTCAAGCCTTTGAATGGCACAATAATGAATTCTTTTTACCCAAGAGACTTTACTTTGTCTTCATTTTGAGTGTTTGCTGATGATTTGGTTTATATTGCAAATCTTTAACTCTTGTGAAATGTTGGACTAGAATCGTAGTGAAACCTCTTACGTTCATAAATGAGGGAATTTCATGAAGAAAAGCAACTTTCAGCTCACATTTCAGACCAAAATGAAAAGAAAAAAATTTTTGCATAAAGGAAATGAAGCCTGTTTTTAAAATCATTGAATTTTTTTTTTTTTTTTTTTTGCAGTATAATAATTAAATCACATTTACTCTCAAATTAAATATCCAAACATTAATAAAATCCTGTTCTCATCACTGTGATAGAGGATTAAATTCGTCCTGCCCAGAAAAAACTTTTTTAATTAAAAAAATTAATTTAACATTAATAAACGGTACCATGAAATATACTTAATACTTTGAAATTGACTTTACAATTTGAATATATTATTGTTGTTATATGCCTAATTGTAACATGTTTAATTGTCATAAAAATAATGTCAAAATTAAAAAAAAGTTCTTTATACCAGTGTTATTTTTATTAATATTTTCAGTTAGTTAATATTTTTGCATTTTCCGTTTTCATTTAAATTACCTAGTTAAATTACTTTCTTTAAGTTTTATTAAGTTTTATTTTAATCTGAGCCATTTTGGTGCATCAAGTTAAACTAAATTAAAATGAAAAATGTTGCAGCTGTAAAAAAAAAAAAAAAAAAAAAAAATTTTTTTTTTACTAGTTTTAAATTTTAGTTTTAGTTCACCTATAATAACCCTGCTTTATGCAAAATGTAATTTCTTATTTCTTTTTGATGTTGGGGTGAAATATGAGCAAAGCAGAACCGAAACTGAGTTTGTAATTGAATCAGTTCATTTATCTTCTCACATAAACTCTGATGAAGCATCGGAAAGATCTGGAACAGAGATGATTGACAGGTGCTTGAACGTCAAACTATCATCTCTGTGTTCAGCGTGATTCAGGTGAATCTTTTCTGTTTTCTTGAATCTGAATCAGAAGGATTTGACTCTTTGAACAGAAACAAACACAGACACACTGAGTCCTCAAGAGGGCGATAGAGTTTCCTTCAGATCTCAGTTTTATTACCATTCAGGTCACTTCATACAAACATGTCAACAGTTTAACCTGCTCAGAAAGATCAATACATCGGCCCGAAAGAGAAAATGGAGCCTAGAAGAAAGTTTATGCATGAACACATACTTTATAAATTGCGTTCTGACACTTTTAAAATTGTGTGAGTGTTCACATACTTTATCAGGTGCGTTTGAGGCCGCAGGCTCTCGTGTCTCATTCAGACACGATCTGATCTGATTTTATTCTCCCCTGCTGAAGCACGTGTGAATGTGACGTGTTGTAGAAGTTTATTTCACATGCCTATTGCTTGGTAACATATTGCCATGCACTCTTAAAAATAAAGGTGCTTCACGATGCCATAGAAGAACCTTTTTTGTCTAAATGGTTCCATAAAGAGCCTTTAACATCTGAAGAACCTTTCTGTTTCACAAAAGGTTCTTTGTGGCGAAAGAAGGTTCATCAGATTATAAAAAGTTAAGAAAGAGATGGTTCTTTAAAGAACCTTAGACTGAATGGTTCTTTGTGGAACCAAAAATGGTTCTTCTATGGCATCGCTGTGATGAACCTTTTATGCACCTTTATTTTTAAGAGTGTGTGTCTCGGTGTCCTTTCTGTATGTATGTGCGTGTGTGTTATTTCAGATAACTGCATGTGTTTCTGTGTGTGTTTTGTTTATGCAGTTTTAAGTGTTTTTTAAACTACAGATGAGACTCAGAAATGAGTTTCATACTCAGTATTTTTGTTTTGTTTTCCAGTACAAACATCCAAACATTCTTACATCAAGATACAGTAACTTCAGAAGCAAAAATATTACATCTTATTTTCTAAACAAAGGTATCAAATTAAGTGAGTTTATACTTCAAATTGAAAATACTGTATATGACAATAGGGTCAGAAAAATAAACTTGTTTTCCATTTGAATTAAATTTTTACTTCCCTAATTTGTGGATATTTAAGCATAAACTCACTTAATTTTAATCAAATATAAGTCTTGTTTTTTGAAAAATTTCAATAATTTTGTTTTCCCCTCAAATGAAAAAAATCTCAAAATTAAAAAATCCTGTCCAGAAAAAAAAGTTTTTAGTTAAAATGATAAATTTCACATAAATTTAGTTCAGTACAACAAATACTACCTTGAAATATGGTAAATATAACACTTTACAAATACACTTAATAAAAAAAAAATTCCCTTCGAGTTTTATTAATAAATGAAATTTTTTCTTACACCACTGACAGATATTTTTACTTGTTTTAAGCATAAACTCGCTTAATTTGAATAATATTTGACTTTGTTGCAACCTAGAATTAAACTGCTGGTCTCGTCTGGCCAGAGGAGAACGGCCCACTATTTCGACACACCAGTTCCCTTTTTTAATACTGTAATGGTTTTTTTGTTTTTTTTTTTGTTTTTTTACTTCATATTTTAAGTAATTTTGTTTCCCAAGTAATTGTGTCTTGATTTAAGACTGTTTAGATAAAACAAGACAAAAATACTGATTAAGAAAGTAATTTTTTTGCAGTTCAGGATCTGTTCCTAAAACTAGTGAGCTTCCTAACTAGACAACTTAAAGATGCAACTTCCTTAAGATTATTTAATATCACTTTGATAGAGAGATCAATGTCAGAATGCATTGCAACAAGCTCATTTAAATCTAATGCAAGATGTGGGTTAAAAAACACATTTCATTTAGTGGTGGAAAATATTGATAAAAAGTTGATTCTAGTTAATGCTTTATTTTATCCATTATTTGTGCGAGTTTTATTTTTAGTAAAATACAAGGTTTTCAGATTCTCAAAATCAAATGGCGTTTAACACAAAAGTGGTTCTGAATCTCTCACTTGTGAGGTTCAGTCTCAGTTAGGATGTATAGCACTAGGTTTTGGAGCAGATGTGTTTGTTAGACAGAATAACTCTGTGTGGATCTGGATCTGTTCTCTTTTCCTCTCAGTATCGTCTGTTTGCTCTGTGTGTTTATTTATAACATGTATTCTTTAGTGAACATGACGAATAATCCAGCATCTCACTCTTCTGTTTGCTCTGAGCTTATAAAATCCACTTTCTTCTGTAAATAAATTCTTTACTCATTTATTCCCTCATAACGATCATTGTTTGCTTGCTTTTAATGACAACACTGATGATTGTCAGTTTTTTATTCTAGTATGTGATCACATTTAATCGCCCTATTCAGTATTGTTTTTGTACAATAACTAGCAGAATTATCATGAAAATGTGTTTCACACAATAACGAGCGTATGTTTGGATCTCTTTATTAAACCCTTATTAAAACAGCCGTCCGGTGAGAGAATTGCTCAGATCAATCTGCTTTCTGAGGTCAAACTTTGATGTTTTTATGCTTCACTTCTCGTTTGTTGATGTGTTTTTGTTCTTTATTAAACTCGAAACAAACCAACAATAAAACTGATTGGATCAAAACTGCTGTCATTTCCAATTTTTTCCTTGAGTGACCTGCTTCCTCGTGTTAAAACTGAATTTAAGCATTTCTATTCTCAATGAACGGCAACAGAAATGAATAATACTTCAAACTGAATTTATTATTAATTTTATAAGGGAATCAGTTCTAAAAATGCTAATGTTATGATGTATTTTGATTATGATATATATTTGTGATTGATGTAGTCTGAAAGGCCCGTGCATGACAGCAGTTTTCATGCACGGTTAATTTTAGTATGCTGTGCTGTTGTGTTGTTCATTATTGCTCTATTTCTCTATTAGGACTCACATTTATTATGTGATTTGAGGCCTCAGCAGTCACATAGACACATTCATCTGCTGATTTAGGCCAGAAACATACTTTATGCATGCATACTTTAGAGGAACAGTTCACCAAAAAATGAAAATGTCCTCACCCTCAGACTATCGGAGATGTAGATGAGTTTTTTTCTTCAGATTTGGAGAAATGTAGCATTGCATAACTTGCTCAGCAATAGATCCTCTGCAGTGAATGGGTGCCATTAGAATTAGACTCCAAACAGCTGATAAAAACATCACAATAATCCACAAGTCATCCACACCACTCCAGTCCATCAGTTAACATCCAGAAAAAAATCCATCAAGACGTTTTTAACTAAAATTTGGGTCTATAATAATGCTTCCTCCAGTGAAAAAGTGCATCTCCTGGTGTCTCTCACATCAAAATCCAGCCACATATTTGTTTAGAGCTGTTTTGGACTGTTTTGGCTTGTAAATGGTGCTTGATCTGTGCAGATTTCTCTCACTTTTTCACTGGAAGAAGCGTTATATGGATTATGGACTTGTATTTTATTAAAAACGTCTTGATGGTTTTGTTTCAGCTTTTGTCTTCTCAAGATGTTAACTGATGGACTGGAGTGGTGTGGGTTACTTGTGGATTATTGTGATGTTTTTATCAGCTGTTTGGACTCTCATTCTGACGGCACCCATTCACTGCAGAGCATCCATTGCTGAGACAGTGATACAATGCTATATTTCTCCAAATCTGATGAACAAACAAACTCATCTACATCTTGGATGGCTTGAGGGTGAGGACATTTTCTGTTTATTTAAGCAAAAGTCTCCCATCTAGAAACAATTGAGATATTAAAGCGATCTCATTTGTGATATTTATTTCCTGAGGGGTCTGTTCTGTTCTGCAGTGTTATATATATAATAATCTACAGGCTCATGTTCTGCTGTCTGTCTCTCCTCCATCGTGTCTGATCCTGACGCCCACTACAGGTCCATGAGGTCAGATTGAGCTTCTGTTCATCTGATTGTGAACAGAAGTTTGCTATATTTAGTTCTCTCTTCTGGGCAGCGGCCTGTTCTTCCATCTATAAGACTCACACAAAGGCATTGCTCATATTTCCAGCCCAGTGAAACTGATCTGATTCATATCAGAGCTTTGTATAAACCATATACACACTCATGTTAAAAAAAAATGTTAAAATGAGCTCTGAAAGAGTCTCTTTTGCTCATCAAGGCTTTTATTTGATTAAAAATACAGCAAAGAGTAATATTGTTAAATATTATTACAATGTCAAATAGCTGTTTTCTATGTGAATAGTTAAAATATAATTTATTCCTGTGATCAAAGCTGTATTTTCAGCATCATTACTCCAGTCTTCAGTGTCACATGATCCTTCAGAAATCATTCTAATATGCTGATTTGCTGTCGTTGTCAAATAAGAAAGGTAATTTCAACATTTTACTAAACAGTTCTTTTTTTCCTTGCAAACTCGAATTTATTTCACAATTCTGACTTTGAGTTTAAATCTTTTAATTTTTGACTTGTCTGAATTCTGGGTTTACATCTCAGAATTATATTTTTATAAACTAAGAATTGAGTTTCAATTGCATTATTTATTTATTTATTTATTTATTTTGTGGCAGAAACAAGCTCAAGCTTCCATTTTTTAAGTGTATCTCGGTTATGAGAAAGAAGAAATGACAGATATGAAGTGAATGTAGATTTTTCCTATTTCATTCATAAACCCCGTTTAATTAGCCTATCTAATTAATGGTAAAATCAGATTTTTGCGTCTCATTTTCTTTCCTCAGAGTTATCTGTATCTGAATAAACATCTCTTTTCACTGAGGTAAATGCTTAATTTATTCAGATGGTTTGAGCCCTTCATGTGTTTTCAAAGCCCGATAAAGATCAGCCATTAAAAGCGGATTCAGCTTTAAGCTAATGAGCGCCTTCAGTCGACCAATCTGCTCGCAGCTCGCGTTGCCACGGTTACTGCCCACATCAAAGCGTTCCATTTTGCAAACGCAATAGTTAAACATTCTCTTTGTAATTCCAGAAAAAACTAGCCGGCATCATTTAGCGTTTAAAAACTCTAATGAGGCGATCAGAGAGACATCTGTTTGAGTCGCATTCAAATCTACACCCTCAAAACAGCCTTAACGACTCATAACGACTCATATTATAGTTCATTAATTCAATTCAGTTCAATTCAGTTCAAGTTTGTTTGTATAGCGCTTTTCACAATACAAATCGTTGCAAAGCAGCTTTACAGGAAATTGAGTTTCTACAATATATTTATATATTGTAGAAACTTACTATATTTAATTTACGGCGAAATTTGGTAGTTCTGTATGTTGTCTGAGGGTAGGCATCATCTGAGGTCCTCTGAGGGGTTGGCATCATCTCTTCTCAGGTGTTCTGGATCCAGACTGAAGCTTGTGTAATTCCTAGTTGCCACGGGATGTCAATCCCGCAGCAGAAACAGAGAAACAAATAGAGACTGTTCCAACCAAGCAAAAATTATTTGTTCAACCCAAGCTAAAGAATAATAATTTGCGTTTGATCAGATATAACTGCAGGACAAGATTATGAGATGCATTATGTGAATGCTTGGCTAAAGAGATGTGTCTTTAATCTAGATTTAAACAGAGAGAGTGTGTCTGAACCCCGAATGTTATCAGGAAGGCTATTCCAGAGTTTGGGAGCCAAATGTGAAAAAGCTCTACCTCCTTTAGTGGACTTTATTATCCTAGGTACTACCAAAAGTCCAGAGTTTTGCGACCTTAGGGAGCGTGATGGATTGTAGCGTGGTAGAAGACTAGTTAGGTACACAGGAGCTAACCCATTAAGGGTCTTATAGGTAAGTAATAATATTTTGTAACTGACACAAAACTTAATAGGTAGCCAGTGCAGAGACTGTAAAATTAGGGTAATATGATCATATTTTCTTGATCTGGTAAGGACTCTAGCCGCTGCGTTTTGGACTACCTGTAGCTTGTTTACTGAAGATGCAGGACAACCAGCTAGCAGTGCATTACAATAGTCCAGTCTAGAGGTCATGAATGCATGAACTAGATTTCTGCATCAGAAACAGGTAACATGTTTCATAGCTTGGCAATGTTTCTAAGATGGAAGAATGCTGTTTTTGTAACATGGGAAATATGATTTTCAAAAGACAAGTTGCTGTCTAATATAACACCCAGATTTTTGACTGTAGAGGAAGTAACAGTACATCCATCTAGTTGCAAATTGTAATCCAAGAGATTCTGTGTACTGTTTTTTTTTTTGGTCCAATAAGTAATATCTCTGTCTTATCTGAATTTAACAGGAGAAAATTATTGATCATCCAATCTTTCAACATACTTGAGGTAGCCTATAGATTAAGAATTAAGAACTGCTTTTGTCACAATACATAATTCTTTCTGACAATGAACATTCAGAATTTTATAATCTATCCAAAAAAAAAAAAAAAAACATGGTGGAGAAATTGCTTGTAGCCTAAGGAAATGGCTAGAGACCATTGAATTAAAGAAAAGACTGAAATAGTATTTTCTTGTAAAACGTACTCCAATAATATATGTTTTATTTAGACTACTGTTTAAAAAAAAAAAACAGTACAATGATGTTATTGTGCTTTGTATTCATTTCTCATCTAAAATACAAATGTTTACCTATTAGTTTAACAATCAACAAAACTCACCTTCCAAGCAGTGTGTTTTTGAAAATAATGCTGAATCGTTCTAAAATCATCAAATTGAATTAAACTCAAACTGAACCAAACTAACATGGAAGTACTCGTAATTAGATCATATTACAAAATGTTCATAAGCAGATTACGGTTACTTTTTATGGATTACATGATTACATATTCACAGAATGGCAGCAAATGGTTCATAATTTATTGATAGTTTGGAAACCCTGCTATAATGTAATGTTTAATGCATGTTTTTTTTTTTTTTTTATCAATATGGTACACAATAATCCCATTCAAATATGATTAACAAATTATGTCAAAAGTAATCTAAAAGTAATCAAAAATTAGTCAGACTACATTACCTAATATGTGTAATCCAGATTATGTTACTACATTTTCCAGCACAAAGTTCTCTCAACGTTATGAACTCTACGTCAATAGAAAGTTTGTTCAAAGGTTTGTTTTCTTTAAAAACATTAGCAAAAAAACATTTTAGAAAAAAAAAACATATTTTAGTTTGGATGTTCAACTAACTTTATTTAAATGGTTCTTATTAGTTTTCTAAGATGGTTAGAGAACATTCAATCAAAAGTAACTTTCCCATCATATTTGCAAAACTATTAAATGGAATGTTATCTTAATGTTGTCGCTTACATTCATATATAACCAAGAAAAAAAAGTTGTTTTTTTTTAATATTTAAAAAGAAAAAAAAAAAAATTTTTAAACATTAAAAAAAAACATTTTTTACAAGGTTTTTTTTTTTTGTTTGTTTGTTTTTACATTTAAAAACTGGAGGTTTTGAATGTTCAGTGAACATTCAGAAATAATTTAACTTAATTTCATAACTTAATGGGAATATTAGCAAAATGTAATTTTTTTAATTGCAACTGAATCAAATCAAATCAAATCATTGTCAGAGCAAATATTCCCACCCTTTGGAATAATGCAGCATGATGTGATTTTTAATGGCTAAACAATTTAATTCAGTTATATTCTTCTCCTCAGGAACATTGCAGATACAGTGTTAAAACTGATGTAATCAGTTCATTCAACACACTGACAGACTGCATTCATCTGTGTGAAAGATCACTGGGCCAGCGACACGGCAATCATCCCGATGATGTCATCAGCTACAGAGCAAAGGTCAGAGATTTGATTGGACGAGCAAGAAATGTGACAGATCAGTTCATGCCTAGATATCTTTAAATGAATCTTGTTTCACTGTGTTGCAATGCTATAAATATCTCTCCCTGCTGAACCCGTGCCCCGGCGTTCCCTTTGGAGCCCAACACAAAGAATAATAAACAGCAAATTTCACAAGACGAGATATGATGGTTCATGACAGGCAAAGAGCACACGTACTGCAGAAAAGTGTTGGGAAAACACTATACAACATAGAAAATCATACAAAAAATATCAAGTAAAACATTTGGGTGAATCTGCCAAGAACATGTGCAGGTCATATTTGGACATTTGACAAAAGGACATCATTTGTAGCTTTATACTTCATATAAAAAGACCGTTTTTATGACTATTTCAATCCCATATCTCACCCTGGATGAGTTTTTTTTTTTTTTTTTTTTTTTTTTATGAGATTTACCCAATCAGGCACTGTTTTAATAATGTATACTAATTTAAAAATAACTCTAGTGAATGAAATACATTCCTCGCAGCAAAAAACTACAAAACACACAGACAGTCAGACGATCAGGACACACCCTGAGCGTCAACGGCCTTCAAACGTCTCTGAGAGTGATGTAAACTAGTCCAGAGTCCATATTTATTGAGATTTCACCAACTGACCAGAGATAAACCTGGCTGAGATCAGTAGTTTGAACTGTTTCACACACTTTACACTTCAACAAAGCTACAAAACACCATGTAAAAAAGAAAAAACGGATGACTGACATTTTGGTCGATACCAATAAACCAACAATTTTTTATCATGGTCAATAATAATGTGTCAAATTCATACTGTTTTGTTCTTTTTTGTGTTCACAAACAGTACCATGCTTATAATAAAATAAATAAAATCGGGCATCTGTCTAATATTATTTGAATCATACTGATACTGACAATAAAAAAAAATGCATGACTGTTATGACTGAAATATTTTATAACCTAGTATAGAAAAAGAATTTACTGCTTGAATTGGAAAAAATACGCCCAAATATTTGTATCTGCTTATAATAACAGGGAATGTTCTCAGAACGTTCTGAAAAGGTTCTCTCAATGTTATGAACAAACGTTCTACCAGTAACGATAATAAAATGTTCAAAATTTTCTGGTCTTTAACAATGTTATCAAAATGTTAGCACAAAAACTTTAGTTGTACATCATTAATGGAACTTTGTAGTGTTTAACTTTTTTTTTTTTAAATGTTACTACTTGTTTTAGAATGTTCATAGAGCATTCAAAAGTAAAAAAAAAAATTAATGTTGCAAAGTGTGCAAAGAATGTTCCATTAACGTAACATTTTTAACTGGACGTTTTGAACGTTTGAATTTAATGGGAACGTTAGCAAAATGTCTTAGAACATCTTTTTGTTAGCTGGGATCAGCCTAATCAGACCGAAAGGCTTCGCTGGAAGTTTCTAATATTGGCAGATACAGATATAGTCACTGATATATTGATGCTTTTACAAATAATCTATGAGTCTAGAGTCTCTCTTCTGAAACGCTTCACTGTCCTGTAAAGAGGACGCATGCATGTTCTTGCATGTGAATGCTGATGGTTTTAATTCTTCTTCTTGCCGTTGCTGGCCTGCTCCTGAGGAACGCTCTTCATGAAGAAGGTCTGGTCCATGTAGCAGCGGACGGCGAGGAGGACAGGCACGGCCGCGTACAGCAGGTTCAGCGTGACCACCTGCCTCCACTCGTCTTTGGGGATCCTGTAGGTGAACGGTGTGCGCGAGTGAACAGACGAGCCCAGGTGAGTCCACTGCATCTGTGCAAACATCATATACACACACAGATGAGATATCAGTCATCATATCGGCTAATATTAACACTGATCTGAATTGTAAACAGATAATTTTTGTCCTAAAAAGAAAGCAAAAAAAGAGATTACACTCTTAAAAATAAAGGTGCTCAAAAGGTTCTTCACAGCGATGCCATAGAAGAACCGTTTTTTGGTTCCACAAACAACTATTCAGTCAAAGGTTCTTTAAAGAACCATCTCTTTCTTACCTTTTTATAATCTGAAGAACCTTCTTTCTCCACAAAGAACCTTTTTGAAGCAGAAAGGTTCTTCAGATGTTAAAGGTTCTTTATGGAACCATTTAGACAAAAAGGTTCTTCTATGGCATTGTGAAGCACCTTTATTTTTAAGAGTGTACCATACCAGTTTTAAAAACGTGTTATATAGTAACATTATGTTTTGATTGTAAATTCTAGATCAAAGTTTATTTATGATGAGTTTTATTCAAACAAAACAGTATCGATTTATATCGGTCTGTCATATCAGTTATCGACTATAACAAAAATAGTTATTGATCGCTGTGTCTGCAAAAACATTAATCTTTATTTAATACATTTTCTCTGATTCATGACATTTTCTCCTGAACAAATTTTCAACCTAAAATTTGTAACCACTACAAAAAAAGAATATCAAAGCTACAATGAATCTTTGTCTAATAACTATACAATTACATACTACTATGCAACGTAAAGTTTATCTCAGTGTTATTTTAGTGTTATTTACATTCTACATTACATTATATTTTTAAATATTACTGTATTTCTATATTTATAATAAAAATTACATTTATGTTAATATTAAATACTGGGTAATATGTTGTGGAATATTTTATATAACTATAGTGTAAAAAAAAAGTATGATTTTTTTTAGATGGTAATTTTATTATATGCTTTTTTTATATTTTACATTTTTATTTAGAGTTCATTTTAATTTCATTTTTAGCAATTTTAGTACTTTAACTTAAATTTATTTCAGTTAGATGCCAATGAAATGCAATTTTTCATCTAATTTTTATATTTGTTTTTATATCAGATTTATTTTACTTAATGAAAATGATTTTTAATAGTTGAGTTGGCAATAGTTTTAGTGGTTGCTGTACATGTACCTGAGCCACAGCTCCTGCGAGGACCAGAGTCCAGTCCAACATCCATGTGCATCCAGGAGTGTGAAGCCCATAAACACACGCCGTCAGGAGCGGCAAAACATAGAAGAAGAACACCAGCATCTACAAGACATGAGATCCGTCAGTCCGTCATGTTTCCGTCTCAGTGATATCTCTACTGTATGTCACTGGCTGCTAATCTTCATTCTTTCAGTACTACAGTATACACAGTACTCAAAGCATAAAAATAGCATGTTAAATGCACCCAAGTGTGCATCAGACTCACCGTGACTTTTGCAAAGCCAACGCTGTCTTTCATGTACGGCTCGTACTGGAAGATGTAGGTAAAACAAAAATCCAGAGAACATTCAAGAGCAACCTGTTGAAGAAAAAAGAGCAGAAAAAGAGTGAGTGATGGAATAAATGGCTGGATAAACAGACACATGGATGGATGTGTAGATACTTACAAAGCCTCTGAACGCAGTGAAGATGATGCTTCCTATGAGGCCCAGCGTGAGCAGCAGGTCTGTGGGACGAGACAGCAGCGTTTTCTTCTGCTCCACCTCCACCTACAGACAACATCAAACCCATCTGTCAACTCAACTAGTACTTCCACACTAGCAGTGTTGGCGAGTAACTAGTTACATGTAACAGAATTACGTAACTGAATTACAAAATAAATGTAACTGTAATCTGTAACAGTTACTAAGAAAAAAATGTGTAATTAAATTACAGTTACTTATGAAAATGTTAATGATTACAAAGGGGGTTACATTAGAATTTTTTCACACGCAAACATGCACAAACAAGTTTAATTGATTTCTTTCATAAATTGCATTGAGTGCTCTAAAATATGAGACATCAATGTTTCAGGAGTTTAGGACACAGAATAGGACGCATGCTTTTTCGATAACTGTTTTATTTCCTATTTGTGTTTGTGTATATGCTTTATTTAAGATTAACTGTTTTTTTTTTCCCAAGCCATTGTTAGATGCCAGTGTTTCCTGTCATAGCTATGCAAAGATTTGATTTCAAAAACTGTATCATTAAACTATTTCTTGTTATGATTTTAAATCTGTATTTAACCTCAGAATGATCTCAAAGTAAAAAGAGGTGCTGAAGTCTGATTTTGTGGTGGCTGTGCTTTAAAATTAAATTATAATCTTAATTCAAGTGATGAAGGATTTCAAAAGTAACAGTAATCGGTGCTGAGTAATAGGTTAACCCTGCCTGCTCTTACAAAAATTAACCATGGTTTTATTGCAGTAAAAGTATAGTAACCAGGTTTTTTTTTTTTTTTTTTTTGTGGTAAAACCATGGTTAATTTTCGTAAGGGTTTACATTCTTGAAAATGATTAACAGTTGAAAACAATAGAAATTTAGAGAAGTAATCAAATGTAATCAGTTACATTACTTTAATAAAGTAATTGAAATAGTTACACTACTTATTACATTTTAAATAGGGTAACTTGTAATCTGTGACCTATTACATTTACAAAGTAACCTTCCCAACACTGGTCATCAGTAGAGACATACGAGACAGTGTGTTCACCTCAAGGCACATAAATGGCTGAAATGGATGGCTGGATTTATAAATGAATGTTTACAAGCCAAAACATGTCATTCAAGTTAAATATCTGTTTGAGTGTTTATTCTCAGTTCTGATCAGTGGATCTTATAGGATTGAATCAGTACTGTGCTTCACCTTGTCAGCAGGAATGATTGACAGCTCTCTTGGCCTGTTGTAGAGCTTCGTTGCCGCCCATATGGGTAAAACCAGAGAAGGGGCGTTTCTCCAGAAAGCAGGGAGGAGGTTTTTTCCATATTTACCTGAAACACAGAAACAAAGGCATTGATATACAGCTGAGTTTGACCTCAGAGATTACAGATGTGTCCACATTTTCCAACATTTGTTATTGAGCATTTGTTTTTATCAGAAACATGTTGCAATTTGGTTTGTGATTTTAGTTTGGAGAAGTTGAGTCTCTTACCTACTACAATGCCTGTGATTAAGACGATCTGACTGGCGATCATGGATCCAGCCCAAACCAGAGCCAAACTGCGAAACGGCTTTCTGTATAAAAAGAAACCAACAACACAACATCTCAAACACTATCGCTTTTAATTTAAATGTGCATATATACATGGTTGCTGCATTACTGAGCAACAGGTCATGTGTAAAAATCACAGACCAATATACTGACTAGGCTGAATAATCAACCAATATTTCATTTTTTTGAGATTTGATTATTTACTGTTTTAAATCTATTATTTTAAATATTATGTAAAATAAGTGATAAATATTTTGTAAAAACTAGTTTTCCATATATGCATAGAGAGAGAGAGGAAAACAACTAATATTTGCAAATTGGTCATTTTAAATATTGTACTGTATTATATTTTTATCATTTAAGTGATAAAATATATTTTTATAATATTTTTGTATAATATTTTATCATTATTTAAGTATTGTGTAAAACAAGTAAGTGTTAAATATTTGAATTTTTTTTTTTTTTTTTTTTTTGGAACCTGTGATGCTTTTTTCAGGATTCTTTGATAAATAAAAAGTTCAAAAGGACAGCAAAAGAACATAGTGTATATTGTTAGAAAAGATTTCTATTTTGAATAAATGCAATACTTTTTAACTTTTTATTCATCAAACAATCCTGAAAAAAGTATCACAATTTCCAAAACTGTTTCCAGCATTGATAATAAATCAAGAAATTAGAATGATTTCTGAAGGATCATGTGTCACCTAAGAGTGATGCTGTTGAAAATTCAGATTTGATCACAGCAATAAATTACATTTTACAATACATTCACATAGAAAACAGTTGTTTTGAACAGTTATAATATTTCACAATATTTCTGTTTTTGTCTGTATTTCTGATCAAATAAATGCAGCCTTTATGAGCAGATGAGACTTCTTACAGAAACATTAAAAATCTTACTGATCTCAAACTTTTTCTATTGAAAATTCTCCAGGAGAATTTAGCATTTTTCTTCAACTTTCCAAAAGTATTTGATGCCAACTTCCCATATCAGTATCACTTATAAATGTATTGACATTGTTGTGTTGCTGTGTTGATGTAGTTGTGATAATGGTTTTACCCTGCAGTCATGCGGTGGACCATGATGAGGAGCAGACCGTAGTGAAGGACTCCGTCCCAGTAGCTCATCATGATGCCATGGGCTGTGCTCAGGTACGGCTCCCCCTTCAACACAGAGCAACACTTCAGTCAGTGTGTGTGTATGTGTGTGTGTGTGTGTGTGTGGCCTTCATTAGAGCTGAAACTATCTGTTCAATTCTCAGCCCATTTTCACATGAATGACATTTGACATTTATTCCTAATCCTGATTTCAAGGTCAGAATTATGGCCAGAGATGCAAACATGAGCCTGATATTTTCTGCATCTGTGAGTGTTTTACTGCATCCAAACAGCCACAGAAAATCACGGATCTAGTGGAAAAAGCTTATTTGTAAAGTATAAAGTGCATTAAAGGAAGTATTTGAATATATTTGTCCACTCCTTTGTAGATTTTTAAGTTAAATGGTATATTTTGAATACTTCTTTCTGTCATTAAAACTTGAAACTTTTGACATTTGACTGCTTTTGTTATTTTGACAAGTGCAAACTCAGCATTATCAAATTAGGTGATATTAGTCCTGTTTCGCTGTGTAATTACAATCTGTTTCATGTCATTTGGCTCCATTTTTAAGAATGTGAAGTAAAATAGGGCATTTTTGGAAATGTTAGAGAATGAATATTATTATGACAATGTTTATGTGTAATTTATATTGAAAAATCAATTGCATTATTATTTACAGCAGTTATTCAATTTTTTGTTACCAATTCCATCTTAAATTGCAATTCTGCATCATGATTTAAAGTGCAAAAGTGACTTTCTTGCTTAGTATTTTTGTCTTGTTTTCCAGTAAAAATATCTAAACTTTCTTAAACCAAGATACAGTAACTATTTAGATACAGTAATTATTTTTATTATTCTATTTATAATATTTTTTAAGCATAAACTCACTTATAATATTATTATATTTATGATGATGATGACGATGATAATAATGAAAAGTGAAAGTAAAGTGAAAGTCGTGACGTATTGTCAAGTATGGTGACCCATACTCGAAATTGGTGCTCTGCATTTAACCCATCCAAGTGCACACACACAGCAGTGAGTAGTGAACAAACGCGCACACACACACCGTGAACACACACCCGGAGCAGTGGGCAGCCATTGCTCCAGTGCCCGGGGAGCAATTGGGGGTTCGGTGCCTTGCTCAAGGGCACCTCAGTCATGGTATCGAAGGCAGAGAGAGTGCTGTTCATTCACAATCCCCACCTTCAATTCCTGCCGGTGTGAGAATTAATTATTTATTCTTCCCTTACTGCACTGACAGATATATTTTCTTGTTTTAAGCATAAACTCCCTTAACCCACTTAATTTTGCTACATTTTTCAGGAAACATCTTGTGTCATTTTACCTTTTAAGTAAATGTATCTTGAAGTAGCTAAAAGTAAATGTATCTTGTGCAGATGTTTGTACTGGAAAACAAGACAAAAATACAGAAGAACAAAATAATTTTCTGCAGTTCAGAAATTGAACAGGCATTCACTTCAGTGTGTGTGTGTGTGTGTGTGTGTGTGTGTGTGTGTGTGAGATCTAACCTTGCTTATATAAAAGTCCATAAAGCCCTTGATAAATCCATGGTGCTGCAGAGCATTGGTGATGCTGACAACAGAGGTGAAGGAAAACACGGCAAACACTGAAACACACACAGATTGGAAACATCAGCACATCTCTCATTCTGTTCTCATTCATCTCTCTCTCTCTCTCTCTCTCTCTCTCTCTCTCTCTCTCTCCCCATCAAACCCAAACAGCCCCTCTCTCCTCTCCATCTCTTAGTCTCTGTCTGGCTTTCACTTTCTTTTCCTCGCCAGCTATTGATTTCTCTCCCAAACAGCGAGTTAATGATGGCTCACGGTTGTCCAGGTGAAGGTGGATTTCGATCATGCGGCCCTCAGACCAGAGTTTCCACATTCCCAAGTGGAAAAGTCGCCTCGCTTTTGGATTCAAGCATGCATTAACACTGGCAGCCGGACAGATAGAGGCTGGAGAAGCTTTAGAGGAGCTGAGATCACACATGGATTGATCACAGCGGGCTGATTTAGTGGCTGTCCACCGACTCGAGAGCTGTCAATAACAGCGACGCGGCCAACATGAAAATATATTGCACTGAGGGTCCAAAAGCTCTCAGAACTTAAGTTCAAACTTTGTTTCCAAATTGTCTCCTAAAAAGCTTGAGTAATATTTGAATTGCAGCCATTGGTATCTTGACAAAATGTTTTGAGATGCTGATGAGATCTTTTCCTCAAGAAAAGCATGAGCAGAATTGAGCTCATTTAAAAAATGTCAATTTGCTACACATTTGATCCTGCTGCTGCACTGTAAAAGTTATTTTTCTAAGTTGCAAATAAAAGATTTTTGAAGTTTACAAGAAAAAAAACTATTTCAGTCTTTCTACTTCAAAATTTCACATTGAATTCAATGTCTCATTTGCAGTTTTTTTCTAACTTGTAATTATTTGTGAATTTCTGAGTGAAAAATGAAAGAGATCTCATTTGTGATTTTTCTTTCATTTAGGGTATTTTAGTGTATTTTTGTATTGTTGCATTGTGTCTTCATCTGTCAGTATTGGTCTTACCGTAGAAGAGAGGGTCGGTGGATTTTTTACTCTTGACGCTGAGGTTTGCCAGGAGGAATATCGTTGTAAGGACCGCAATGCCTATTGCCAGTATAACCTGTGAACTGAACGAGAAAACATGTCATTTGAAACATCAGTTTGAGTACATGCCATTTCATTCATAGTGCAGAGTAAGGCTGTAGTCCAAGCATGGAAATGAGATTATCAGAGGCTCAATGCATGACCAATGAGAAACTGAATCTCACAAAAACTTATCCAAATCATACTTCACCTGCAAAACAACTGGAAAAAAAATAATGAATGAATGAGTTATAACTTGCATAAAGAAAAGAAAGTTTATATTTAATTCTCATTATTGTAAAATGTAATTTACATTAAATTCTTTTTTACTGTAATACAGTTGATTTTATTGCATTATATTAAAAATGCTGCAATACATTTTTTTAATTAAAACCGGTATAAACTATTTAACATAATAAATATGAAAATATTTAATACATATTTATTTAACATATATTTGCATGCTTTGTAAATAATTTACAATTTAAATAATACATCTTTTTTTGCATCATTGAAGAATAAAGCTGTAGTTCTGCTGTGTAAATGAGATTATCAGAGGCTTGTTTTTATCTCACGTAATCAATGACAAACGACATTGCATGAAAACTAATCCGGGTCATATTTCATGCCCAAAACAAGTAAAAAATTAGAAGTTATAATTTGCATAAAGAAAATGAAGCCAATTTTAGGACCATAATTCTCATTATTGCCAAAGTTGATTTTCAATATAATCTTATGACTGTAAAATAGTCATATATAATAATAATTTTATTATTACTCTAAAAATGTTGCAATACATTTTTAAATTAAAATCAGCATGAATTAAAAGTACAACATATTTCATATAATAAATCTAAAAATATTTAATAAATATAATATGTTTAAAATTTAAATATAAATTATTTGCATGATGTGTAAATAATTTACAATTTAAATATATCTTTTTCTGCATTAATTAAGAATAAGGCTGTAGTCCAAGTGTGTAAATGAGATTATCAGAGGTTATCATTTGCATAATAAAAATAAAGTCAATTTTAGAACAATATGTAATTCTCATTATTGTCAGTTCATTTCCATTGAATTCTTATGACTATAATACAATCAATTTTACTGAATTACAGTAAAAATGATGCAATAAAATGTTTTAAAATTCAAATCAGCATAAGCAAATAGTAAAAATATGATGTATATATGTTTAAATAAATAGAATATATTTACTATTTAAATATAAAATATTTGCATAATATGTTAATATATAGGCCTACCAATAAACAATAATGTTTATATATATATATATATATATATATATATATATATATATATATTATAGGGTGAAACTGTATTGAATTTTTCATGAAATCAATACGAAAAATCTGACTGGCAAAATATTCTCGACAGTTTTCATGAGATACACCAATGAAATCTATGAAGCAATGTCAGCTCATTGATCAGATCACCTCAGAATGACTTGATGAAATAAAGTAGAGGATGGTTGCCCTCTCTTGGTCAAATCAGGTCATTAAAACCTCATAAAAACATTTTAAAAATCACACTTCTAAACATAAAACGAATTTGTAAAACGAAATCTATTTTGCATTGTTTAATGTCAATGAAATGTTCTTTAATATGCATTGTAAAATAATGACATAAGAGGTGAACTTACTCTTGTAAGAAGGACACATGGTTGATTGTGTAGAGAATGAAAGGTGCTGTCAGAGACAGAATAAAAACACTGATCTCTGGAGGAAAATCCATTTGAGAATTCAGAAATCCACAAATATGAAATCAGCTGAGCTCTATTCAACTACTCTAGCAAAAATACACAAGCAATATATATAAAAACAATTAATAGCTATTAAATAGCTATTCAAATAAATATCTAGAAAGTGTAATAACGCATCCTGTGCCTTGATTTCTCTGAGGTTGAAGAGTGAAGTTGCTCTGAGTCGCTGTGTGTCGTGTCTTTCACTCAGCACTGATGATGATGGAATCAACATGAAATCAGGGCAAACCTGTCAAAGTCCATGGACTCTGAACTATTACCGCCCATTAGTTTAAAGAAAGAGTCCCAACAATAAACCTCCACATGCAGGCGCAATGATCAAACACACTTCTGACTTTACAGACATTTATCATGATAAGCGCAGTTTCCAAAATACCATATTTACTAGTTTTTGGTTACAGCAATATGATAATTTGGTCTTAGCCACCACTGTCATCAAATAAATAAATAAATAAACTAAAATAAACAAATAAACAAACAAATAAAAATAAATATTTAAATATAGACAAAGAAATGAAATTTATTATTAATTAATTAATTAAATAAAATTAATTATTATGATTTTACAGTCCACTTTTCCACAAATATCTAGTACCATATTATTTAAATAATTATTTTAATTTTATTATTTTAATAATACAATATGTAAACGCGATATATGTACATTTTCATATATATATTAATACATGCCGTATATATGTGTGTGTGTGTGTGTGTGTGTGTGGTATAGCCTATAGATGCTTTGTTTGGACCATTTCTTATTAAATTTGTGAAAAATATTTAAGAGACCCTCCAATAATTGAATATCATCCCCCCAGCCTGCTTGTTTAGACTGCAAAATGTCTTTACAATAAAGGCATGAAATACACTAATAAAAATATATTTTTACAAATTTCTGTTTCTAAACAGGGGGGAATAGTAAACCAAATCAGTTATTGTTTTCTTTTTTTAATGCACAAAATTCGCGTAAAAAAAATCTGCTAGCGTTCCGTTCGCTCTCCGCGGTGACGTCACCGGAAGCGTCCTCAGTCTTTTACATCAAGATGGCGACGTCGACCAGGAAGTAGGTAAACAACCGTACAGCGGTAGAAAAATATGGATTAACCCCTTCAATCCGCGTTTACCGATCAAGAAAAAGCCAGATTGGGTGGTCGTTAGTGCTCGTGGAGGGGTTTCGCGGACAGGGGGGTTTAATTAACGCGCGGTGAGTGAGTTTTCTGTCAGGTTAGCATGTTAGCACGAATCAAACAATAGCGCTCCATTGACTCAGTCAGAAAAAAACACGCAGACAGTTGATAAATTCGTTAATAAATCAATTATGTTAATCTATAATAATCAATATCAGCTGGTAATCATATCAAAGTGGCGTGCTTGAGGGGTCAGTGCTGTTTGGTTGATGGTTTTCAGGTTGACAAACGCTCAGACAGATTATTATATTTTTTTATCATGGTCTGATTATAGTTAAACGTTTTTAGTTTGATATTATCTTTTTATTGAGGTTGAATTAGTGACAGGTTGTATTATAGAGGTCAGAATAAAATTGACACACACTTACAGTATAATTTCCCTCAAACTGTCACATAGATAAGGCCTGTATCACATATTTAATATATTATATATTAACCCATTAATTCTGTCTGTCTATCATTCAGTTAGCTTTTTGTCTGAAATAAACTGCTTTATTTCGTATATATAATATATAAAGACCACAAATAGGGCAGCTTTTTTCATTCAGATCATCTGGGAAGATAACAATGTATTAATGGAACCTAATGCATTTAATAAAAAAAAAATGCAGAATAGAACAAAACATTTTAATATAAAAGCATGCATTTATCTGTATCTATAAATTTTATCTGGCTAGTTATCACAGCCATTCAGTAATAGGTCAAATAAACCTGGAAGGTTCAGGTAATCAGTTGTGGATGCTTGTAGCATCACCAGCATCATATGATCATACATTCTGCTTTATCATCAGTACAAGACAACTTTCCAGCATGACGCATCAGTCTGAATTATAAACACTGTAACAAATAGATTATTTGTGATGATTATCATGCTGACTTCTCTCTCTCTGTCTCTCTCAGAGATGGCTAGAGAATGACAGGGGTTTGACACATGACCGTGTTTCTGCTCGGAGCCTGATGCCCACTCTTGCCACGTCTGTTGTCATGGACACGGAGGACTATCTGCACCCTGAGGGCCCTCAGCTGGGGAGCCCAAAGTTCAGCGCTCCCAGTCCTCCTCTCACAAGTTCCATGGAGGTACATACTACACCTTAAAATGTCTGAACAACATTAAGACACACTTTAATGTAAATGTTAAGGTTACCCCAATACAAAGAGTCTCAGGCTAAAGGTCTGCACATTTGAACTTCAGTCCTGAACCTGAGACTCAAATGTTAAGACAAAGCCAGATTGCTCTGTTTCTCTTAACGAGTGAGTAGAACGAGGGTCATATGGAAAATTTAGTTTTTTATATTTTACATTAAAAAAAATGAAGTTGGCCTATTTTGACCCCTTTTTTTTATAATGATGTTATGATGTTTTTTTTTTCATGTGATATAACTATAATAATGTTTGATAATAATTGTACTTTTTTTTTTTTAATTGTTAAAGAATGTGATTTTCTTTTTTTTAAACTAGGGATGGCTCGATACCACTTTTTCAGAACCGATATCTGCCGATACCAATATCGATCCGATACCAGTGCAGTTTTTTTTAAATCAGTGTTGAATTTTTATACCTCAGTGTGTGTTGACCTGATCATGACTTTTTTTGTGTTACACACAATCTACTAAATATAGACAACTTTATTGTAAAGAAAAACAACAAATGAATGCATATGTAATAATAATCTATGACAAAAATACTATTATAAACTATGTTAGTGGATAATTCAGTAGCAAAAGTTACTCTAGAAAAATCATGAGTGCACAATTGTATAAAAGCTAAAATTAGTGGGAAAAAACATTATTTAGTGGGGAACAAATAAAAGTGAATAAGTGTAGGACTAAATCTAAAATGATAATGTAAAGTAATATACATTGCTCTGTGTATTGTTGTAAAATACATTCATGAAAAACAAGTAATATATTTATGTATAGAGATATATACTGTAAAATTAAAAGACATTTCTTTTAAATGTATAGCACAGTAATGAGGCAGAAACATATGATAGATAAGACGAACAAGAAAGGCTATTAATAATCTTTCATTGTGCAAAAGTATTATGATACGAAAGGCTCCAAATACAGAGCGGCACAAAGCGTTTATGTGCATCCCGTGCACAGAATGATGCGCTTGAAGCAACCAGTGTGGCCAGATTGGGCGGTTTTGAATTCGATTGTGCGGGTAAATATGGGCTTGGGCAGGTGGACAAAATTTGGGCTTGTTTGGGGTCAGTTTGGCAGTTTTCAAACATATAAATTGTATAGGCTAATTGGTTAAAGGGTTACTCCACCCCAAAATGAAAATTTTGTCATTAATCACTTACCCCCAATGTCGTTTCAAACCCGTAAAAGCTTCATTCGTCTTCGGAACACAATTTAAGATATTTTGGATGAAAACCAGGAGGCTTGTGACTGTCCCATTGACTGCCAAGTAATTATCACTGTCGAGGTACATAAAAGTATGAAAAGCATCGTCAGGATATTCCATTTTGATATCTTTTAATTTTGCTGTTAAGTTTAATTTCTTGTGAAATATAATTTTTTTTATTAGTTATTTATTTTAATACGGTTTTTGTAATCCACCTAATAATCACAAATGCACAGTACAAAGTTAGTTAAAATTAAAGTGAAAAAATATATATATAGAGAAAGAGAGAGAGAGATCATGAATATATATCATGAATTGCAAACTTGAACCCAAATTTTGTGGAAAATTTATCATGAAAATGTCACAATGCAAAAAATATTAATGGTCCTAAATATAGATGTTTCAGTTTTATATATTTTTATATAATTTCCAATTAACTTTAATTGTAAAATCAATGTAAAATTTGTAAAAAATTTAAGAAAAACATTTATTTATTTATTTATTTATTTATTTATTTATTTATTTTTTCATGAGCCTAAATTTTGCAGAATAATTTCATTTAAAAAAAAATTAATGGTCCTAAAAATGTTTGTATATAATTTTCCAATTAAATTACAAACTGGAACCCAATGCAAACTTGAAACTAGACATGAACAACTCTCCCAAACCTTTCTGAATCCAGGTTAGGCTCAGGTTTGATAGCAGATTGAACTCATATATACCTGTCTATTTGATTCTGCTCTTTCTAGTCAAGTCAAGTCAAGTCGAGCTTTATTGTCATTCTGCTACATGTGTGGACATATAGTGGAACGAAATGTCGTGTCTCGCAGGACCACGGTGCTACATACTAGTTAAACATAAGATAAACATACAACAATGCAAGTATAGGAAAAGCAATAGAGCTATACAACAGTTAACTATCTGACTATACATATACTAAAAATACTATAACTGCTATACCTAGTTGTCCACACATACACAAACTGAGACTGTACAAAAAACTTTACATAAATACTGTACATGAAATTGTGCAAAAGAGATATATGTACATGAAATTGTGCAGAAAAAATATATATTTTGTACATTATTGTGCAGATTTTGTGGGAGACAGTGCATAGTGCAAAAAGATTTTGTAGTGCAATGCTCAAGTAAACATGTATTATTTTGTAGTGCAATGTTCAAGTAGACATATATTTTCTTAAGAGTCTTTGTGGCAGGGAGTGTTTGTAGAAAGTGTCTAGTGTGCATATAGTGGGATGAGTGCGTTACTACAGGTGGTTTGTATAGCCCACTCACCTGTGTGTAGCACATTCAGGGGTTTGGTCCAGAATTGCACTTAGTAATATTGTCAACAGTTTTTAATGAGTTGGGGGGTGGGAGGGCTGAGGTGTTCATGGTTTCAGAGGGGGACAGGGGGATTGGAGTTAAGAGCTCTCACAGCCTGGGGAAAAAAGCTGTTGAGCAATCTGACAGAGCGAGCTCTGATGCTCCGGTACCTTCTACCTGATGGCAGGAGCTGGAAGAGGTTGTGAGAGGGGTGGGTGGGGTCCTTCACGATGCTGATATAACACTGATTCTAGTGTTATACTCTTGATTTCAGCAGATTTTCTTTATCTGATTAAATCTGCAGTTTTGAACTCTCTTCATCATTATTGCTCTAGTTGGTCTTGAACCAGATCTGGAGTGCTTTGGTAGCCAATGATAATTATCTCTCTAGAAACAGTAGCCTCACGTCACCTGGTTTATGGTGGTTTAACTGTTGGTCTTCACTCTGTACGTGCATGGTTTGTGTCGGGTCTCACCATGTCAAGATGAGTCACTAGATCATAAGCACTGCCAGTAAATATTTGGGTTGATGGGTAATATCTCTGCTGAACAATGTTTCCAAAGGGCCACTTCCTGTGTCAAATGTGCTGTTTGTTTCCTGTTTCCCCAGAGTCAGCTGTATCCGTCTAACTCATGGACGTACCCACAGCAAATTCAATACAACCAGCACTATCCTATGCAATCTGGGAGGTGAGTCGCACACACTGTGTCTTTTCCTCTCAACGAGCAAAAACAAAAAGCATGCATTATACATAATGAATTGTTCATTATATACAGTAATAATAATGTATTGACAATAAATAGTCAACACAGTGTTTTATTTAAATATTTAAATTCAAAGATATACATGGATTAATTGTTCACAATAATATGCATTAAGAAAATAGATGAATTTAAGTGAATTTTTATATTCTCTAATGTCTTTACTGCAATTCAGTTATAATATAGTGGTGCATGCTGATGTATTGAACGTGACATATATGCACTTTATCATGAGTTAGTTGATTATACTTATCCATTATGTATTTAAAAATACAAAGCTGATGATTCTGTTACATATCAGTGATCTGATTTGAAATATTCTAGAGGTGAAATGTTACATAAAAATTACGGTTCGGTACATACCTTAGTTTTCAAATTACAATTTGGTACATTTTCAGTACAGAAGGGTAAAAAACTACACACAAAAATGCTTTTTGCAAAAAAAATTTTTTCTTTTGTATTAACCAGTGGTTAACTGATCACATTGTCTCTGTCTTTAAATAAATTAAATTGCAATCATAATTTTCTTAGGGAGAAAACATCTATCTCAGCTAATGCTGTAACCATATAGGAAACCCTATGACTTGCACATTATAATAATATTACATGTTCCAATTAACAACAATTAACACAAACTATACAATTCAATTGCTATTTATTATTAGAAATAATAATCGACACAAAACAGCATTTATTGTTTGAATTTCCTGATAAAATGGACAAAAGATGACAATTTGTTTCTTATCAAAAGTAACAGAAAAGTAACTAAACTTATTGCGATTATTGGACGGGAGGTTTGTTTGCTTTATTAGACAAGTTTACAAGAAAGCCCCATATGCATTATCAAAATAACATTTCAAAAACTGCAGAGGATAACATGCACAGAAAGCCATAGGCTTATTTCCTTTTCCACAGTATTTTAATGTCTAGTGAAGTTTTATTCACTCATCAACTGAAACAGCATAGACTAAAAGATCGATATTGGGATTTAAGAATCATTATTGAGCCATTAAAATTAAGATATATAAAACTTGGAGTTTTAAATTGTTAGAGACCTGTACAGAAATCTTTCAGTATGAATACTTGTATAGTTACACCACTAAAATATTCAGAATTGAACTGTATTCTAGTAGTATTTGAAGGCATTAGAGACATTCTGCTCTCTGTGATTGTTCCTGATCTCTCTCCTCTGATTTATCAGGCAGCTCCAGCCAAACCCGTCCTCGGCGACTCTGGACCTGCCTGACATAGACTTTCATGACCTTGTGCGGAACGGAGATTTCTCCCAGGTAAGAGCAGATCCCGTCTCTTTTGCTTTTTGCTATAGTGTTGGTCGAGGTTGAACTCACCAGAACCATTGATCCATGCAGCATAAAAGCGCAGGTTTGAATAGCTGAAAGCGCAGCATACAATTATGATGATGAAGCTATGCCATTAATGCAAACACATTAATGAGACTTTCAGTTCAGCGCCACCACAGAATGCTATTTGTGTAATGAATGAACTGAACTGAAAGTGAAATCAACCAAGGTCTCTTTCATGAATCATGATTTGATCAAAAAACAAAACTTAAAAATAATTTTAAAATGTTAAAAAAAATATATATTTTTTTGCAAACGGGTCATGGGACATGACAAGAATGTTGCATACTGTTGTTTGACACTGTTATTTTAGTATCATTGAGCTAATATTATAGTTTGAATTAGGTTTTATCTTTATATTTTCTGTTTTCATTTTACTTTTGAAATGTTAGTAATTTTGTTGTTTTCATTAGTTTGTGTTTTTTATGTCTGTGTAGTTTTTTTTTTTTATTGATTCTAATGTCAGTTTTAGTTTTTAGCACACTAAGTTAAACTAAATGAAAATCTTTGCAACTAGCTGAAATAAAATGCTTTTTTAAAATTAAGTTAGTGTTTATTTTAATTTCATGAAACAAAAGTTTTTTTTGTTGTTGTTGTTTTTTTTTGTTTTAGTTAACTATAATAACCCTAGTTTGAAATGGTTAGTGTTGCATGCTGTGCACAGTTTCACAATCTTATAAGAAATAGTAAGATTTATAGTATTCACTGCAGTGTATTCTCCATCACCATCATTCTCCATTCTCCTGTCACTCTGTGATACATGGAAAGTGATTTTATATGAAGGAAAGAGTTATGCTTTCTGTGCATGAGAACATGGAAACTATTTAGGTTTGCCAGCTAGAAGTTTCCAGCTTTATCTTTGATTGTTCAGTCATCTTTGTACAGATCTTATCCGCATAACTAACACTGAACTGAAATGTTTGCTAATGGAAATATCAGTTATATGCTGCTTATATTTTGCTGTTCAGGCACATACTCACTATTTGAATACTATTAGAAGCCACATACAGCTGTAAACACTTCTTAAAGCACATGTGGTAAAATTAGGTTCGGCTGCCTGTAAATATGAACACAAAAGCATCATTTCCTGAGCGAAGACCACCACACCCCAGAGCAAACACACGCTGGATTGTGCTCAGTGTGTTTGAGTCAGTGTTACCCGTTGGAAGGGTATTTTAGTGTATCTTTCACCAGGCGCAGGTCAGACCCTCATGGGTAGGTGCAGTGTTGAAGTGAATTTGTCCGTGCATCAGTTAAGCTAATGCTTTTCTCAAATGAAAGTCTTTCTGGCACTCAGTCGGATGCCAACGCTGTAATTTCATACTCTGAGATAGGACGGCCCTTGCTAAAGGTACAGTTTTGGTTATATCTGCATTGTTTACAGAGATCTTTTTATTATAGGCTGATCGATGCATTCAGGTGTTTTTGTTTGCTATAGTTGTAACATGGAAATTAGAAACGTAAACCATGATATCCCTTGATTAGTTACCTGCAATCTTCTGTCTTTCTTTCTTTCTTTCTTTCTTTCTTTCTTTCTTTCTTTTGCGATGCTACTGTTAATTGGTTACCTGAAATCTTTTATTTATTTATTTATTTGTCTTTTATTTATTTAGTGCCAATACTCTTGATTGGTTACCTGAAATCTTTTATTTTTCTCTCTTATTTGTTTATTTAATTTGTGATGCTACTTCAGCAGCATTATTTTATCTCTCATATTTTATTTACAATAGAACATAGAAAAATATTTATAAATATTATAAATTTGTTAAGAATTTTATTTATTTAAATAAATTCTGATCATTATATCAAAGTCAGATTGTGGTGTTTTTGATCTCTTAGTTTTGCAAAATAAAAGTCCCCATTTAATGTAATTGCACAGAATAGAGTGAACAGCAGTGTTTTTTTTTTTTTTTTTTTTTACAAGCCCAGTTTCAAAAAAGTTGTAGGGCTGAGAAAAATGTAAATTACAAACAGAATGCAATCATTTGCTAATATCATAAACTGGTATTTTATTCACAATAGAACATAGTTATAAAATATATTTACAAATATCGTACATTTATCATCTTTTTTTTTTTTTTTTTTTTTTTTTTTTTTTTTTACGTATTGTCAAGTATGGTGACCCATACTCGAAATTGGTGCTCTGCATTTAACCCATCCAAGTGCACACACACAGCAGTGAATAGTGAACAAACGCACACACACACACCGTGAACACACACCCGGAGCAGTGGGCAGCCATTGCTCCAGCGCCCAGGGAGCAACTGGGGGTTCGGTGCCTTGCTCAAGGGCACCTCAGTCATGGTATCGAAGGCAGAGAGAGTGCTGTTCATTCACAATCCCCACCTTCAATTCCTGCCGGTGCAAGAATCGAACCGGCAACCTTCAGGTTACAAGCCCAACTCCCTAACCGTTAGGCCATGACTTCCCCTTCTTTTTCTTTTTTTAAATAACTTCTGATCATTATATCAAAGTCAGATTGTGGTGTTTTTGAATAATCATATGTTTTCTGAAAAAGCCCATGCATAGGAAGATTTTATACTAATGTGTTTGCATTGAAAATACTGTAGGATCCTTGAGTTCACAGCTGATTGGTCCCTTATTAGTAAACATTATGAGGTGATTTGTAGCTTCCCTTCCAGTGCAGAAAGTCTCGAGCTGTTGTGACATGATTTAGGATGATAAATCACAGTATAGAAACAGTGTGTGATCCAGCTACTGCTGTGAGTTTACTTCCTGTATTTCAGCATCTTATTCTGCAGATATGAATTCCTGATGTGTTTGGACATTTCTGACCTCTCTCCTCGTGCCCTGATCCTCATTCCTTCCTGTCCAACAGAATTTACTGCTATTGTCCCTTCATTCAGTCCTGACCCTGCTTTATCGCCGCTAAATTACCCGTTTCACTTTCGCAAATGGAAAAATTACACAACTGGATGTCTTGATGTTGGAAACAGAGTCATTTCCAGAATAATACAAGCAATTTCATCATCACTTGAGAGCCTCAGATCAGTTTTATAGCTCGAAATTGAGAGATCCATGCAGTAGAGCACTTTTAAGAGGCTGTAACATCTGCGAATAGGAGATTACGGTGTCTGGAATGGGCTTTCTTTGGATTGTTGAAGGATTCTGGGTTTGTGAAAGCTACAGAACAGCTGGAGTCTTAAGCCTGAAGTTTACTGTATAATTGAGGTTTGCACTGTCAGAATCATCATCAAGATTTTTTATTTCAGTCCTTATGCATAATTTCATAAGTATGCATAATTTTACATATTAACCAAAAAAGGTGTAAGCTGAATACTTTGCATATTTTACCTACCCTTTTTCATAATAAGTGTCACTTCCACTACTAAATTTAATCTGTACAAAACACAAAAACAAAACAAAAATTTCACCTATTTCAAGTATTTGTACACATTTTTAAAATTTGCAAAGTGAACTACATATTTTTAATCCATTATTACAGTTATTTCACCCCATTGACAGATATGCATTTTTAAAAAATATTTTTATTTTTTAAAATAAATTTCTTGCCCTGTGCATTGAGTGTATACAGGCTCTCTCATTTCAAACAACCTCTGAATACATTTCACAAGTAAATTATTATGTGCTTCATGCATTATATGTGCAAGTTTGAAATCAACCAGATCATGATATTTTAAAGAATATAATTTAATGATTAATAAGTTAGTTGATTCATAATAGTTGGGTTGATGTACAATCCTTAGCTTTCTACTAGGAATGCATCGATCCGATGCTCAGTATCGGTATCGGCTCCGATACGGTCATTTTTGCGGATCGGGTATCAGTCAGACGAGACCGATCCAAATCCGATATTGTGCGCATACTATTCTGTGTTATTGTTAAGCCCCACGAAAGCACAAAAACATTATAAAGCACAATAAAGTCAAAGTCCAAGTGTTCTGAAGCCGTTCCATAGTTTAATGTGAGGTACAGATGAATATTTAAGTCATTAAATTCAAGTTCAATAAACTCTTCTCTCCTCTGCATCTGTCTGTCGTCCTCCATTCAGCATTCAAACTGTCTCACGTTCGGTTATGACAGTCAAGACGATGAAACTCTCTCCAAGAGCGCACAATAACTAAAATTTAAAACTGTTAAAAGAAAAAGCTCAATAATCTATCATACAGATTTAATAAGCTACGCACCAATATCTCTTTCCTTTGTACTTTGAACTTCTCTATCCGGAGCTGTGCGCTGTGACTCAGTGCTGCTTCAAGCGCATCATTCTGAAAGTGAAAAAAGTGAAAGTCGTGACGTATTGTCAAGTATGGTGACCCATACTCGAAATTGGTGCTCTGCATTTAACCCATCCAAGTGCACACACACAGCAGTGAATAGTGAACAAACGCACACACACACCGTGAACACACACCCGGAGCAGTGGGCAGCCATTGCTCCAGCGCCCGGGGAGCAATTGGGGGTTCGGTGCCTTGCTCAAGGGCACCTCAGTCATGGTATCGAAGGCAGAGAGAGTGCTGTTCATTCACAATCCCCACCTTCAATTCCTGCCGGTGCGAGAATCGTATTGGAGCTTTTCGTATTATAATGCTTTTGCGCAATGAAAGATTATTTATATCGTTTCTTGTTCTGTCCTATCAAGGCTATTAATAATCTAATGTATAGCACAGTAATGGAGGCAGCATGATAGATAGGACTCCTCTATCATATGTTGCTGCCTTCATTACTGTGCTTAAGAAATGTCTTTTAATTTTGTAGTTTATATTTATAAATAAATGTGTAACATTTTACCAGATTTAGTCCTTCACATATTCACTTTTATTTGTTCCCCACTAAATAATGTTATTTCACTAAATGTTTAGATTTTATAAAATTGTGCACTCATGATTTTTCTAGAATAACTTTTGCTGCTAAATTATTCACTAACCTAGTTTATAATAGTGTTTTTGTCATAGATTATGAATGGACCCGTTTACACCTGGTCATTTCATGCGTTTTCGCTGATCGGATATCTGTCTGATTTGTTTAAACGTTTCCATTTACACTTGGCCACATAGTCGCAAAACAGATATAAATCCGATCTTCTATTCCCGCGGTATATTTAAATTTAACGAAGTTCACGTCAACGAAATCAAAAGATAAGCGCTGCATTTTTATTAATTATCAGCTCATTTCAAGATCAAAGATCGCAATAGGAAAGCGCGCGGCATCAGCACTGGAAAGATAAGTTTGTCTTACTACTTGTAATGAAGATGATTGTGTTGAGCGTCTGCGTCTTACTTTCAGTTTCATTCGTGGCAGTTTGCGCATATGCTTGCTGAAGAGACACAGCTACTTGTCCGTGGCGATGAGTGTTGCATTAGCAGTCATATCTGACTATAATCTCATATAGCCTATAGCACGCTCTCACAGGTTTATTAGTTTTTACATTTTGAGAGGAGTAAAATTTACATATGTGGTTTCATCAGAACCATTTACACATGTCTAGTTTCGTCTGGAATGCGGCCCAGACCTCCTCCTCAAGTGGTTTGAGCGATCGGATTTATATTACCAAACACATGAAAGTGACCAGGTGTAAACAGCCCCTATATATTTTTTCATGTTATTTTTCATTAAAATGAAGTTGTCTAGTAGATTGTGTTTAACACACAAAAGAGTGACACAGAAGTATAGAAATTATACATTGATTTTTAAAAAAAACTGCGCTGGGATCGGATCGGAATTGGCCGATACTCAAAATTTTCTGGATCGGATCTGAAAAAATGGTATCGTTGCATCCCTACTTTCTACTGTAGCTGACAGATTACTATTATTGGTAAAAAAATAAAATAAATAAATAAATAAAAAACTTCTTTACCATCAGGTCTGTTTGCTATAGTAAGGTTTTTTTTTTTTTTTTTTTTCTGTGCAAGCTACTTTAAAAGTGCATTAAGCATTTGCATTTAACCCCTAAACATAGAAGTGTGGCTTCGCTTTAGCGGTGCCTAGATTTCAATATTTCATCTCTCTTAGGAATAACAGGAGGTTATCGCCTCAAGTGTGATCAGGAGTACTGTTTGAAGCTTCCAGGAATGAAAGCCATCTCTTGACAGATTTACAGTGAATGTTTGAATATGAATGTCGCGTCCACAGCTGCTGTGAAAAACAAACCGCAGTTCGCACATCATATATCAGATGATTTTATGAGCTCCACTCCTGAGTATCACAGCTTTTAACGGAATTGTCATTTTCTCACCCTCATGTCAAACCCATATGATTTTTTTTTTTTTTTTTTTTTTTTTTTTTTTAAGTTTTGTTTTGTTTTTAAAGAATTGTGGCCCCATTTATTGTAATTGCATAGGAAAGAGAGTTTTTTTGTTTTTTTTTAGGATTTTTTGTAATATTTTAAATAATTTTAATTTTTAGATTTTCAGTTTTCATTTTAATTTTAGTTAAAGTTTTAGTAGTTTTTGTGATTTTTATTAGTTTAGTTTTTTTTAATGTCTCTATAGATTTTATGAATTGATTTCTGTTTTAGTTATTTTAGTACTTCAAGTTAAACTAAATGAAGATGATAAATATTGCCTTTGCAACTAGCAGAAATAAAACAAGTTTAAGGTTTATATATATATATATGTCATTTCAGTTAATTTTTATTTTATTTCATGGAACAAAAATGTTTATGGTTTCAGTTTTAGGTAACTAAAATAACCCTGGTGAACAGTACATTATTAAAATGTTTTCATTTGTTTTCCTCTGAAGAACGTATAAATAAATACACATTTAGAGACAAAATTTGGCTAAACTAAAACTGCTATGTGTATTTCAGTAAAGTGATATTAGTGACTGAAGTGTCAACTTCTGAACATGTTTTTTGTGGTTATTTTTAGGATCTGCCATGCATAGATAAGCTGTCCAACCAATCGCTGTTCTCCTCGCCATCTGATTCTCTGTCGGAGTATCCAGACCCTTCAGGATTTGCCGTCGATGGCCTGGCACAGTTATCCACCGAGGGCCCTGCGGCACCCATGTACTGGGATATACCTGGACACAGTCAGAGACAGGTATTCATGCACTACTTTTCTCTCAGATATTTACCGTTTTCAGTGGTCCAACAGATGTTTGCATGCTAAATAAGCCAACAAAGCTTGTGTTCATAGCCCCTTTTGCACCGCTTTAGTTCCAGAACTAAAAGTACAGTACTAAAGTACTGGGACTATTTTGCACAAACTATTTCACAGTACCATTTAAATGGTTGCATTCACACCGACAGTGGGTACTAGGAAGTGACGTAAGCCGGTCGACAGCGACGTCATTTGTGCGCGGCGTTTGTAGTCTTGTTTTAACTTCTTAATTTTGTCACGGCACTGCTTAGCTGTGTGCTGGATACCCGGCGCCGCTAGCTGAGAAGCAATAGACGCAAATACCTTAATGTTGCGTTTTGTTCCTTCGAATTCCAACTGGATTTCCTCCATTGCATAAATGTTCAAAAGTGCCTGCACTTCAGCGTCCATCCATCTATCGCTGTTCTCCATTCTTGCGAAATATAAGTTGATACAATGTTTACACAGTATGTGTTTACACGGCGTTCTAAATCATGGCGGGTGAGGGCGTTTAGCCAATCAGTGTACACTTAAGTCACGATAGTTCCTATGGAACTGTTTTAGACCCTACTCTGAAGTAGGAGCTAATTTAGTTCCTCCAAACGGATTTCCGGGAACTAAAACCGTTCCTAGTTCCCGTGGTGCGAACACACCAAAAAGTGGGTAGTTCACAATTAGTTCGGGTACTATGAAAAGGTTCCTGCAGTGCGAAAGGGCCTCATGTAAACATGTTAACCCATTTTCCTGTGTAGGCGTTAACAGCTTAAATGTAATCCAAATGATCCAGCTGGATTTTTGCAGATTACCCTGATTTCGGCCAGCATGTTGAACACCTGTGTGTGTCATATGTGGCAGGAAAGCATCCTTACTGCAGATTGAAACACATCCAGCCATTGCAGTCATTTCACAGTATGGGAAAAGAAAATATATATTGTACACTTTGACTCTAAATTATAAAAATGTATTCTTATATTCCACTCTCGAAGGAGAAGTGGTACAGTCTTAGAAATTGCAACCGTAACAGGACAATATGAGTCTGTACTAGAATAATACAAAGCAATTTCATAGCCTTTTGACAGCCAGAGATCATTTTTATAGTGCAGAATTGAAAGATCTATCTGGTAGAGGCCGTAATATCTGCAAATGTGAGATTACAGTAGGGCTGCAACAACTAATCGATAAAATCGTTTATTATCGATAATGAAAATCATTGACAACGATTCTCATTATCGATTAGTCGGGTCTGCCCACAGTGCATGTCCAACTTCAGCCGGTCGCGTCAAATTAACGTTACAGCACTGACTAACACATTTCTATGGCCAAAATGCATCTAAAAAAATAGTGGAGGAAACAGAAAGAGATGCTGCGGGAGAAGTACATGATCCAAGCTGCACAAAACATGAGAATTCTTTATTTTAAGCTTTAAGCTAATGCATTAGCGTAATGGCTTGCCTTGTCAGGCGCTTTGACAGATGCATGTGCATCCTCAGCCCAAAAACGTTCAGTTTACGGTCATATCCTTATCTGTAAATGACACAAATTCACGCAAGCATGTCCATTTTTGCATAAAGTTCCGTCCTGACAGTCTGTGTTAAGTTTAAATCTTTACTGAATGAGCGCCGGCGCTTGAACGCGCGTCAGAGAGGGATTAATATTCAGCGCAAAAACATTCATTGTGCTGAAATATCTGTTGTTGAACGTTAAATTAAGGTTTAAAACTCAACATGTAGTGCACGTATTTTATGAGAGTAGGAACTGTAAAGGGATAACCGCGTATAGTTGTCTGAATATACAGGTGCATCTCAATAAATTAGAATGTTGTGGAAAAGTTCATTTATTTCAGTAATTCAACTCAGATTGTGAAACTCGTGTATTAAATAAATTCACTGCACACAGACTGAAGTAGTTTAAGTCTTTGGTTCTTTTAATTGGGACGATTTTGGCTCACATTTAACAAAAACCCACCAATTCACTATCTCAACAAATTAGAATATGGTGACATGCCAATCAGCTAATCAACTCAAAACACCTGCAAAGGTTTCCTGAGCCGTCAAAATGGTTTCTCAGTTTGGTTCACTAGGCTACACAATCATGGGGAAGACTGCTGATCTGACAGTTGTCCAGAAGACAATCATTGACACCCTTGACAAGGAGGGTAAGCCACAAACATTCATTGCCAAAGAAGCTGGCTGTTCACAGAGTGCTGTATCCAAGCATGTTAACAGAAAGTTGAGTGGAAGGAAAAAGTGTGGAAGAAAAAGATGCACAACCAACCGAGAGAACCGCAGCCTTATGAGGATTGTCAAGCAAAATCGATTCAAGAATTTGGGTGAACTTCACAAGGAATGGAGTGAGGCTGGGGTCAAGTCATCAAGAGCCACCACACACAGACGTATCAAGGAATTTGGCTACAGTTGTCGTATTCCTCTTGTTAAGCCACTCCTGAACCACAGACAACGTCAGAGGCGTCTTACCTGGGCTAAGGAAAAGAAGAACTGGACTGTTGCCCAGTGGTCCAAAGTCCTCTTTTCAGATGAGAGCAAGTTTTGTATTTCATTTGGAAACCAAGGTCCTAGAGTCTGGAGGAAGGGTGGAGAAGCTCATAGCCCAAGTTGCTTGCAGTCCAGTGTTATGTTTCCACAGTCTGTGATGATTTGGGGTGCAATGTCATCTGCTGGTGTTGGTCCATTGTTTTTTTTGAAAACCAAAGTCACTGCACCCGTTTACCAAGAAATTTTGGAGCACTTCATGCTTCCTTCTGCTGACCAGCTTTTTAAAGATGCTGATTTCATTTTCCAGCAGGATTTGGCACCTGCCCACACTGCCAAAAGCACCAAAAGTTGGTTAAATGACCATGGTGTTGGTGTGCTTGACTGGCCAGCAAACTCACCAGACCTGAATCTCATAGAGAATCTATGGGGTATTGTCAAGAGGAAAATGAGAAACGAGACCAAAAAATGCAGATGAGCTGAAGGCCACTGTCAAAGAAACCTGGGCTTCCATACCACCTCAGCAGTGCCACAAACTGATCACCTCCATGCCACGCCGAATTGAGGCAGTAATTAAAGCAAAAGGAGCCCCTACCAAGTATTGATTACATATACAGTAAATGAACATACTTTCCAGAAGGCCAACAATTCACTAAAAATGGTTTTTTTTTTTATTGGTCTTATGAAGTATTCTAATTTGTTGAGATAGTGAATTGGTGGGTTTTTGTTAAATGTGAGCCAAAATCATCACAATTAAAAGAACCAAAGACAATAAACTACTTCAGTCTGTGTGCATTGAATTTATTTAATACACGAGTTTCACAATTTGAGTTGAATTACAGAAATAAATGAACTTTTCCACGACATTCTAATTTGAGATGCACCTGTAAATATCAGATGCTTCATAGCCGCCTTTTACAGGATAAAGAAATTACAGTAAACGTGACTGCAGTCAAAAAGTTGGTTAACACTGAGTTTGTTTTTATTCATCTTTATTATCTTTATTATTATCTTAATTTTTGATGAAGAGATTTAAACTATAGCCCTATATACAGTGCTTAAATTTATTAAAACAAATGTATTTAAGGTTTATAACAAATAATGTAAGCTTTGTGCTACTGCTGCTCTAAACTAACAGTATTGGTGTTTACTAAAATCATTTTTTTGCTATCTGTATTGGTTAGTCCTCCAATATGCATAAGGTCTTCAGTAACAGTAGGCTATTTCTAATGTTATAATTATTTCTGTTATCTATGAAAGAATGAAAGATCTATGAAAGATATTTTCAAATACCCAATTACAGTTAAAAAGTAGCTAAACAATGCCAGCAAGAATGCGTGCTGTTATGAAAGGCAGGAGGCTATATTTTGTTTTATTATGTGAATAAATATTTAGTTGTTTCAGTTTGTTATTTGCCCAATAAATGACAATAAAATTTTTAGATTTAAACAATTCTGACAGGTTGCTAAAATATTTGTGTTTTCTCTTTATTATGACAGGTGGTCTAATAAATTGTTAAGCACTGTATGTTTTCATAGCATTCAGTTGGCACGTTTGTTTGAAGGACGTTGAGCAGAATGTGGAAGTGTTTTTGTCAATAAAATAAAAAAAGAAGAAAATTTAGTTTTTTTTTTTTTGGTATAAAAAATCTGATTAATCGAAAAAATAATCAGCCAACTAATCGATTATCAAAATAATCGTTAGTTGCAGCCCTAGATTACAGTATCTGGAATGGGCGTTCATGTGATTTTTGAAGGATTCTGACTCAAGCCGTTCTGTAGCTTAAGCCTGACTTGAAGTTTACTGTATAATTTTACACTGTCAAAATGGCAAGATATCATTGCTACAAACTTTATTTCTTAACCTTCAGGTCAGTTTGCTATAGTACTAAGAGCTTTTTCTGTGGAAGCTACTTTAAAGGTGTATTAACGTGTTTAATCACTAAACATGGACATGTGGTTTTGCTTAAAGGTTAAAGCTTAAAGTTCACCCAAAAATGAAAATTCTGTCATTAATTACTCACCCTCATGTCGTTCCAAACCCGTAAGACCTCCTTTCATCTTCGGAACACAAATTAAGATATTTTTGTTTGAATCTGAGAGCTCTCAGTCCCTCCCATAGACAGCAAGGGTTATGTGCTTACGCACGTTCATGACAGTACATGATGCAAGCGCGTGGTGGCGCAAGCGCTGATCCAGATCCAGCGTGATGACGTTGAACACAAAGCATGTACAGTGGTACAGCGCTTGCGCCACTACACGCTTGCTCTCAGATTCAAACAAAAATATCTTAATTTGTGTTCCGAAGATGAACGGAGGTCTTACGGGTTTGGAACGACATGAGGGTGAGTAATTAATGACAGAATTTTCATTTTTGGATGAACTATCCCTTTAAGCTTATTTCCTGCTGGTATTTTGAAATACTTCAGGGTTTTTAATGCTTTGTTCAACATCCCAACTCACAAAACAAATGGAATTCTTGGAATCAGATACACTAATGATTAAATTTTAATGTCACTGTTAGAGAAACACCTGTAAATGCAGGTTTCTGGCATTGCAAGGTTATTGGTTTCCATGTAAATTGATAAATTGGGTTATTTCAATGAGCTGATGTTTAGTATTCATCAGTGTATTGGTGTGCTAGTAAATGGATCAATGTTCAATACTCTATTTACTGTAGAGTGGTTTTTTTTGTTTGTTTGTTTTTTTTTACAGGACAATCTTAATATTTATGTAATTTTTAGTATTGTAATATTTTTATTTTCTAATGTAAATGATAATGAAGTTAAAAATATATATTTAATTATAATAATATTATTGTTGTTGTTTTCCTTGTTTTTTTGTCTTTGGGGGTAGTTCATGCAAAAATAAAAATTGTCATCATTTACTTATCCTCAAGTTGTTCCAAAACAGTAGCCATTGGTTTCCATGGTATTTTTTCCGTACTATGGAAGTCAGTGTGTGCCATCAACTGTTTGGTCACCAACATTCTTCAAAATATCTTCTTTTGTGTTCAACAGAAGAAAGTCAGTCATACAGGTTGAACTTGAGGTTGAGTAAATGATGACAAAAAAATTTATTTTTAGATGAACTATCCCTTTAATACTCATCACCAGTAAAGTTTGTATGTGCAGTCGATAATATTAGCATGTAGAGTCTGATTTCTCTTGTGTAATTCCATATGAGTGTTCAACATCTCTGTATCTGTGTTCTTCAGCAGAACCTGAGCACGTTTCCTGGTAGGTTGGATGATTTTAGCGCTCGCCTGTCTGCATCAGTCACAGGATTTAAGGTAGATCCTCTCCTTTTCTCTCTAATACTCTGTCCTCTGTTTCACTATATTTCATCATCTTTTGTTTTCTGCCCCTTCATTCCTTCATTTCCACAGGCTGCTGCTCCTCCGCCGCCGCCTCTGGAGGAAGAGGAGGAGGCAGATGAGGAAGAGACGGTGGAGTTGGGGCACGCAGACACATACGCCGAATACAAGCCATCCAAATGTAAATAGACATGCTGTGTTATATTAATCTACAGCACATGAGTGGGCAATATGAGCCAAATATGTATTTTTATATCACGGTTATAACACGTTGTAGTGAGTGTAGGATCCTTGCAAGTGTTTAAAAAGTCTTAAATTTAGTTTTCTCAAATTTAAAAATATTTTAAATGGTATATTATACTATTTTAAAGGTCGTAAATATTTAAAATGGTATAGCAAAAGTCCTAATTATCCTTTTAAGAGGGCTTAAATTTAGGAATGGAATAACAGTAATTATAATACAGTCTGATGTAATTATTAAACTTCAAAAGCAACAATTTAATTAAATTAGTCCAAGTGGTGCACGTTCAAAGTCAAAACGCGGTGCTGTTTCACATTCTACAGGCTCGCAATCAATTAATACCATGCAAACAATTGCTCATGATCTGCACCCCCCCGGTTATTAATATCTTTTTATTATTAATTCCTTATTTAAGGGGTCATTACCACTTTTTCAGAACCGATCCCGATCCAATACCAGAAATTCTGAGACTGATATCGATCCGATACCCGGGTCCTGCGGGTCCCTCAGGAGCCCAAACCCAATGCAGCCCTCTACCCCATACTGTCTAATTAATTAAAATAATCTGATATATATGATATATTTTGAGGTTGTATGTTTTTGTTCTGTAAGGACACATGATTTTATTTGGCCCATCATACAGTCATGACCAAAAATATCGGCACCCTTGGTAAATATGATCAAAGAAGGCTGTGAAAATTAATCTGCATTGTTAATCCTTTTGATCTTTTATTTTAAAAAATTCACAAAAATCTAACCTTTCATTGGATAATAAGAATTTAAAATGGGGGAAATATCATTATGAAATAAATGTTTTTCTCTAATACACATTGGTCACAATTAACAGCACCCTTTTATTCAGTACTTTTTGAAACCTCTATTTGCCAGTTTAACAGTTCTAAATTTTCTCCTATAATGCCTGATGAGATTAGAGAACACCTGACAAGAGATCAGAGACCATTCCTTCATCCAGAATCACTCCAGACCCTTTAGATTCCCAGCTCCATGTTGGTGCTTCTCCTCTTCAGTTCACCTCACTCATTTTCTACAGGGTTCAGGTCAGAGGACTGGAATGGCCATAGCAGAAGCTTGGTTTTGTGCTCAGTGACCCATTTTTGTGTTGTTTTTGAGGTTTGTGTTTGGATTATTGTACGGTTGGAAGATCCAAACATGGCCCATTATAAGATTTCTAACAGAGTCAGTCACTTATTGATTTTTTTATCTGTTGGTATTTGATAGAATCCATGATGCCATGTGTCTAAACAAGATGTCCAGGACCTTCAGCAGAAATATAGGCCCACAACATCAAAAATACAGCAGTATATTTCATTGTACACATGGGGTACTTTTTATCCCTGTGCTCACCAAACCCATCTTGAGTGTTTGCTGCTAAAAAGCTCATTTTTTTAGTTTCATCTGACCATAGAAGCCAGTCCCATTTGAAGTTCCAGTCGTGTCTGATAACTGAATATGCTGGAGTTTGTTTTTGGATGAGCTAGGAGAATTTTTCTTGAAACCTTCCCAAACAACATGTGCTGATGTAGGTGCTGTTTGACTATTTTTTTTTAAAGGTTTTCTGACCCCGAGACTCAACTATTTTCTGCAATTCTCCAGCTGTGGTCCTTGGAGAGTCTTTAGCCACTCAGACTCTCCTTCTGACCGTGCATTAGGACGATATAGACACACGTCCTCTTCCAGGCAGTTTCCTAACATTTTATATTGATTGGAAATTCTTAATTATTGCCCTGATGGTGGAAATGGGAATTTTCACTGCTCTAGCTCTTTTCTTAAAGCCACTTCACTAATTTGTGAAGCTCAATTATCTTTTGCTGCACATCAGAAATACATTCTTTGGTTTTTCTCATTGTGATGGATGATTAGGGAATTTAGGCTTTGTTTTCCCTCCTATTTATATTTCTGTGAAACAGGAAGCCATGGCTGGATAATTTCATGTTCATAATCACCCTGGAGTGCTCAAAATTGTGAATATGAATGGGAATATACTTCAGAGATATTTTACTCATAAGAATTTCTAGGGGCACCAATAATTGTGTCCAACGTGTATTAGAGAAAAACATTTATTTCATAATGATATTTCCCCCCATTTTAAATTCTTATTATACAATGAAAGGTTAGATTTTTGTGAATTTTTTAAATAAAAGATCAAAAGAATTAATAATGCAGATTAATTTTCACAGCCTTCTTTGATCATATTTACCAAGGGTGCCAATAATTCTGACCACTACTGTATATAGTAGGGAAAAAAAGGAGGGAAAACATCCTGCTGAAGCATATTTTAATTTTTTTTTATGTAAATGAAGAGATTATAAGTGAATTAAATGTAAAAATATATAATTTGATATATTGCAAGATCTACTTTCTGCCCACAGCCCTTCATAAAAAAAATTTTGGGCACCTCTGACATATGGTATTCATTTTGTTTGCACAGGTCTTAAAAAAACATTGAAATTTAATAAAAAATCACCCTTGTACAGCACAAATTCAACTCGATTTCACACTTTGTGGTGCTTCTGTGGCAAATAAATGCTCTGTTCATGTGTGCAGCTACTATAGGAATCTCTCATCCTGATATCGTGGTGGAGACCAACACACTGTCCAGCGTTCCTCCTCCTGACATCACCTACACATTGTCCATTCCAGACAGCAGCATTATCTCCGGCCTGCTGTCTGCCCTGCAGCTGGAGGCCATCATCTATGCCTGCCAGGTACTCTTACTCTCTCCGCTCTTCTCTTTACACTTACAGATGAGTTTAGTGTCAATGTATTAGGGCTGGGCGATATGGCAAAAAAAATCTCTATTTTTTTATTTATTTTTATTTTTATTATTTATTTATTTATTTTTTTCGGAACGTTTGACCGATTCTCAATTTTTTTTTACGATTGTTAACTAGTCAACCTGAAAATGTAACTACAACATGATTCAAGTAACTTTTACTTTATTAACCCTCTAGTTAAAGAAAATTCTATTCCAAGTGCACCGCACGTAAAGTTGTCAACATGATGTAAATGTTAAACAAATCACTTGTTAAATATCTTTGCTGAAAAAAATGCATAAGCTACAACTACATCTTGTACAAACTTGTCTTATACATATATGTTCAGAAATAATACGAGGAAAATTTTTTTTTTTTTTTTAATTCAAATGTCAAGGTAATTCAAATTCAAAATGACTGAAGGTACAACACCAGTAGAGTATTATTAACTATAAATGTCCAGTAAAAACAACAGTAGCTTTCAGCCTGTCACCATGATGCAAACATGAAATATCAGACATACAGTAGTAGTTACAGGTTTTTTTATTCGCTTGCGCTGCTTTTCCATTGTTTTTTTCTATGTAAACATGGACAAGTTTGGCTGTTGCCTCATGAATGAAACGGCAGTCTAAAAACACGCCACTCAAGTTAAAAGAAGTTCACTCCCATCTTCTTGCATGTTTTTCCATTTCCACTGCCGCGTCGCATCTTTATCAACACAAAAGCGCATTCTGTGTGAATGGCGTCTAGCGATATGAGCGCATCACACACGAGCAGTTAATCATGAAAAAACACTTTCATTGTCTTATAATATGCATTTATTTTTACCCTACTTGTTCAACGACTCCCAAACGATTCGCTCAACGAACGATTCATTTTTCCAAACCCCTCCTTTGCGTGACACTAATCTGCGGTGATTGGTCATTCATTTCATCTCGCCTGTAATGCCTGATAAAGCGGCATTTGTGAGTGCAGTGCTGCTTTGTGTACAGGGTTACCAGGGAAACCGCTATTTTAACACTCCAAAAGTGGCACCTAGTGGCAAAGAATGAATTTGCATTTTCATTCAGACCAACATGAAAAGACCAACAAATGGGCGGGCAATATGCTAATGTTTCATTTTGACTTCACCGACTCGTTTCAATGATTCAGAGTCGACTCTTTCTTTGAGAGACAATAACTTTCTACATGGATCACTTTCAGATTTAAAACTTTGCAGGATGTTTTCATTCACTTAGAGCTGTGTTACACACTGCATGAAAGCTCATTTTCAAAAATCCATAATAGGGGCACTTTAAATTTGAATTAATCGATAAAATGTATATGTAAATGCCCTAGAATGTATAATATCGCCTTTGTGCTCATGTTCTTCAGCAACATGAGGTGATTCTTCAGAACGGTCAGCGGGCGGGGTTTCTGATCGGAGACGGAGCTGGCGTCGGGAAGGGCCGCACTGTGGCCGGAATCATACTGGAGAATTTCTTAAAGGGACGGAAGAGAGCCCTGTGGTAAACACCTGCATGCATCTCTAATGTTCACGTTCAGTCAAACTCATCTGACTGTTCTTCTAACAGAGGGATCTGTTTCTGGGAATCTGCTCTGTTTTAGGTTCAGTGTGTCAAATGACCTGAAGTACGATGCTGAGAGAGATCTCAAAGACATAGACGCTCCCAACATCCCTGTGTTTGCTTTAAATAAGGTTTGAGAACTGACTTGTCACTGCTTTATTTAATCTGTATTTTACATATTAGATCTTGGTTTTCCAAACGTGATGGATCTAAATAGGCTTTGTGAGTTGATGAAAAACAAATAATCAGTGAAATCATAACAATGTAAAATTTACATAAATAATTTAAAAATAAAAACAACCAAAATTTAACGCTTGCTAAAAATACTTTTTGTTAATATTTTATTCATATTTTATTTTTTTTAAATATTAAGAAGAATTTTTGTTTTACAAAAAAAAAACCTTTTACAATAATAACAGGAGAAAAATACAGGAGAATAGTGAAAAAATATTTTTATTAGTTTACCTGCATTTAATGTGACCATTAACTTTAATTATAAATCTGTAATTATAATTAGAGTTATAATTATGCATAACTGTAGCTATAATTTTTTTTTTTCAGTTTTCGTTTTAATTTTTAGTAAATTTGTCGTTTTTTAATTTTTTTTTAAATTATGTATTTCTTAAATATTTTTAGTTAGCTTTCATTTATTTTTATTTCAGTTTTAGTGTGTCATTTTAATACTTAATTTATTTCAGTTAGTTGCCAAGGCAACGTTTGTAATTTTTGTTTATATTATTAATTTTTTTATTTCAGCTTTATTCCAGTCAACGGCACTTATTTTTAATAGTGTTAGTTTTGGTTTCCGTTAACAACACTGCCTTGAACCTGCAAATATATGGTTAAATTGTTGAAATATTAACTTAAAATCTCAGAAGGACTTCAAGTAAATTTTTATGTCAAAAGGCTTCAGCTGACAAAAATGTTTGTGATGCTGTTAGACAGTAGCCATAAAGTTAAAAATAAGGTATTAAATATACTCCAGTAAATGTTAAAATATCTCATGAGAACATCCCAATCACAAGAGCCACTTATACAGCTTACAGCTGTCTTATTTTGTGCTGAATGCATTAGCATAGGTTGTGTGCCAAGTTTTCATTTACTCCTTAAAATTTACTGGAATAAAACTGCAAGTAAGCTGAAACATTTATATTTGTGTGAACTAGTAATATATATATTAAAAAAAAAATCTACTTGTATGTCTACTTCATTACAGTAAATGTCTTACTTTGCTCTCTTGCGCTCTGGTTGGTAGAAACTGATACTCTGGTCCATTCATGTTAATTATTTCTTGTTGGGTCATTAAATGTCTATGTCTGCTTTTCCTCTTTCATGCAGATTAAATACGGAGATACGGCTACCTCAGAGGGCGTTTTATTCGCCACATACTCAGCGCTGATTGGAGAGAGCCAGGCCGGTGGGCAGCACCGCACCAGACTCAAACAGATCCTGGACTGGTGCAAACCCAACTTTGACGGAGTTGTATCCTTCCCTTCCAGCATTGTATGCATGCATCTTTTAGAAAGTAATGACTTTAGGTTGTTACTGGAAATTATAAGGTTGCTTGTTGTTTTTGCTTCTGTACCTTTAAGACTTATGTATAAAACAATATGCTATGTTATGATTGGCTAACCTCTGTGTAGCATCATAGTGCACACTGTTATTCATCAGAGCACCTCAAGTTGCCGAATACTAATTAACTCTTAATATGTATAAACAAAACTATTGTAACAGTGCTGTTGACCCTTGACCTTTAACCTTAGATTGTGTTTGACGAGTGCCATAAGGCTAAAAATGCGACCTCCACTAAGATGGGTAAAGCAGTCCTTGACTTGCAGAGCAAACTGCCCTGGGCGAGAGTGGTGTATGCTAGTGCCACAGGTGGGTGTTTCTAAGAGTTTTTAATGTGTTTTTTTTTTTTTTTTTTTTTTTTAATAAAGAAGTCTCTTCTGCTCACCAAGGCTGCATTTATTTCATCCAAAATACAGTAATATTATTACAGTTTAAAATAACGTCTTTCTGTTTTACTATATTGTAAAATGTAATTTATTTCTGTGATCAAAGCTGAATTTTCAGCATCATTACTCCAGTCTTCAGTGTCACATGATCCTTCAGAAATCATTCTAATATACTGATTTGCTGCTCAAGAAACATTTCTGAATATTATCAATGTTGAAAACAGTCTGAAAACTGAGATACATTTTATTTTCAGGGTTCTTTGATAAATAGAAAGTTCAAAAGAACAGCATTTATTTGAAATAGAAAACTTTTGTAACATTATAAATGCCTTTACTGTCACTTTTGATCAATTTAATGCATCCTTGCTGAGTAAAACTCTTAATTTAAAAAAAAAAAATCTTTTTTATACTCACCTTTGGTGTCACAGGTATAAATTACTTTAAATAATTGACATTATTTTAAAATATATTCAAATAGAAAAAAAAAAATTAATTGTAACAATATTTCACAATATTGCAATTTTGTACAGTTTTTAGCAAATAAATGCAGCCTTGGTGTGCATATTGTTATATTTTCTGTTTTCATTTTATTTATTTTTTTTTATTAATTTTGTTGTTTTTTTGTTCATTTTTGTTAGTTTTAGTAATACATATGTCTATATACTTTTTTTATTATTAATTTTTCGTTTTAGGTATTTTAGTACATCAAGTTTAACTAAATGAAAATAAAAAATGTTGCCTTGACAACTAGCTATTAATTACTAAGTATTAATAAATAATAAATTAATAAATATTGTATTTTATTTCAGTTAATTTATTTTCAAGGTTTGTTTTTTTATGTTTAGCTCTTTTTGATTTGGATGATTGGTTATTTTCCAAAGAAAACCATTTGCCAAATCCCCTTAAAAATGGTTCATTATGGTTTCTTGCATTCTGAGCTCTTGGTCTTTGTGTATTGATGAGACCTGAGTTTTCTGCCTTCATCATTCTCATTCTCCAGGTGCTTCTGAGCCAAAGAATATGATATACATGAGCCGGCTGGGGATCTGGGGGCAAGGAACGCCGTTTAAGACGTTTGACGACTTCCTGCATGCAATTGAGAAGAGGTCAGAGTTCATGCTCAGGATCACAATGGTCTGTTTTATCTGATGAAAATCTTCATATTCTCTCATCAACATTTACTCATGTTCATGTTCCAGGGGTGTTGGAGCCATGGAGATTGTTGCAATGGATATGAAAGTGAGTGGCATGTACATCGCACGGCAGCTGAGCTTTTCTGGTGTGTCCTTCCGCATAGAGAAGATTACACTGGACGAAGAGTTCAAACTGGTCTACAACAAAGCAGCTAGACTGGTGAGAGAAACACTTGTGTTGTGTCGAATCACTTTGTCCCAAATAATGTATTAAGCAGTAGTTAAAGTGTTTCTTTCTCTGTCTAGTGGGCCGAGGCTCTAGATCTGTTCACCAGAGCTGCGGATACGTTGGGTCTGGCCTCCCGTAAGTCTCTGTGGGGTCAGTTCTGGTCGTCACACCAGAGGTTTTTTAAGTACCTGTGCATCGCCGCTAAAGTCCGTCGTCTAGTTGAACTCGCTCATACTGAGATGCAGCACGGCAAGGTGAGTCAGTGATTAAGATTTGTGCTTTTGCTCGTTAAGAAGAGGTTTTACTGGGTTTTAGATATCCTTATCCTTATCCTTACCCCGTAAATAATATTAGTAATTTTAAAGCTGTACTATTAAAAAAAAAATAGTACTATGTATTAATATATATTAAGATATATTTACATTTAGTCATTTTGCAGATGCTTTTATCCAAAGCGACTTACAATTAGGGAATACATAAAGCGATTCATCTTAAAGAGGCAACAGACAGAGGAAGTGCTCGTAACACCAAGTCTCAGGCATTGTTCAAATAAGTACAAGCTAGAAAGCGAAGGAATAAATAAAGAGAAAGACAGGTTTTTTTTTTTTTTTGGTTTTTTTTTAATTTAAGATGAAATCAAGCAGTGTCGAAAGAGATGGGTTTTCAGCTGTCGCTTGAAAATTGGCAGGGAATCAACATTCCGGATAGCGGTGGGAAGATCATTCCACCAGCCAGGAGCGGTGAACGAGAATGTTCTGGAAAGTGATTTTGAGCCTCTCTGTGATGGTACCACAAGGCGTCACTCACTAGCAGATCTCAGACTTCAGGAGGGGATTTAGATTCGTAATAGTGAGTGGAAGCAGGCGGGTGCTGAGCCTGTGGTTGTTCTATATGCAAGCATCAATGTCTTGAACTTGATGCGGGCTGCAACTGGTAGCCAGTGCAAGGAGATAAAGAGAGGTGTATCATGGGCTCTTTTGGGCTCGTTGAAGACCAGTCATGCCGCTGCATTCTGAATTTGTAGATGTTTGATTGTGCTTGATGGAAGTCCAGCCAGAACAGCATTGCAGTAGTCCAGCCTAGAAATGACAAGGGCCTGGACAAGAAGTTGAGCAGCATGCTCTGTTAGAAAAGGCCTGATCTTTCTGATGTTGTGTAATGCAAACCTGCAAGATCGAGCAGTCTTTGCAATGTGTTCTTTGAAGGTCAGCTGGTCATCAAAGATTACACCAAGATTTCTGACCGAAGTTGTTGGGGTAATTGTAGAAGAACCTAGCGGGATGGTGAAATCATGCTGTAGAGCTGGAGTGGCAGGGAAGACAAGAAGCTCAGTTTTTGCCAGGTTCTTTCATCCATGCCGAGATGTCCACCAGGCAGCCTGAGATCCGTGCAGCTACCGTTGGATCATCTGGTTGAAAGGAGAGATAGAGCTGTGTGTCATCAGCGCAGCAATGGTAGGAGAAGCCATGTGCCTGAATGATGGGACCCAGTGATGTAGTGTATGTGGAGAAGAGGAGGGGTCCAAGAACTGATCCCTGAGGAACCCCAGTGACCAGTTGATGTGCTTTGGATACCTCCCCTCCCCAGGCCACCCTGAACGACCTACCAGTGAGATAGGATTCAAACCAGGGAAGTAGAATCTCAGTGATGCCCAGTGATGAGAGGGTAGACAGCATTGGTGATTGACAGTGTCAAAAGCAGCAGACAGATCCTGCAGAATGAGAACTGATGATTTGGAATCAGCTTTTGCAATCCGCAAGGCTTCAGTGACCAAGAGTAGCGCAGTTTCTGTTGAATGCCCACTCCTGAAACCTGACTGGTTAGCGTCCAGTTTGTTGTTCTGTGAAAGAAACAATGATACCTGGTTGAAAACATCTCGTTCGAGTGTTTTGGCTATGAATGGAAGGAGAGAGACAGGTCTGTAGTTTTCTGTCAGAGAAGTGTTTAATGTAGGTTTTTTTGAACAGTAGGGTTACCCGAGCCTGCTTGAATGCAGTGTGGAATGAAACATGGAAAATGCCTGTGAGGAGGGATGTGTTGATGATGTGTGTGAGTGCTGGTAAGAGTGTGGGAGAGATTGCTTGGAGAAGGTGTGAGGGGATTAGGTCTAGAGGACATGTTGTAGGATGGCTGGAGAGGAGAAGTTTGGATACTTCTGCCTCCGTGAGGGGGCAGAAAGAGAAGATGGGAGTTTTAGCAGTGGATGTGGTTGGTTGGAGGTCCTGTGTGTGTGGAGGTGAGACATTATTTTAATGTACTATATATATATATATATATATATATATATATATATATATAAATTTCCCTTTTTTCTTATTTTATAAAATATATTACATATTATGATAGTAATATGAAATATTACAATAGTGATATTTCTTATTGTCTACTTATTTTTTAACATTTAGTAATAATTTATTATACAATAATAATAATTACTATTGTTGTTTTATAGTCATTTTAATATAATAATAATAATATTAATAATAATTTATTAATATTATTATTGTTGTTGTTGTTGCCATTTTATAGTCTTATCATTATGTAATCACACAATTTCAGGCCAAACAGATAAGCACAGCAAACCTGGCACTTTTTTTTTTTTTTTTTGTTTTTTTTTTTTACATGGCAGATGCAATTTTTATCAGGAACAAAGTATTGAAAAATCACCTAAATGAATTTTAGATTTTTTACAGTATTAAACTTAAATGTCTTATATAGTTTCTTGTTTATTGTATGACTTATGTTATTTATTCAGGTTTTGCCATCAAGCTAGCCTTGCTGCTGACATGGCATTAAAAAAAACATAAAAAAAAAATGTGGCTCCGTCCTCTCTCTGTGTCATTTCAAACAGTGCATTGTGATTGGCCTGCAGTCCACTGGAGAGGCTCGTACTCGAGAGGTCCTGGACAAGAACAACGGACACCTGGACAGATTTGTCTCCGCTGCTGAGTGAGTGTCCTCATTTCCACAAGTCTATTTCCCACGGGCAGCTAGTGCAACTTCTGTCTTCTTCAATGGAGAAAGCCTGAAATCTCCCACAAATCACCAGTAGACCAATCAAAATCAAAGTATTCCAGAGAACTGTATAATAATCAATATAAAAAGGATAAATAGCTCTGTGGTTATGCGTCACTGTAGGTGAACTGGATTGAGATTTGTGGGTTTTTGTTCTGTAGGGGTGTTTTCCAGTCATTAGTTCAGAAACACTTCCCAACACAGAAACCTAAAAGAGAGAAAAGCGCTGCAAGCAAGAGGAAACGTGAGTCACATCGTTTTGTACTGTATCAAGCATTATTGTGTCTCTGGGGTTTTGGGTCTGTGGGTTTTTGTGCATCATGAATCTTTATGAAAGCAATTTTTTGCCTTCTGAAGGAAAACCCTTATCCAGAGGCCGGGCTTCAAAATTTCCAAAGCACTGTGTGGAAGCGGGCGGGGTTATTAAAATCAGCGACGACTCCGACTCAGACTCGGATGAGATTGACAGCGACTCTAACTCCTCCCCTGATTCACTACAGGACAATGACGATGTGATTTTCGTGAACCACATCAACGGACCTGCTGGTAGGTTGACTGAAATGCAACTGTGTTTCAGAAGAATGTGCTCATGCTAGGGCTGGGCGATATGGCCAAAAAATTATCACCATAATTTTTTTTCAAATCAGTCGATATTGATAATTATCATGATAAATGTCAAATTTTTATTATTTCATTCAAGTTTAAAGGCAGGTTTGTGCTCCAATGTGAAAATTGTAAAAACCAGATGGTTAATTGGGGTTTTAAACTATTCTTTATGGTCAGAAAATGACAAATACTTTGTTTTTCTTTACACTTTTCCAGTCATTTTTCCTTAACAAAATAAGTATCTTAATAGAAAAAAATAATTTGTTCTAATAAGTAATATTGTTTCAAATCAAGAAACAGGTTTGTGTTGCCTGATAATATTAAAAAATATAACATTTTTTTGTCTCTTAGAAATACACATTTGATAGTAGCTTGAGTTAGGATGCAGATGTAGATTTATGTTCATTATCAAAATCAGTTATATCTGTAAAAATTGTAGCAGTCTCATTTTTATATGGTGAAATGCAGTTATTCTGACTGTTTGAGGTGTTTTTTTTTAACCATTGGTCTTCCATAGTAGCATACATTTAGATCATGATAATCACAGTTAAAACCACAAATATAGCACCTCAATACCATGGTAAAAATGTAGAATGGCTTCTAGGTATTTGTATGAAAAACAGTAGTCTAAATGCATTTAGTATAAACGCTATAGCTTAATCACAAAGAAATACTGTAATTATATTCCATTACTCCTTCAATACATTTAATACATGTCTACATTAATAGTATAATATTTTTTGACTATACCATGGTGTCTACTTATTAAATCACACAATACACATTTATTAAATCAGACCTAATTTCAGTCTAGACGTCTAAACCACACAGGAGTGATTAAGGTCCATTTCAGACTCTGCTGAAGTCATCCTCTGTGTGTTTTCAGCTAAACTAGAAGAACTCAAGCAGAGGCTGCTGGGTAAAATAGCAGAGCTGGGGAAGGAGCTGCCGCTCAACACTCTTGATGAGTTGATTGACAGGTTTGGAGGACCAGAGAAGGTGTCCGAGGTGAGGAGTCACTGTAATGCATTGTTTCACACGCACTGATGAGTGACAACACGGTTTCATGAACACTAAATATAAACGGCAACATTGTAATTTTCAGATTACTGACTAACATTTTGTCTCAGCCTCAGATGCCATGTCCAAAGCATTCACAGATGGTCTGATGGAAATTTCACACAAAAATGACTAGCTTTCTCAAACTATCAAGCTCAAATATGACACTTCTGTTTTTTTCCAATCTGCCAGGAAACAAAGTCCTGTTTACTAGTTCTCAGGTTGCTGCAATGAAAATTTCATGACAGCAGTTTTCAGTGTTATTATTGTACACTAAAACTATTGAAAATATTTTTTGTTAACTGAAAGCTAAAATATAAAGAAAATAAACACACACACACATATATAAACTAAAATAAAGAAATAATTGAAATAAAATATACATTTAAGCTATTTCTAAAAATAAAAAAATGAATAAATAAATGAAATCTTGAAGTGTTGCCCTGGAAACTAACTGGAATAAAATAAGTTGAGTTGAAGTTCTAAAATGACTAAAGGTACAAGAGAAATAAATATAAATTGAAGCTAAATAGAAATATTTTTTGTTTAACTTGGATGAAAATGAGAAACTGCTTCATATAGAAAGTAAGTACTAAAATTACAAGTAAAATAAATATAAATATAAAAAAAACTAAATAGTAATAATAGAAATTATAAAAACAAAATTACTAAAACATAAAAACTGAAAACTTAAAACTAAAATTTAAATAAAAACTGAAAATATAAAAATAAAAGCTCATTCAAACATTACACAAAAATAACACTGTTCTTAGAGTTTTGATTGAGACACTTGATGCTTGTTCACATCTGTGTGTTAGACTTAGATCACAATGTGATGTTATGACACAATTTAAATGCTAAGAGAGAGTGTGTGTGTGTGTGTGTGTGTGTGTGTGTAGATGACGGGCCGTAAGGGACGTGTAGTGCGGCGTCCCGATGGCAGCATTCGATATGAGACCAGAGCGGAACAAGGCCTGACCATCGACCACGTCAATGTTAGAGAGAAAGAGCGCTTCATGACCGGAGAGAAGGTGACGACCTCTGACCTACAAACACAGAACACCACCTTCTGATTGAATCCAGCGCCATTCTGAATGTTTTCACTAATGCTCTTTCTCTTTCCCTCTCAGCTGATAGCCATCATCTCTGAAGCGGCTAGTTCGGGCATCTCTCTACAGGCGGATAAACGCGTGCAGAACCGCAGGAGACGAGTTCACATGACCTTAGAGCTGCCGTGGAGCGCCGACCGCGCCATCCAGCAGTTCGGTGAGTGTCTGTGCTTGTTTCGTGTGTTTGAGAGGCATCTTGGGGGTTGCTAATACTGTGGCTGTGTATCTTATCAGGTCGAACGCATCGCTCTAATCAGGTTACGGCTCCAGAGTATATCTTCCTCATCTCTGAGCTGGCTGGAGAGAGACGCTTCGCCTCTATCGTTGCCAAGAGATTGGAGAGCCTGGTAAAGTCTCGCCGCAGTCTCTGTTTTTTAGATGTTATATACACTAGCACATGTGCATTGCACACAATAATACATTTGCATCATGTTATAATCAGATTTGACTTGAAGCTTGCACTGTCAACTGATTTCTTTCATGTCATACTAAAAGCAAAATAAAGTGAAATACTGCATGAAGTGACAAAATCTCAGCTAATGAGAACTTGATGTTTCAGGGCTTAACGCTTAATTTTTTTCCCGAAGAACACATGCTCTTAATTTGGAGAACTTTAGTGAAACTGTATCAATTCATTTGTTTTTTCTTAATAAACGGTTATGAGGAGACATTTACAAAAAGCACACCAGATTTTTAAATATTTCTGCTTAAATCTATTTATTTAAAAATTATGGAATTTTTAACATTTTAAACATTTAATTAATTTCCAGATACAGTTTACTGTCTAACCAAAATACCAATAATAACCAGAAAAATAGTTGTTCTGTATAATACGGTACTTAAACAAGCCAAAAAAAAAAATTTGGTGGGACTCTTATTTTGTAATTTCTTTACTAGAACGTTGACTTTAAAACATGCAGCACTCATATTCGTCCTCTCTTAATCACATTAAGCACATTAATATACAGCTATGTTTTGCAAGATTTTGGACCAATAAGATTTCACTATGGGCAACGCTACCCAAAATACAGTTCAGTCAAAGCCAAGCAAAAATCATTGCAACTTATGAACTTAAACATGTGCACATTACTACCTGTGAAGTTGAAAGTATATGTACTTAAGCTTCTGTAGCCATTCTACAATCCTGTGAAAGCTGATTAAAATGTTGTCAGATGTGTGAGAGCTTGTTAATGGAAATGCATCCACAATAAAATGTGTGTTGTGTTTTATAGGGGGCGCTAACGCACGGGGACCGACGAGCCACTGAATCCAGAGACCTGAGCCAGTACAACTTTGAGAACAAAGTAGGAGCATATTCTCCTTTATCAGCCAAAATATAATAGACTTCTCTGTTCTCCCATCTGGATTTATTAGGATGTTGTTTTAGTATTATATATTTACTATTATAGTGTTTATTAATATTTTGAATTGGCTCTTATTTTTATATTTTCAGTTTTCATTTTAATTTTAGATTGTTTTAGTAATTTTTTGTCCTTTTTATCGTTTTTATTTTTGAAAAAGTTCATATTTTTAATTCATTATTTTTATTATTTTAGGACTTGTTCATTTTTTTTTTTTTTTTTTTTAAGTTTTATTTCAGTTTTTCATTATTTTTTTTTACATTTTATTTTAGCTTTATTTCAATTGCTGAAATAAATGTTCAATATTTTTAAGCTTATTTAATAGTTTTAGTTAACAATAACAACACATTGTACTGGACATAACCTCATTTGACTTAAAGGGTCATGAAACCCCCGTTTCAGCACTGGTTAGTTCTCACCACAGTTTTAAAAAATGTCATAAAAGTGGGCGTGGTGCGGAGCGGAGGGGGAAGAGGGGAGACAGACTACACACACAGCTTCAGTTTCAGACAGTTTCATTTCGCTCCCATCGAGTTAAAAACACAAATAAATGCATATCCATTTGCACTCTGTATCGAAAACATATATATGAATGTGCTGTTGCACCTCTGATAACTTTTAAGGCTTATTCTGCTGCATTTATATAAGCCTTTTGACGGGTTGTGTCACGGAGCTGTAAAAACTGTTACACTTGCTAAATGAATGGATCGCGTTTGTACCGAACTCTTATTACGAAGCAAAAACAAACGTTCTCCTTCGATCCATGAACGTTTCTCTCAATTAATGTACGCAGTCTCACGGTCTGAAGCGTTTGTCATATCAAATCAACACATGCTGTTGTGAATAATTAAGCGAAGCATCTTCTCATAGGATAAGGACACACAGTTTCATGAATAATTTATTAGACACTGATGCGTCATCGATGTATTGCCACAAACTGTGACGTCAACTCAATGTAGATTTTAAACCCGGAAAATGAAAATAGCACAAAAAAGCTTAAAATTAACCAGTTTTCTCCAACAGTTAAAATGATCGGATGCTAACATTGTCTTCTATGATGTGCAACACAAACACCTCTGCTAAAATCTCAGAAAAAGTAATCTGGGGTTTCATGACCCTTTAAGACTTTGATTTGTTTGGTTGATGTTTTCTAAACTCGGAAGAAACGTATGAACTGCGATATGGTTCACAGTTGGATGAAATCTTTTCATGCCAATTCCCATGTTGTAAATGTACCGCAGTTCATACCCACAAATACAATGTGAAAAGGAATTGAACCAGTTTTTTACCCTCTGTCTGTATTAGTACGGCACCAAAGCGTTGGATAAGATCACTAAAGCCATCCTCGGGCACATGGACAACAAAGTCCCTCCACCGAAGGGCTACCCAGGAGGAGACATCATGTTCTTCAGAGGTATTGTCATCTGTTTCAGTGATGCAGCTTATGCCAGCTTGATCAAAAGTGTAATAAATTAAATGACATTTTAAATTATATTACAATTTGCATTTTAACACACATGCATATAGATAACAGCTATTTTAAATTATAATAATATTTCACAATTTCTACTGTATTTTTGATCAAATAAATGCAGCCTCTGTGAGCAGAAGATGCTTCTTTGGAAAAAAACATTTTAAAAAATTTACTGACCCCCAAACATTTTAGCAGTAGTGAACCTTTGTTAAAATATATCTAATATAATTACATATATCTAAATATATCTAATAGTGCTATTTAGTGTCATTTCTAGTAAAATACTATACTCCGATAGTGGTACTAAAGTAAATCCATGAAGTCTGCAAACTGATTTCGGATAAACTAATCCTAGTATTGCTTACTATTTTGATTTGTTTGTCAATCGGGACGCAACAAGAGACACTTTGTTTGAGCACATGCAGAAGAACATGACAGTGTATTGTTTGTGTGTACCGATTTAACATTCATATGTGTTTCAGATATAAAGAAAGGCATGATTGATGTGGGAATCTTATGTCCGCGTCTGGGTCTGAATACAGAGAAAGGTGAATGTAATACAACAATAACACGAGGATCTGATTATAAAGGCTGATTTACTACTCATCTGTATTGCGTATGATTAATGCAGCCATACCTTTAATTGAGCGATTTATTAGTGATATATATGTCTGTGCGTATTTGTGGATATTTTGATATTATTGATCATGCATAATTCAAACTTATCTTTATAGAAGTGTGTTAAATTCAAAATACACTGACAACATTGTTGGAGAATGCACATTTGTTCTGGTTTTGTGTTACTGATGTAATACCTGTCAGTGAAGTGCTTTAACTGACAGTTGCATCACATTTACATGCAGAAATGTTTTTTGGATTTAAGTAAATGAAATGCAACTAATTTGCATAATCCGACCAAGTGGCTAATTGCCTTTTTCTGTCCTGTATCCCAGACTGCACCATCACTAAGTTTCTGAACCGTATTTTGGGTTTGGAGGTCCATCAGCAGAACTCTCTGTTCCAGTACTTCACCAATAACTTTGACTACCTGATCAACAAGGACAAAAAAGAGGGAAAATATGACATGGGAATATTGGGTGAGGAATATGAATGTGCACATTAGACTTAGAGTTTAAAAGAGCTTTTAATGCATTATATTTGTGTTGATTATGGTATGTTTTCACAGCAGTAGATGAGCTGTATGTGTGTCTGAGATAAATATTGTCATGTTCTGTGTTCAGATCTTGCTCCTGGTAATGATGAGATTCATGAGGAAACTCAGGAGAAGTTTTTAACTCCAGGAAATCCTCAGGAGGGTCAGGTCATCCTCTATAAGGTACATGTGAGGAAAGGATGCATTAAATTGATTGAAAGGGACCGTAAAGGCATTTATAATGTTACAGAAGATTTCTATTTCAAATAAATGCTGTTCTTTTAAATTTTCTATTCATCAAAGAATCCTGAAAAATAAAAGGTATCACACTTTCCACAAAAATATGAATCAACTCAACTGTTTTCAACATTGATAATAATCAAAAATGTTTCTTGAGCAGAAAATCAGCATATTAGAAGGATTTCTGAAGGATCATGTGACATGTGAAGACTGGAGTAATGATGCTGAAAATTCAGCTTTGATCACAGAAATCAATGACATTTTACTATATACTCGCATAGAAAATGGCTATTTTAAATTGTAATAATATTTCAAAGTTTTACTGATTTTATTGCATTTTTAACAAAGAAATGTAGCCTTGGTAAGCAGAAGAATCTTTTGAAAACATTTAAAAATCTCCAAACTTATGAACTCAAAGTTATAAAAAGTTTATTATATACTTTAGAATTTTTTTAATTATTATTATAAAAAATTGTTTATATATATATATATATATATATATATATATATATATATATATATATATATATATATATATATATATGTGTGTGTGTGTGTGTGTGTGTACATACATACACATACATACATGCAGTGGTGGCCAAAATGATTAGAACACTAGTATTTTCAGCAGCTAAAAAATAGTTTTAAGTCAGTTATTTCTATCTTTTGCTGTAGTGTGTCAGTAGGAAATCAGTTTAAACTTCCAAACATTAATTTTGCCATTAATTGCAATAATCCAGTGAGATTTTTGTTTCCACAAGGCACAAGTGCAACAAGGGCAAAAGCTGATTTAAACGCAAAGGATGCTCACTCCAAATGTTGATTTATTTTAGTTAATTGAAGTTAGTTGATAAAGAAAATCTATTTATGACATTATTTTTGACAGCGTCCTCATTTTACAGCATTTTTACACAAGTGCCTAAAACTTTTAACAGTACTGTAGCTTTGCAGGTAGGTTTCTTGAAGCATCTTGGAGAAGTTGTTCTCCACAGTTCTTCTGGATTTAGTCTGTCTCAGTTTGTTCTGTTTCTTTATGTCATTCACAGACTGGATGATGATCAGATCAGATCTCTGTGTGGAGCAAACAAAAATCTCACTGGATTATTACAGTGAATGGCAAAATGAATGTTTGGAAATGTAAACTGATATTTCCTACTGACACACTACAGCAAAAGATAGAAATAACTGACTTATAAACCATTTTTAACTGGTGTAGATACTAGTGTTCTAATCATTTTGGCCACGTATGTAATTACTATTAGGGCTGCAACAAACGATTATTTTGATAATCGATTAATCTAACGATTATTAGACTGACTAATCGTCGATTATTTCACTCAGGGCTTGACATTAAGCATTCTCATGTGGTTGTCCTTCGGACAAGTAAATTTGTCATTTACTTGTCCGAGTATAAAAGTTACTTGCCCGGAGAGAATTTTTTTTTTTTTTAATTGAGTTATAAATATAATTATTTATTGTAGTTATACAAAACAGTATATTTACCCACTGTTTAATGCAGCTCTGAGGGACATGGAATGCTTTAATCTGCAGTTACAAATGAATAAATAATGTTTTGATTCATAAAACGTTGAATACTGATATTTGAAATTATTTAAAAAATGAAAAGATACTTTAAATGTGAAATTAATGCCACCAGTAGGTGGCATCAAGTCACTGTTTATAAGTGAGTCATTGCGACTGAACCGAATCATTTAAACGGTTGATTCATTCAGTCACGAAATGCCGTCATGTTGCTCAGAGACGCAAAACAGTGCTGTGGCTGTGTTTGGAATGATTTTTTGTGAAACAGAGCAGAAACAGAAAATATAATTTCTAAAACGTAAGTCTCTTAATGTTAACTTCTTGTTTATTGAACTGCTGCATAAAATCACATTTGTAATCATGATGGTTTTTGGAGCAAAAAAAAAAAAACTGCGTTCGATCTTCGAGTGAAACTATATGAAATTATATAAATATATACATTTTCTGCTCCCATATCTTGAATTTTCTGATCATTCTTCATGCATTGTAATACTGAATCATGTAGTGAAAGAACGCACTCGCAGGTGCGCTAGTCTAACCTAGACTTTATGTAATGTATGCGTGCACTCTGTAGGTGTGTTTTATTTGATTCTTGCACTCGTTGAAACAACAATTACGAAATTATCGCAAACGATATACATCGCACACCCCTATAACAAAGGCTATATCATAAATAAAGGCAGTCATTACTGTTTTTGGTATTGACTTTTTCAAGTTACTTGTCCAATTGGGCAAGTAAATTTCTCTTTCACTTGCCCGTCCAAAATATTCACTTGTCCCAGACAAGCGTTAATGTCGAGCCCTGATTTCACTGATTAATCAGTAGACATTGACTGATTATTCAGCTTTTGCAATTAGTTAAAATGTTGAGTTATGCATATTCTAACAAATATATATATATATATATATATATATATATATATATATATATATATATATATATATATATATATATATATATATATATATATATATATGGTAATCACTTCAGCTTTTGAAAGTCATATTATGTAATTACAATTATTATACAATTAATTTATGCATATATATATATATATATATATATATATATATATATATATATATATACACATATATATATATATATATATATATATATATATATATATATATATATATATATATATATATACATTACATATATATACACATATATATATATATATATATATACACACACAAAATAGATGACAGAAAAATTCTCTCATTCACCATGTAATTGGCTATATGGAAAAGTAACTGAATGACACATCATTCTGCCTAACATCTCCTTTTGTAAGTCATATGGATAAGAAATAAAAAAAAAAAAGGTAAGTGACAAGACGTTTTATTTTTGGATCAACTATTTTATTCACAAAATAATCTCTCTTAAAATACCTTATGGGGTTATGATAATCAAAACAGTCCTGAGCTAGATTAAGCTTTGAACTTTGCAAACCAAACTATCATTTTAATTAAATAATTATTTTTTTTCCCACTAATAAAAAGATTTTATCATTAGCTAGCTCCACACTGGAGAGCTGCTTTATAATAGAAAATCAAGTTGTAATTCTAACTGAAAGCGACACTGACTCTGGTTTTTCATGTTTAATACTGTAAAGCTGCTTGTTTTAAAGCTATCTATTGCATAAAGTACTATATAAATAAACGTGACTGGACTTTACTGCAGAACTCGTGCAAACATCCACATCGCTGTAATCAGATGCGTTTTAACTGCTTTAACAGTTTTTGTTGTTTATTTCGTAATTGAGAGGAAAGTGCGCAGCATATATTTACATATTCATTCAAACGCTGCTCAGCAGCTTCAGGATTTGCACTGCGGCGTTTTCTCTGAAGCCCTGTGTGTCGTCTTCTCTTGAACTGCATCCAGGAGGGCTGAATCACAGTCTTGCGCTACAGCGCCACACTGCTCAAACCGCAGTATTGCAGGCTCTTACATTAGGTCATATGAGATCAAACGACTACTCGACAACAAAAACATTTGTCGACAATTTTTTATTGTCTACGTTGTCGATAATGTCGGCTAATCGTTGCAGCCCTAATTACTATTGAGTTAGTGTTAGAAAAGTCCTGACATTGTGTGGTGTTTGTTTTCAGATCAGTGTGGATCGTGGGATGCCCTGGGAAGAGGCCTGCAGTAAAGCAGAGAAACTCACTGGGGACTGTGAAGGCTTTTACCTCTCAAACAAGGTACACAACATTACACACTGATGTCTGACAATAAATCATGTTTCCTATGTTTATGCAGTCGAAATCATCCAAATGTCAAATTACCAGCCATCTTTGAGTATTTTAATACCGTATATGTGTGTTTGTGTGTTCAGCTGCGTGGGAGTCAGCCGTGTGTCCTGCTTGCCGAACAGGGTCGGGGTCGCAATCTCATTCTGTATAAACCCAACATTGGCAAACAGGCTCATCCTGAGAACCTGGACAACCTGCTCCTGAGATACTATAAGGTACAACACGAATAAACCATCAGACACTGTCAGTTCTTACTACAGTTCCTTTAAACCCGTCCCTACAGCTCACACACATGAATATAATCAGGGGGGCACATAAGTGTAAATCATTTCAGACCGCTCATTTGCGTACTGACATGGATGACAGCTGTTAATGTACAATTACCATTTTAGAACGACAAACTGTACTGTATAAGACTTTTATTCAAATTGACAACATAATTCTAGGCTACCCACTGCCGTTTTCAAAGCACAATGCAAAACTGAGACATTTCATTCACTAACGCTCTTCAGTCGGCAGCACTAAACCCAGAAGCGCATATACTTACTTCCTAGCAACCCACCAAAATAAAAGCTTGCTGATTTTTAGTTTGAAAATAATGAAAATTCATAAAAAAAAAAGCAAATATTAGCATTTTTATTTTTAAGTTTACTAAAAAATAATAAAATAAAAATTTTTATTTTAAAATATAATAGTATTATCACACTTTATTATTATGTTCATTAATTTATTTAAAAAAAACTAAATAAAGTGCAATATTATTATTATTATCACTATTATTAATTTATTTTTTATAATTATTTTTACTTTACGCAGTGTGAGGACCAAGCCAAATCTCAAGGTGCTCTTATGAGAACCAGGCTGAAAAACTTATGTGCACCCCTGAATATAATGTTAAATCAGAGCTCTTGTTGCACAGTGACATCCAGTGGTAGAGACCGGGTCTGTCACGATCGCACATGTATGTTTGAATGTAAAAGTCGGGTTTGATTGTTTGGTTCAAACGAGTGCAATCGAGATTGTAGTTTAAAACAATTAAGATCAGAGTTGCTGGCAGGATTATAGAGATTACTGATTATTTTTCTATTAAAACAACTTTATATCTCATTCTCCTCCGAGACTGTGAATACAGATGTCTGACTGGCAGCATTTAATAGTGGTCGACCGATTGATCGGCCGGCCGATTAATCGGGCCGATTTTTGGCATTTTTTAATTAATTGGCATCGACTGATTGTGCTGCAAATTAGGCCGATTTATAGGCAGGCACATCTGTGAAAATCATCATATTCATAAGTGCAACAAGTCATTTGCATGTGAAAGTAGAAACGTGCAATTCAGACGAAACTTCTGGGCTGATTATAACGTGCCCGTTAACTTTCCTCATTAAATGTGTCTGTGGGTCCGACAATAGCCTCCACAATGTCATCACTCGTGGCCAGTGCACGCAGTTATTTGCTGCAGGCTGTGTAATATGTGTGAACTCTTTTATTTTTGTTATCACTTAGATTATGGCCATTTGACTTATAGCAGTGTCCAGTGTTTCCCATGCATTGAGTTATTTGTGGCGGCTCGTCACAATATCAGAACTGACTGCCACAAATAGATTTTCCAAAAGGCTTATACTTCATTGAATAAACTGAGCACTGCACGTTTGAAAATTAAAATGCAACTCGGTTGTTTTTATATGAATGTATCTTTGAAAAGAACCGACTGTCTTCAAAAAAGCTTTGATGTCATTTTAATTTCGTCTTTACTGTAATGCCTGATAAAGTAGCGTTTGTGAGCGCAGCTCTGATTTGATTACAGCTGTTACCGAGGAAACTGCTATATCTCTAACAGCGCCTCCAACTGGCAGAAATTGAATTTGTATTTGCAAGTCTGTCAACAAACATAAACAAAAAGCATGCTTCATAACTGTTTTGAGAAGGTGCTTAAGTTTTGAGCCATGTATTATTACTATGAATTCGGCTACTACTACTATTACTATCTTGTACCCTGCAATAATCATTTGCTCAAACTCTCTTTTATGAGATGAAGGGGATAAAAAAAGAAAATCGGCCAAACATAATGGCCAAAAGAATCGGCATCATATATCGGCCATCGGTCGCCCTGATTTCTAAATATCGGCATTGGCATTGACCCAGAGAAAAACCCATATCGGTCGACCTCTAGAATTAAACATATAACTAGCCCTAAAATACAATATTGTAAAGATATGAAGTGTTATGATAAACTAAAAAATCAAAAACAGCATTTAAAAAAGTCACTTTTTGCCACTTTTAGTGATCCAGGTCCAGGTTTACACTAAATGCAAAGTATGTTCTACAAGTGTTTTTCTTTCCACTCTGAAGGTGACACCCGATGAAGCAAAGGATTTCTGGAAGAGTCAGTTTGACTTTTCTTTCACCAACTGCACGCATGCCAACTGGTGAGTGACATTTTGTGTCAGTAGAGACTCTGACCCTGTTGACCCTGATACTTTTTGTTTTTGACAATGTATTTCAATATGTGCCAGAAAAAACCCTCACAATTTTTCTTTGCTAGGTTTTTGTTGTAATTTGCACTAATAGCTAATTAACAACCATAATACAACTCTGTAAACTGATGAAGGGTGTGTGTTTAAAGCTGCAGTCCGTAACTTTTTTTGGTTAAAATTATCCGAAATCAGTATTTAAGCAATTATGTCACGTCTGTAAACATAAAGAAGTTGTCCCCGTTAGTAGGCTATATCGCATGCGAGGATGCTGCAGGTGGCGGATCGTTTATAGCCTTTTCTCACAGCAACTGGAACAATTAAACTTATCATTTTGATAGCGAATTGAAATCCAGAAAGGATTATGTGTTTATGAAATACATGTGACTTAAATTAGATTTTATTCTAGTTTTAAATGTACATCTGATTACAGATAGACAACGTGGGATTACAAAAGTTTTGTATTTTAAAGAGAACCAGTTCTTAAGAAGAATAATTTGCTTTTTGGATTAAAAGAATTTCTTCAAATGAAATTCGAATGGTATGGCAATTAGAGATTAGACTGTACAGAAATTGAAATCTACATGTTACGCTAATACACACTACTTACACGCAATGCTGAGGTTGTTAAAATTAACAATTTGTGAACAAACAATAATAATAATTTTCACGGTTTGATGTGATATGAGCTAACCGATCGTTAGATTTAATCACCATTTGTAGCGCGATTTATTGTAATGTTTTTTTCCTCAGTTGGTCAGAACAAAAGTGGCATACTTATTACTTACTTGTTCATATGGCAATATCCGGTGAAAATTCTTATTTGGCTAGAATCTGTGATTCCGAAGTACAGTAAACATCCACACCGATGCGGTGACTGCCCGCCACACATACTCCTCAAAACATTAGATTCATCCACCCTGGAGCCGTGCCGGTGCACAACCCACGTCATGAAAATAATTCTGCAAGTAACTGCAATGGCAGGTTTCAACAGAGATGGCGACAAAGAGGCAAAACTTTCAGACTGCAGCTTTAAAGGTGTGGTCACATTTACTGTTGCTCTGCAAGATTTCACAGGTGATGCTGCTATTCTGCCAGGTAGCAAATGAACCAACCCTGTTTGCTTTCCAAACAGCTTCTTTTTTTATGGATGATTTTGTAATATTGATGTGTAGTGTGATACAAAACAGTGTGTTTTAGTATTATTCATATACTATTATAATGTTTTTCAAATTTTAAGTTTTAATTTTATTTGTTTTGTTTTTTTATGTTTATATTTAGCTTTAATTTATATTTGAGTTTTATTAATTGTAGTAAATGTAGTTGTTTTTAGGGGTTTTTTTCCATGTAATTTTTATACAGTATTTCATATAATTTTATTTTGTTATATTTAAGCAATTTTTTCAATTACCAGAAACAAATTTCAGTGGTTTTCGATTTTTTTTTTTTAGTCATTTTACTATGTGCTTTAGTTGTTTTTATTTGTGTTTTTAATATTTATCGTTAAATTATATCTAAGTTTTGGTATTTGTAATTTAATAATATAATTAATAACCTAAACTTATTACTTGCTTAGAATTTCAACTTGAAGTTGTTGTTTTTTTTTTTTGTTTTTTTTTTAGGTAAATTTTTTCACATCTTTACATAAAGTATTTTTAGATTTCATTTTTTATTTTGATGTATTTAAGCTTTAATTCAGTTACCAGAAGTGATTTCCAATAGTTTTAGATTTAGTTTTAGTTAACAATTTATATTTAGTTAACACTGCCAGAATGAGCGCCTTGTCCATTGTGAATCTTCAACTTTGCTGCAAATTTGTGTTTCACAGTTTAATGAACTTGAACCCAACACAAAAATCGCATAGGGAAATTTCTTCGCTAATGGAAGTCCATCAGATGAAATTCCCATTGAAATGATTGAATTTCACTCACAGAATTTCACACAGTAACATTAAATGTAACCGCAGCTTTAACAGTATTGTGTGTCTGTGTGTTTGTGGTAGGAAGGGTAAGTGTAAGCTGATCGAGGAGGGCCAGGAGTGTTTTCTGGGGATGCGTCTCAGGCAGTATCACATGCTGTGTGGAGCGCTGCTGAGGGTCTGGAAACGAGTGTCTGACATCGTCTCGGACATCACCAACTCCAGCATCCTGCAGATCGTACGGCTCAAAACCAAACAGAACAGCAAGCAAGTTGGTGAGTTGACGTTTTGTTATCTGTTATCTGTTACTTCTCAATCCTGTTTCCTAGCAAAACAATTATTGCAATGAATAGGGCTGCACGATAAATTGTATTTTAATCACTATCACGATTTCTGCTTCTCTCGATTTATTTAACATAATCACCTGCCTGTTGGTTATTTATCCTGAAAACATTTCATTGTAATTTGGCTTTTTCAGTATCTTACATTGGTAACAAGCCTCCACAAGCTTCTGTAGTTGCGGTTGCCAGATTTCAAGATTTTAAATCCCCAATTAGAGCTTTTATCATAAATTGACTGGTTATTTATCTTGAAAACTTTTCATTATAATTTGACATTTGCAGTATCTTACATTGGTAACAAGCCTTCACAAGCTTCATAGTAGCGGTTGCCAAATGTCAAGATTTTAAATCCCCCAATCAGAGCTTTTTTCTGAAATTGATACATTTTCTGCCCGGTGGTTTGCTAAATGTTCTCGACCTGGTAACCATGTGCATGCACTCTGTCTACATTATGAAAAAAGTGCTCATGAGCTGAAAATACTGGCAAATATGTAAGTCTGGAGTTTAGCAATCTCTATTGAGTTATTCTGCTCAAATAAAAGTGTAATGCAGCTGGTCTGTTTTCTTTCACATGCTCGTTTGCACTGTTTGCTGTGACTAAATCTGCGAGTGAACCAGTTGATTTTCTCTTGATTTGTGCTTTTTTGAAAGTGCAATAATTCTGATGAAATATAAAAAGAAATTTAAATCACAATAATCACGATTATTTATTCATTCATTTCATTTATTCATTTATATCACGATTAACCGTTTATCTGTTATTGTGCAGCTCTAGGTATGGAATGAATTCGGTTGAATAACTGTCAGCTGTTATATTTAAGTACACAATTATATAATACCAGTTTGTCAACCAGTTTCCAAGCAATGCTTAATTTTGTTCAGTTTGTGGTGTAAAAAGGTTGCATTAGCAATTAAAGAAAAACACTTAAGCAAAACATGGTCAGGTCAAAGTGTCTGAATAATTTTTGATCCCAAATTTTTATCAGTTTTACTGGTAGTCCACTGTAGGGAGAATTTTTGGGTATAATCTGTCACAGTTTACGTTATTTTGCTATCCTCACTTACATAAATGAACTATAGTGTCCTGCACCCACTAGTAACAAAATATCAAAAATTAAATGTGGTCTCTGATTAATTTTTGGTTTTGACTATATGTCTGATTTTCTTTCCTCAAGAAGAAAATAACAATCTTGTGTGTGTGTGTGTGTGTTTCTCTCAGGTATAAAAATCCCAGAGAACTGCGTATCCCGTGTGCGCGCTGAGCTCTCTCGTATGGACGAGGAGGTGAAGAAAGCGCGACGGGAGAGAGAGCAGTTCGTAAATGACCAGCGTCTGCACCAAGAGATGCTTGCCAAGATAATCAGCGCCCACAAGCTCATCGCAAACCCTCCCAACTCGCTTCAGAACCACCTTCACTACCCACGATCCCTTCTGCCGCCTGCGGCAAAGCCAAAGAGCAAAGCTGTCAGCGAAGTCTTGGATCTGACCATCAGCCCCTGCCCATCGCCGGACATCAAAATGCCCGCGCCAGACCTAAACGGCGTGTCGCTAAATGGAGGCATGCTAGGCGGAAGAGGACGCCCATGCGCGGCTGTCCCCGAGACGTTCGACCTGGAAGATTTGATTTCCCAGGAGCAGCAGAGACACAGGCAGGTGGTGTTAACCCCGAGCATGCGCATTTCATCGTCGTCGTCGCATTCTGCTTTGAACGTTTCGCAACAGCACGTTCACACACTAAAGCAGAATCATTCGTCATTTGGGGTGCTAACGCAGCAGCAGCAGCAACAAAGCGGCTCGCGCGAGATTTTGTCGCAGATGCAGCGAGGCCAAGACACGTCGCTCATGCTGCAGCTTTACATGCAAATGCAACAGCAAACCGGCGTGTCGGCACAATCCTCACGCATTGCGCTGCACCCAAACAGTCAACGCATGATGCACACTTCGAATGCGCACTTGCTGTCGAAACAACACGCAAGCGAACCTCTTCGGTCACAATCCTTGCAGTCGCAATCCCTGCCGTCACAACCCCAAGCCATGCAATCGCATGCCACTCAGCCTACTACAGAAAGAACGAACGATGAGTTTGATTTAGACGACTTGGACTTCGGTTACCCCTCCCCCGATTCGCAACTTCAATACCCGTTCACCTCACAAGCCCTGCCATCCTTGACTCCGCCCCCTGCTCCTTACTCCTCCTCCTTATTTGCATTAGCGCCTACAAACTCTTCCCTCTCGGACTCTAGCTCCTCCTCCTCACACTTCACGCCCTCATCCTCTTCCTCTGAACAGACGCATCTGTTACCAAACGGCCATAGCAGTATGGATGCCCTGGAGACGCTGGATCACATGATCCATGGACCGCCCTCGGATCACCGCCAGTCCGTCATCCAGTTCAAATCAGTAGACTGGGATGCCACCTAGAGGCTCAAACACGCACAGTCAAAAGTTTTTTGAGTTCTTTCCCAAGTCATTCTCAGTCCATAAGCTAAGAGTTGCGTTCAGTTTGTTGATGATCAATGAAGACGATTTTAAAAGTACATGGGCACTTGAAATCAATTTGGTTTTTGTTTGCCTTATTTGAAGCAATAGGGCTTTTCCACCCACCATTTCATCACAGCAGACATTGAGGTAAAAGAGATGTTATTTATTAAGATATTGGTGTATACTGTTTCCTGTCCTAGGGAGTTTATCTTTTCGAATGAATGCCTTCTGTTAAATCAGTGCCTTTATCTCCTTCAGATGCAGTCTTGTGTGCATATATATATATATATATATACATATATATTTCTAGACAGAGTAGTGCTATATTATTTATTTCCTCCGGTGTCGGTCTTCTCTACCTGGGCTTCTTCGTAGAGGGTGTTTGGACCCGATCGCATGATTCTGAAACTGCTGTTTGACCCCATAACCCTGTGAATTTCTCATATTCTTTCTACATTTCAATAACCCGAACACAGGGACAGATTCGTTCACGATATAGCGATGGCGCCGCTCAAGAGCAGATCGCTTTCTGCAGAATACTTTCTCAGGTATCGTATAGACTCATCACTGTCCAAACGAAAGATTATTTTATAAAATATAATAGATCGCGGATGGATCGTCGTGAGCTTTGGGAATCAAGAACTAAATTATTTATTAGCAGACTTAGTTGTGAACGAGCTGAACCACTGGACCTCACGTCGAGACGTCTTTCTATCGTGCAAGAGTGAGACTTAGCAATAAAAACCAAATGAATATTCTAAAAATCAAATACTGCCCCCCGAACAACTCGCGATTCTCTTTATATCTGTTCAGAAGTGATATTTTTTAATTGTGTTGGAAGAATATTATATTTGTTAAGAGAACGAAACAGATTCGTTTGTTTGTTTGTATGTATGTATGAGGTCAATGTTTTTTTTCCTTTTGGTCTTGTATTCTCGTGTAGTTGTAATGGAAGCAAATGTATTGGCGTCTTTGCTATTGCTGTTCGTATTATTATTATTATTATTGTTATTAATACTATTATTATTATTATTGTTGCTATTTATATCCAAGGGACATTATTAGTAGAGGTAGACGTTGTTATAATCACATGTAGAAGTTGAAACACTTTTCCAATGCCTTGTCAGGGTTTTATTTGATTTGTCCTACTCCCAAAACACAGAATCAAAGCCTGCAACCTGCCACCAAATCGAGCTGCACTGCCCTGCGCTGCTGTCTGGCATCTGCGTGTTACTTATTCCTTCACTCGAAATTTCAGTTTTCTGTTTAGGGTCGGGCTTCTAGATTCCCATCGCACCAAAGTTTTCTGTGCAGTTTTTGCAGGCTCCATATGGGCGTGCTTAATCTCAGGAAAAGTCAAGGGAAAGAATGCGCCGTCGCAGATAAAGACGCGTGATACTGACTACTGTATTCTACACGCCTGGCTGCCGTATTCTAGACATGATGTATATGAGAGAAAATGCAAATTTAGGAATATTGCTCGAGTATTACTACATGTTCTCTGCTTTTGATATGATTTTTTGGATAATTTTTTATGCAAGCAATTTCGAAAACTGGATTGGTAATGAACAAAAAAAAACAATCCAGTTCCCATGAGGCTGTGATTGGCTCCAATTACTCAGTTTAACCCTTGTGCACTCACTGTTTGGGGTCTTTTTGACCCCAGATGACGTTTGCTGAAATTTAAAAAAAAAAAAAGTTCCCTTTGTCTATATGGCATGAGACTTTGCTCAGTAGCTCTACAAATAAAAAATTAAACTGGATTGATATCTGGTTGTATGTTAGTGTGAAAAAAAAGAAAGAAAAAACAGAAATGAATGGGGAAACGATAAAATCGATACTTTTTCTTTTTAATTTGTCAGATAAAATCAATCCACCACAATGCAGACCACAAAATACACGAAAATGAAGTGGCAACCCTTCCACACGTTCACAATGCAGAACAATGACGCTCACACACAACATCAATCATTTTTTTCTTGTTACATAATTTGTCAAAAATGCCAGTTACAATGCAGACAACACAAAAACTGAAGGGGTGACACCACAGCACATCCACGATGGAGGAAAAACACACACGACCCCCACCTCATCCCCCAACGCCCCTCAAACCCATAAAACCCACTCATAAGAAATGAAAAACTGACGCGAGTGGCTCTTTCTTACATAATTTGTCAAATAAAAATCAGCTACAACAAAGAGCACACACAGAAATGGAGGGACACCACAGCACATCCATGATGGAGAATAAATGCAAACATACACACATACGCACACATATACACACTAATACACACATATAACACCACATACAGATTTGACGTGTGTCATAATTGCAAAAAATTTCAGTACAAAAAAATGCTAAACTTTGACAGATTCATTTTATATTATTACAATAATGATTTTATAATCTCTTAACATAAACCAAAAAAAAAAAAAAAAACTTGTGAAAAGATGTATACCTATGTGGAAATGGCAAATGAGCCATTGAGTAATGCTCTAGAGCTATCTGGTGGCTATAGTTAAAATTTCATTTTTTTTTATTTTAAAATTGTCTGTTTTCAAATAGATGGGAACAATTTGGCATTAAACTATGGCACGTTGTCCATGTTATTCCCATGAATTAAAATTAGGAATGTGGATCTTTTATAAAGTGAATTTTACATAAAAAGCTGTTTTTGTATAAATTTAATTTATTTATATAAATTTAAAAAATATCATAATTCCTCCAAAAACTGCACAAATGTGGAGTAAAAACATTAATAAACAGTAAAATTACATTTGTTAAGAAAAAAAAAAAACTATTATTTTGTTACACAATTACATTTTGTTGCCTGGGGTCAGCATGAGTGTCACCCCCAAACGAACAGTGCGCAAGGGTTAAGCTTTTTTTTTTTTTGTGTGTGTGTAAAAACCTTTTAAATGTGTTTTACCTGCTCCTTTTGTCCTGACAACTTGCCAGAATTTACAGGAAGTACAAAGAAATCACAAATGAACACTTTAATAATAAAAAAAACATTTATTAAAACTGCTACTGATTGTATGTGTTGTTGCTGTTGTTGATATTATTATTGTTATATTATTAATGTTTCCAGTTAGAATTCTGTTCAGCACTTTTACTTTGGGCTTCTTTGTTTTATCCCAATATTTATGAGTTTAGATGGAACTGTAAATAGTGTAAACAAAATGTGCCTTTTGACTCATTCTGAACGTTTTCTACATTTAACAGAAGGAATATATTGTACTGCAATATAATTTTTAACAAACAATAAAATTTTAAGAGGTTCTTCAAAATGCTTCTTGTCTGTGTCAGTCAGTTTTATTTCTAGAAGCATCTTTACACAGCTGAGTTAAGGCTGCTCTGTGCCTGCTCAAAATTGTTTGTGAAGCGTAAAGCTGCATAAAAGTCAGACTAAATTATGCCTGCTCTGACCCACCTTAGTCCCTAATATCAAATTACAGTTACCTTTGCTGTTTAAATGCATTAATGCTACATCTGAGCAGCATTAAACAGTCTGTGTAGAGACACCTAAATGCCACTCCAAAAGTGCTTCAGTGCCACCTTTGTGGTGTAAATTTGGCATAGGTTTTTTCTTTTTTTCAGAAAAATAATTGATGTACTAAGAAATACCAATTATAATACCTTAGAACTGTGGTTCCCAACCACATTCCTGGAGGCCCCCCAACACTGCACATTTTGCATCTCTCCTTTGACTGACACACCCATTTCAGGTCTTGGAGTCTCTGCTAATGAGCTGATGATCTGAATCAGGTGTGTTTGATTAAGGTGACATGGAAAACATGCAGTGTTGGGGGGCCTCCAGGAATGTGGTTGGGAACCACTGCTTTGGAATATGAACAGGTCAAGTTAAGGCTGTTCTATGCCTGCTCAAAATAAAGTGTAAAGATACACTATATTGCCAAAAGTATTGGGTCACCCCCTTCTAATGAACAGTTTTGACTACTTTAGTAATTTCCATGAGTGCAAATCTTAATGTTTAAGCATATAATGATATTCTAGGGAATTGTGTGCTTCTAATTTTAAAGCAACAGTTTGGACAGGACCCTTTTCTATTCTAACATGACAATGCCTCTGTGTATCAGGCAAGGTTCAAAAAGAAATGATTGATTCAGTCAGGGTGGAAGAACTTGACTGGTCTGCAGAAAGCCAAGTCCTAATCCAAGCTGAACACCTCTGGTGTGACTTTAAATGCAGACCTTGAGCCAAAAACTCTTTACCAAACACCAATGACTTGTACATACACTATATAGACAAACGTATTGGGACACCCCCTTCTTTAGAACAGAAAAGGGCACTTCCAAAACTGTGGCAACAAAGATGGAAACATAATGCATGCATTTAAAAATTGTATTTCCATCTCTTGCAACAGTTTTGGAAGTGTCTAAAATGACTGTACCCATATGTACAAGTCATTGGTGTTTGGTAATGATTTTTTGGCTCAAGGTCTGCATTTAAAGTCACACCAGAGGTGTTCAGCTTGGATTAGGACTTGGCTTTCTGCAGACCAGTCAAGTTCTTCCACACTGACTGAATCAATCATTTCTTTTTGAACCTTGCCTTATACACAGAGGCATTGTCATGTTAGAATAGAAAAGGGTCCTGTCCAAACTGTTGCTTTAAAATTAGAAGCACACAATTCCCTAGAATATCATTATATGCTTAAACATTAAGATTTGTACTCATGGAAATTACTAAAGTAGTCAAACCTGTTCATTAGAAGGGGGTGACCCAATACTTTTGGCAATATAGTGTACAATGCAGCATAAAAGCCAGACTAAAGTATTCCTGCTCAGCCCCTAGTATCAAAGTATACAGCTTTAAGTGCTGCGTAGAAGCATTTATGCTGCCTCTGAGCAGCATTAAACAGTGTGTACAGACGCCTAAATTCCACTTCAGAAGTGCTTCAGTGCCTCCTTTGCGGTTTTAAAATTGGCATAGGTTTTTTTTTCCCCCTAGAGGAATAGGTAACTAAGAAATACAATGTTAATACTTTAGAATCTGAATAAGCCAAGTTAAGGCTGCTCTGTGCTTGCTCAAAATAAAGTGTAAAGATGCAATGCCACATAAAAAAAGTAAAAGACATTAAAAAAAAAAAAAAAAAAAGTATTCTTGCTCAGCTTATAGTATCAAAGTATACAGTTGTAATTAAACAGTCTGTGAAGACACCTAAATGCCACTTCAGAAGCGCTTCTGTTGCCACCTTTGCAGCTTAAATTTGGCATTGCAGTACCTACAGGAATGTGTCTATTTACATAGATTCACAGTCAAACCAAAAATTATTCAGACACCAGATATAATTTTATTTATTTATTTTTTAAACTGATGGGTGCAGGACACTATAGATCATTTATCTAAGCTAGGATAGCAAAATAAAGTAAACTGTGACAGATTATACCCAAAAGTTCTTCACACAGTGGACTAACAGTAAAATTGCAAAAAAAAATTTGGAATCAAAAATTTGATTTGACACTTTGACCTGACCATGATTTGTTACAAACCTTTCTATCAAAGTTATCTGACATTATCAAGATGAATTTGTTCTGACACAGTTTAACTCTTGAGTTCTTGTCATATTTTTTCATACCGTTTTCTAAACTATAGCAAATAAACTGTGATGATGTGAGAAATGTAGAAGGTGTCTGAATAAATTTTGGTTTGACTGTACATATATACATTTTTAATTATTTTCATTAATTTAATTAAAACACTTTTTAAATTAAAATAACCTTTTATTTAAATTAATTAAAAATTTGGCGTCACATGACAATTTGAGTTCCGCAAAACGAACCTCATTATATTGTGTCCCAAAAATAGCCTGGAGAAATGACTTTTTTTGGGACCTCATTATATTGAAGTAAATCCAAGCACCAGAAGCAACCCACACTCTAAGTTTTCTTTAATTGAAAAATGTGCATTTTCTTTCATTCATAGGCCATGTGGCTGCAATAATATTTAAGTTCAAAAATTTAAGTGCCATTGCCAAAAATGCTTTATTGACTGACGTTTTATAGACCTTCAGTTGTTATGCTTTCAAATTTCATACCATTTGTATGCATGTAATTTCACAGTTTCATCTCCTAAATTACTACACGAGTACAATTTACTCAGGCTGATGACATTTTTTTGTATGACATTAAAATTATTTTTAGAATAATTGTACATAAATAGGTTAAGTAAAACAAATGTGATTATTTCTGAGAACTTTTAACTGAATGCTGGCAAACATGCATTATGATACAGTACAAATGAAAGTGAAAGTCGTGACGTATTGTCAAGTATGGTGACCCATACTCGAAATTGGTGCTCTGCATTTAACCCATCCAAGTGCACACACACAGCAGTGAATAGTGAACAAACGCACACACACACACACACCGTGAACACACACCCGGAGCAGTGGGCAGCCATTGCTCCAGCGCCCGGGGAGCAATTTGGGGTTCGGTGCCTTGCTCAAGGGCACCTCAGTCATGGTATCGAAGGCAGAGAGAGTGCTGTTCATTCACAATCCCCACCTTCAATTCCTGCCGGTGCGAGAATCGAACCGGCAACCTTCAGGTTACAGGCCCAACTCCCTAACCATTAGGCCACGACTTCCAGACTTCCAAATATTTTGAGCGTCCCTTATTTTCTTATAAAAGTCCCTTGTTTTCCATTTCTGAAGTTAATTGGCGATTATCTGTTGACTCCCCCGACAGCAGCACCTTGCTCAGAGAAAAAAAAAAATAAATAAAAAAAAGTCAGTTGTTGGAGATATGCAAGCAAAAAAATAATAGATAAAAAAAAAAGGATGATAGAAAGCGAAAAGACAATGCTGAAAAGGCCAGTATAAAAAAAAAAAAGCTCTAGAAAAATACAATGAATTACAAGGCTGTAGAGAACAGTGCACTATTGCTGCAGACTTATAGCCTGTACTGAGGTTTAAATAATTACATTATTTTAGTGCTGTCAAACGATTAATCGTGATTAATTGCATCCAAAATAAAAGTTTTGTTTACATAATATGTGTACTGTATATATTTATTATGTACTGTATATATAAATGCACACACATGAATGTAAATATTTAAGAAAAATATGTTATTTATATATTAAATATATTTATATATAATATTAATTATATGAATATAAATTTATGCATGTAAATATTATACTGTATGTGTGTGTATTTATATATACATAATAAATATACACAGTACACACACATATATTATGTAAACAAAAACTTATTTTGGATGCGATTAATCGTTTGACAGCACTACATTGTTTTAATAGTCTAGCTATAGTCAGCAATGAACTAAAGTGGGCCGGTCTAACTCCAGGACTGAAAAAGAGTTCCATCCGGCCCTTCCTTGACACAAAGAACTGAAGAAACCTGCGTGAGTAATATCTGAATTTCAATATTTGTCATGTAGTCTCAGGTGATGTTTGTTTAGTGGCTCTCCAGCAGGTGCCAGCAGCGTCTCGAGACGGGCGCGCGGTGTGCGCGAGGCTGCAGCAGGAAGCGCGCGCGAGTAACTGAACGATCATGATGATGGGGAAGTAGCTGTCAGTCGCAGAAGAGCCCGAGGAGACCTTTTCAGTAGTATTTGGCTCATTCCTAAAACTTTGTGGTGCGATTTCAGTGATCTGGAGCAAACGGCGTGAACAATGTTCTCTCGAAAGAAGAAGGAGCCGACGAATAAAGCGCCTTCAGCCTCCAAAAAGAGCAACTCTGCGCAAAACCCTTCGGTAAGACCAACAACCCTTCTGAGGAAAATTAAAACCGAGTTTAGTTTTAGTGGTTTAGGTTGATTATAGTAGTGTAAACGTGTTTAAAAAGAGAAAACATTTAATCTTCCAGAAAACTGGCGCGTTTACAACATTTGCTTTATTTAAACGCTTAACAAATCGGTTCACATTTATCCTATTTATTTCCACAACAGAATTATGCTTGAAAGAGTAAATGTACTCTATTCTTTATAGATATTGGACATGTGTGGGAGGTATGATTCATTTGTAACGAATTTTGTTCGGATGATTCATTTCAGTGAACCGGATCACACCAGGCGAGCGATTTAACACATTGCGAATTGGTTCGATTGAATCATTTGAAAGAATCGGTTCGAAAGAGCGAGTTGTTTCAAGAGCGAAGTGTATTCATTGTTTAATGTTGCATATTGTTGATCAACATTGCTGTAAAACTGTCAGTGGCGAACAATGCCTGCTGAAGAACACTTAAGAAGTACGTCTTGCTCTTTGTTTCGCAAACAATACCAGAAATAAACTGAGAGGAAGTCATGCAAGAGTCATATCAGAACAATCCGCAGTTTAGTTGTGCAGTTCCAGGTGGAAACAAGAATAGAATAGAAGTGAACCCAGAAGGGCTTCACTTTTACTGTTAACAGATGATGCTATTCAATGATCTGAAGAACCTGTGATAACTTTCTTGAAACATTATAGAACCATATGGTTGAAACCTAAACAGTCAAAATGGTTCTTGAGAGAACTTAAAGGGATAGTACACACAAAATGAAAATTCTGTCATCATTCACTGTCAGTCCAAACCTTCACAAAAGAAGATGTTTTGAAAAACACTGGGGTCCAAATATCATTGGAACCCAGTTTTTATTTGTCCATACAATGAAGGTCAATGGGGTCATTGACATTTATCAAATGATTCAAATCTTATTTTTAGGGCTGCAACAACTAATCGATAAAATCGATTATTATCGATAATGAAAATCATCGACAACGATTCTCATTATCGATTAATCGGGTCTACCCACAGTGCACGTACAAATTCAGCCGGTCGTGTCAAATTACATCACTGAATAACGCATTTCTATGGCCAAAATGCATCTAAAAATAGTGGAGGAAACAGAAAGAGATGCTGCGGGAGAAGTACGTGATCCAAGCTGCACAAAACATGAGAATTCTTTATTTTAAGCTTTAAGCTAATGCATTAGCGTAATGGCTTGCCTTGTCAGGCGCTTTGACAGATGCATGTGCATCCTCAGCGCAAAAACGTTCAGTTTACGGTCATATCCTTATCTGTAAATGTCACAAATTCACGCGAGCATTTCCATTTTTCCATAAAGTTCCATCCTGACAGTCTGTGTTAAGTTTAAATCTTTACTGAATGAGCGCGAGCGCGGCGGGCGTGTGAACGCGCGTCAGAGAGGGATTAATATTCAGCACAAAAACATTCATTGTGCTGAAATATCTGTTGTTGAACGTTAAATTAAGGTTTAAAAGTCAACATGTAGTGCACGTATTTTATGAGAGTAGGAACTGTAAAGGGATAACCGCGTGTAGTTGTCTGAATATAAATATCAGACGCTTCATAGCCGCTTTTTACAGGATAATAAAATTACAGGAAACGTGACTCTGATCAAAAAGTTGGTTAACACTGAGTTTGTTTTTATTCGTCTTTATTATCTTTATTATTACCTTAATTTTTGATGAAGAGCTTTAAACTATAGGCCTATATACAGTGCTTAACAAATTTATTAAAACAAATGTATTTAAGGTTTATAACAAATAATGTAAGCTTTGTGCCACTGCTGCTCTAAACTAACAGTATTGGTGTTTACTAAAATCATTTTTTTTTTTTATCTGTATTGGTTAGTCCTCCAATATGCGTAAGGCCTTTAGTAACAGTAGGCTATTTCTAATGCTATAATATAATTATTGCTGTTATCTATGAAAGAATGAAAGATCTATGAAAGATTTTTTCAGATACCCAATTACAGTCAAAAAGTAGCTAAACAATGCCAGCAAGAATGCATGCTGTTATGAAAGGCAGGAGGCTATTTTTTTTTATTATGTGAATAAATATTTAGTTGTTTCAGTTTGTTATTTGCCCAATAAATGACAATAAAATTTTTAGGTTTAAACAATTCTTTGACAGATTCCTAAAATATTTGTGTTTTCTCTTTATTATGACAGGTGGTCTAATAAATTAAGCATTGTATGTTTTCATAGCATTCAGTTGGCACGTTTGTTTGAAGGACATTGGGCAGAATGTGGAAGTGTTTTTATCAATAAAATAAAAAAAAGAAGAAAATTTAGTTTTTTATCCGATTAATCGATTAATCAGGAAAAAAATAATCGGCCAACTAATCGATTATCAAAAATAATCGTTAGTTGCAGCCCTACTTATTTTATATTACACAGAAGACAGAAGGTCTTACAGGTTGGGAAGCACATGAGGGTGAGTAAAATGACTGATCATTTTTGGGTGAACTATCATCACTTTAAAATGTGGTAAAGAATTGAAAAATCTGTCATTTACTCAACTTCACATTGTTTCAAACCTGCATGATTAACTTTTTTTCCTTTTGTGCAGAACAAAAGTAGTAATTCTTAATAATGTTCACACAAATTTTATATAGCTAAGAAGACTTGGAATATTTAGCTTAAATTGTACGGACTGCTGTTGGTTTAAAAAAAATACCATCTTTTTATTGTGTAAATAAAAGATCAGTGTGAACATCGTGCTTAACATTTATTTTGTGTTTCACTGAAGAAAGAAGTAAAAGGGTTCAATGCTGAAACTTACAACAGTTGCTGAACCTTTATTTTTATGAGTATGATCAGACTAGATAAGAAACTGAAAGAGCTTTTTTTGTATAAATTATATATTTATTGCAGTGTTTTTTTTTATAGTTAATTAAAATTAAAACTGAAACTAAAACCATAAAAATATAATTTAAATAAAATATATAAACGAGTTCAACTGGTTTCATTAAGTTTAATAATGTACTAAAATACAATCACCACTGAATGATAAACAGATAAATAGGTAATAAGTAGGTAATATTAAAAAGTCCACAATAATAATAATAATAATATTAATAATACAAATAAATCACATTTCATACATATATTAATTTATTTAATTAATACTTTAATTAATGTGTAACACCTGGAGTTATAAATAAATTTATTTATTTATAATCACCACAGAATGAATTTTAAACAGACAGATAAATAAAGTAGGTAATATTAAATGTCAAAATAGATAGATAAATAAATAAATAAATAATAAATGTAAAATAAATTAATAAAAGCTAAAAAATTTAAAATGACAAAAACAGAAACAAAATTAAAACTTAAATCTTTAAAATTAAATATGAAAATATTATTAATTAAATATATAGTATTAATTCAATTTTAAAACCTATTCAAAATATTAATCAAAACTTGTGAATAGTATATTGATGATACTAAAATAACATTGATTCATTTACTGTAGGTTTTTTGTTGTTATAATGATTTAAATTTCTGATGTTTGTCACCAAATAGCCTTTGCTGCTGCTGAGGCGTTAAATAATAAACAAATAATCAGACTAGATTTGAAGAGTTTATTTGCAAAAACAGATAACTCAGTTTTTATTAATTTTCATAAATCATGTTTTTTATTGTGTTATCATGTTTTTATTGTGTTTTATTGTTTTAGTTAGCTGTATTTATTTAGTTATTTATTTTATTAGTTATAGTTTATTATTTAATCAAAACAACCCAACTGCAGTTTGATTGATATTAATTGGAATGCAGAATAAAAAAAAACATGATTTTTGAAAATTGTTATTGTTAAATTGTTTTTGCAAATGATCTCTTCATTTGGATTTGTAAATCTGTCTTCAACCTGATTCTGTTTCAGTCACCTCCATATTCATAACACTAGTATTTCACATGTATCATTAACCCGGTTCATAATATTCATCTCCATAATCATCCGTCATTCACACTCCATCCCTCTCTTTCCATCCCATGTTAAACCCAGTTGTCCATCCTTCAGGAACACTCTCCCAATGACACTATCGATGGCCCCTGCACGCTGGCCCCTCCTGATTCGAGCCCCTTATCCTGTCCAGGAACACCGTCTTCCCACTCCAAGTTAACAGTGTGCAGTTCACCTGTGGGGACCCTCAAGCGGCCCTCGGGTCTCAGTCGTCACGCCAGCGCCGCCGGCTTCGCCTTCCAGACGTCTGGGACCTGGGGTTTCCATAAGGGTTACATACGGGCCGCTCTCACCTACGGACATGCGGCAGAGGCTGCGGAAACATCGGTCATTGAGGTGGAGGACATTCCCTCGCTGCTACGAGACGTCGCTCGCTTCGCAGAGGCTGTGGAGAAGCTGAAGGACATGGTGCTCGGAGAAGGTAAGAGATTGTGAGTTGATTTGGTTTGAAAAGGATTTTCAGAAATCATTTTGAGTTGATAAAATAGTTTTGGATGCACTCTTAAAAATAAAGGTTCTTTATTGGCATAAATGGTTCTATGAAGAACCTTCAACATCCATGGAACCTTTCAAAGAAAAGGTTCTTTATAGTCGAAAAAGGTTCTTTAGATTTTTAAAATGCTTTTCAAAATGGTTCTTTTAGGAACTGTTCACTGAAACGTTTTTTGGGCAACCAAAAATGGTTCTTCTATGGCATCACTGCAAAAACACCCTTTTGGAACCTTTATTTTTAAGAGTGTGGTTGGTTTTTGAGTGTTTTGTAAATGAAGTCTGTAGGCCAAAATAATGATATTATACATTTTCTGTTTTCAAGTACTTTTGCTTGTAATATAAGTATATATATCATTGCAAATTGCAATTAAAATATTAAATTATTTAATATTTAAATAAATAAGAATTAAATATAATACTTTAAGTAAATGTTGGGTGAAGAGAATTTATTGGACACAATATTTGCAATTAAAAATTGTAAATATTTAATATTTAAGCAAAAAATTATTTAAGATTAAAGTAAAATAATTAAGATGAAAGATAATACGTTTGATTATAATATTAGTAAATATTGTGTACAAATATTGTATATAATATTTAGTCAAATTGCTATTAAAAATGTAGAAATATTTAAATAAAACTTTTAAGACAGTACTTTTGTAATATTAGTAAATATTGTGTCAAATATTTGTTGTAATAACTCAAATTGTAAATATTGAACATTTTGATATTTAAATAAACAAAGATTTTATTGTAATATTAGTAAATATTGTGTACAATAATTTATTTGTACACAATATTTACTCACATTGCAATTAAAATGTTGAAATATTTAATATTTAAATAAATAGACAAAAAATAAATGTAATACATTTGGCTGTAATATTGGTAAATATGGTGTAAATATTTATTTGTACACAATGTTTACTTAAATTGCAATTGAAAATACTGAAATGTTTAATATTTAAATAAATAAAAAATAATTATAGTACTTTTCATTGTAATATCAGTGAATATTGTATTAAAGAATTTATAATATACAATATTTACTCAAATTGCAATTAAATTTTTTTGTAATATTTAAATAAAAATTAAACATCATTCTTTTGTAGTAATAAACATAATTTAAAATAATTTATAATTTACTATACACAATATTTACAGTATTTAATATTTAAATAAATAAAAGTTTAAAATATTTGTATTTTATTTTTATTAAAAATATTTTAAAGAAATGTGGCTGAAAATTGTAGCTCTAAATGAGCTGTGTTTAAAGCTGCTGGAAAATGCAGGTACATGCACACCTGTGACCCCACACAGTATTGCTTTTCAACAACAGACACTGACAGTTTATTATATTTCTTGTCAAGAATTGTTGGTTAGTTAATTGAACTATTTATTCACTGTCATGTTCATTGTTTTGTTATTTGAACATATTTCAGTTTCTGTGTGTTTGTAGAAGGAATAAGACAATTCAAAGCCGTTTGTTACGTAAATTAAAACTAGCATTAGATTATATCAGATGTAACTGGCACAAAGTCTTCAGACTCCCCTTGAGTCTTGTTCAGGAATGGCCAACTGTAACGCGTTTTTCATTGGGTTTCCATGGTGAAAGAGAGGAAGGAAGAGGAGCCGTGCGTCAGATGTTTTCTTTGCAGCCTTCAGTTTGAGATTACACACGTCCGCTGGGCTGCAGCCCTCCACCTTCCCTTAGAAGAGTGTTTCACGGGAAAAACCCCACAGAGAGAAGGCCAGATGCTTACCTAGAACTTTTCTCAAGATGCTACTGCTCACCTCAGGCAGAAATGTGGTGATGTGGTGTAATAGTGAGGCTTTGATATTCCTCTTTTAGACTTCATGTACACTCACTTTGTGAAATGTGATCGGATATAGGTGGTGCACAAATTTAAGAGGGACTGTTGACAAAGTCAGCATCATAAAAGTAGTCAGGTTCAAGTCTTCTGAACCATACAATACACTTGCTGAGCTTATTCCTCTCAAATCAGATCAGATCTCAAATCTTGTTCGACTTCAGATAATGATAATGGTTCTTGCATGTCTGGTAAACTGAACGCAGTGCACCTTGTCTGACTTTATTCAGCGCAGAGGGCAGGAGAGAGATGAATCACGTCAGCACTGTCTGCTTTATAAAGAGCAGAAGTCATTTGGCGTCATTCTCCTCAGGCCTTGTGGACTTCCTTAAAGCGACGCTATTTTCATCAGCTCTACTTCCTGTTTAAATCTGCCCTGCTTTTAAAGTTGCAATTGTGATGTTTCCAATGTCATCTCAAGGCAATTCTTTATTTCAGCAACCCAGGGATTCCCAAACCTTTTTGTCAGCCGAAACTATTTTGTTGAAGACTCCCTGAGATTTTAAGATATAATATCAAAAATTTAACAACAGGGTTATTATAGTTTACTAAAACAATTACAGACATTTTTGTTGAAAATAAAATTAAATATAAATGTTAGATGGAAAAACATACTAAATGAAAATAAGAAATGTTGGCTTGGCAACTAACTGAAGTAAGTACTAAAATTACTAACTGGAAATAAAAACTGAAACTGAAATTAAAAAAAAAAAAAATTAACAAATAGTGACAATAAAGAAAAAATGGCAAGCTCTTAACAAAATTTAAAAAAAAAAAATTAAATTAAAATGGAAAATATGAAAAACGTGAATTCAAAATACTAATACAATTATTACAGTATATAAATAATACTAAAATAACACTGTTTACATGTTCACGAGTCTCTGATGTTGGTTAATGGTCACATGATGTGCAGGTAAACAAAAAAAAGACCAAAAAATAAAATAAAAACACACAACTAAATTACAAAAAAAAAAAAAAAGACTATAATTAAAATGAAAATTTAAAATATTAAAATAAAAGCTAATTTAAAATATAGATAAAAACAATGGTATATAAATAATACTAAAATAACTCTGTTTAACCACACATTCACATGTTCATGGGTCTCTAATGTTGGTTAATGGTCACATGACATACAGGTAAATAAATAAAAACTGAAATTGAAATGAAAATTAAACCTAAATAGTAATATAAAAAAAAAACACACACACATGAATTTAAAAAAAAATTAACTATAATTAAAATGAAAAATTTAAAATAAAAATATTAAAATAAAAGCCAATTCAAAATATAAATAAAAACATATTTATACATATAGTATATAAATAATACTAAAATAATGCTGTTTAACAACACATTCGTGGATCTTCTTTTTTTATTGAGTGTTTTGTTTTGATTGTTTTATTTTAAAATGGCTTTTTATGATTTTAAATTACTTTATTTTTATGATTTAGTTAATTAAAGCTTTTCATCAACTCGAGAACCCCAGTTTGGGAAACCCAAACAAAAGAAAATTTAGTATATTAAAATATTCAAATTTTTCCTCATCAATTTCAGGAGTGGCATCTGAGACGAGGTTGATATTAAATAGAGCGTAACTGAAAACCGAGCGATGAAAGAGCAAACTCTGAGCGATAACATCTTCCTGTGGGAAGTCACAAAGTGTTGTCATGTTTGTCTTCAAATTTAAACACCAGTGACTTGCATCACTATTACCATTTCGCAACCTCCCAGAACGCTCTGGCACGGTCTCAGGGAGTTTTGAAGAGACAAACACCGCTTGTGTTTACTTCACAACATATTGATTTGTCTGAGATACACAGGTGTGTAGGGGTTCATCACATTTTCTTAGCAGTGGAGCTTCTGTCAGCCGTGACAGAGTTGTAAAAGCCACAGAAGGCGATTCATTCACAGCTCACCGCCACAAAACGACTGCAGCATGCAAGCCTGTACAGGTACTCACAGTTTCTCCTTATATAAAACAGCAGTCAGCTATTAATCACGCTCAAGATGATGCCAGCGAGAAGTGGGGGCTTTTTTGGGCAGATGGCATGATGTTTGTCTTTGTCATCATCTCATGACCTGCAGATTCATTTGAGAAGAGCCGGACAGTGACGAGTCAGTTTGAGTAATGCGCTTGAGGGAATCTGTTCAGATCTGCACGAAATGCGTGCATCAACATGTACGTGCATAAAACATTCCCCTCACTTTCTCCTGTAAAACACATCATCATTGCTTTTGCAACCACCCAGAAAGCTCTGGCATTGCTGCAGGGAGTTCTCCACATTCGTGTTTTCTTCACAACATATTAAATAGTCAGAGTTACACACTTGTGTAGGAGTCCAGCGCATTTCCAGCGCTGCATCAAAGAGGAAAGACTGTTTGAAATGTTACACTCTTGTGTTTTGCTTTGTGTTTTTCGCATTTTTAAGAACACCCACACTCTGAACATGCATTTAGGCATGCAGACACACACACAAGGACTTTTGTTGTGCACAACAACAGCTTTCATTGTCCTGTTGAAAAGGATACGGTTCCAGCAGCCAAACTCCTGCTCTTTCCCCCAACCGTTATGGGATAACGCCAGGTTTTTCTTTGTTCATGGCTGCTGACGTTGATTTATGATGACTTTGATTTGCAAAAATTTGAAGCGAAACCTTTTTCAGTTATGATGATAAGAAATGTTTTTAAGAAGCAAATCAGCATATTAGAATGATTTTTGAAGGATCATGTGACTCTGAAGTCTGGAGTAATGATGCTGAAAATTCAGCTTTGCTTCACAGGAATAAATTACATTTTATAACACATTCGGCTCCATTTTTACCCATAAGAAATACATAAAAATTTCTAAAAATTGCAGGCTTCTTACTAAGGGCACAAAACTTAAAACCCTCAAAATGTACATCTTTTTTTTTTTTTTTTTTTTCCAGATTTTTTATAATTATTTTTTAAGAGATGCAACCATTTAAAAAAGGTTACAGGGGCTGTTTACACCTGGTCACTTCATGAGTTTTTTTCTGATCGGATAGCTATCCCATCCTGAAAAGACCAGGTGTAAATGCCCTCCGAAGCGCTTTCGAGACGCATTTAATCTCCTCTCCTATTGCGATCTTTGATCTTGAAAGGAGCTGATAATTATGAAATGCAGCGCTTATCTTTTGATTTTGTTGACATGAACTCATTTAAATTTAAATATAGCACGGGAATTGAAGATCGGATTTATATCCGTTTTGTGACGACACATTTATGTGGCCAAGTGTAAATGGAAATGTTTTAAATCAGATAGATATCGATGAGCGAAAACGCATGAAATGACCAGGTGTAAACAGGCCCAAACATTTTGTGTCTGGGTCATTTTGGACCCGGTTAGGTATGGAGACCCGTTAGGTGTCACATATACTTTTTGTTAAATTATCTATGATGTCAAAAACTTTTATAAAATATATTTAGTCTTTTTCTCATATCTCACACACTTTTGGAACTGAATTTTGTTGATAAACATGAATATGTACATCTATTGATGAATCATTTCAGCATGACAATTTTTTTTTTTTTGTCAGAAAGTAAACGTTTAAGTAAGTGAAATGAATTTATTTTTGTTTGAAAACTTTTTGGAGTAATATTTAGGTTATTTTCTAAAAAATAAATATGTAGGTTTCATAAATTTTGACTGTTTTTGAGCATATAAATTCAACAATTCAATAGAATTTAATTAAATTCCATTCATTCCAATGGGTAATTCTCTGATTATGTTTTCTTATAATTTTCATACAGTGATATATTAATATAGGATTTCTTTTGCTGCATTTATTTGATCAAAAATACAGAAAAAAACAGTAAAATTGTGAAATATTATTGCAATTTAAAATAAAAGGTTTCTATTTTAATATACTTTAAAATATAATTTATTTCTGTGATCAAAGCTGAATTTTCAGCATCATTACTCCAGTCTTCAGTGTCACATGATCCTTCGGAAATCATTCTAATATGCTGATTTATTATCAGTTGTGCTGCTTAATATTTTGTCAAACCTGTGATACTTTTTTTCAGGATTCTTTGATGAATAAAAAGTTAAAAAGAAAATATTTAAGGGGTAAATGCGGTAAAAACATGGTAACCTTCAAAACTTCAAAATGCTCAATGAGAAGTTGCTGATCAGACACAATATGATTATTTTTCAAAGATTCAGTATTTGACAAACTGTGGCAACTAGTTGTTCATCTAGATCTGTGATTTATGCATTTATTAAAACTAGAGCCCGACCGATATATCGTTTTGCCGATTTTATCGGCCGATATGAGCCTGTTGCAGATATATCGGTATTGGCAAATATGCCGCTGATATGCCACCGATATGAAATTTTTTTTTACAGAACATAAAACGCAGATAAAATGCTTGTATATGGTGTAATTACATAGTTTGTCCAGCAGAGCGCACTCCATTGTTTGCTACTGGTGATCTGCATGGAATGCTTTAAAGCGAAATATGGAATACCATTGAAACTTTGAACGGCCATATCTCTGTAACAGCACGGCGGATCCGCATCAAATTCGGGGGATCCCTTCAGCTCGAGGAACCCTCTCGAATGCAGAATCGAGTGTACGTCTCGAGGCCTCCTTTCGAATGAGACCATCCCCACGTTGATAGCCCCCGGGGTCCGGGAGTTACGGGCGGTTAAATTCGTAGTCAGGCACCGACCGATCTGGCGATCCCGGGGGGCTACCGAGGCGCGGAGGTTGGCGTTCAAGAGGGCTCCTCGAGCTGAAGGGTGGAGCTGAATTTGGTGGAGATCCGCCGCCACGTTCGCGAGATAGTGACATCAGCCAACACTTTAACTTCAGTAAAGAGGTCTCTTGTTCAGGCTGCAGCATTCAAGCTTTGTCTTAAGTCGTGGCCTAATGGTTAGAGAGTTGGGCTAGTAACCTGAAGGTTGCCGGTTCGATTCTCACACCGGCAGGAATTGAAGGTGGGGATTGTAAATGAACAGTACTCTCTCTGCCTTTGATACCATGACTGAGGTGCCCTTGAGCAAGGCATCGAACCCCCAATTGCTCCCCGGCCGCTGGAGCAATGGCTGCCCACTGCTCCGGGTGTGTGTTCACGGTGTGTGTGTGCGTTTGTTCACTATTCACTGCTGTGTGTGTGCACTGGGTTAAATGCAGAGCACCAATTTCGAGTATGGGTCACCATACTTGACAATACGTCACGACTTTCTTTTTCTTTTCTTTTCTTTTCTTATTTGACCGTAAGTGCCCTGCGATGTGGACTTCACATGATATTCCCCCATGATTCCAGTTCCAAGGGAACGTACACGTTACATTCAAAGGGCATTAAAGTGCGCGAGATGTGAATTTAAATTGTATTTATTTACAGTGGTATATTATGTCACACTTCACACTTCTCTAGTAAGTTTCGTCTGTGTGTGAAGACAGTAGCGCAGATCCGTGAATGAATGTTCTGAAGTGAAATAAACTTCAACGGAATAAAGTTGAATGGAACTGAATTGAAATAAAGTTAAAAAAAACTTCACCTTTACTGTTCAGTGCACTGATGTCAGACTCATTTTGGATAATAAAGTTTATTGTTAAATTGTTAAATGCCCTGCCTCCATTACATATCTTTGTCATGTCATTATAAGTGTTTGATCACCACATTTGAGTGCTCATTGCAATAAATGTGTTTATGTAGATATATTCTGTTTATGTATATACTATAGTATTCTATATATAGTACCAGTCAAAAGTTTGGACACAGGAATGGGAAAGTGTCAAAACTTTTGACTGGTACTGTACTATAATATACACAAAGAATATCGGCCGATATATCGATATCGGCGATTTTAATGCCCTAATATCGGTATCGGTATCGGCCCCCAAAACACCCATATCGGTCGGGCTCTAATTAAAACATTTATTTTATAGACAATGGCTTGATTTAGTCAAAAATTTAAACATGAATCATTCCTCTGAACATTTTCTTCTGATAAACCCGATGAACTCATTCATCATATCACACACATAGTACCAGTGCATGTGTGCAGCTGTAACTTCCCTCTTGTGGTATTGAGCAGAATGAGGTGCATTGTGGGATTGGGTGGGTAGGAAGTGGACAAATAACTGACATGTTTTGGTGAAAATAAGACCCAGAACTACTTCCTAACATGTGGCAATACAGTGTTAGAGCTGTTTTGGAGTGATTTACAGTGCCTACACAGTATTTACTAGGATTGGGTATTATTTGAATTTTCAATCAATTCCGATTCCGATTCTGCTTATCAGTTCCGATTCTTTTCGAATCCAATGTAGTTAAAAAAAAAAATGAAGTCAAACATTTAGATATCAAACATATTTGTTCTGTGTTTCTTTTTGCTAAATATTTAATTGCTGCTGAATACCATGAACAAATATCAACTGGACTCAATTAAGAGCTGTTTGTGTGCAAAATAGAGCTGCACGATTCTGGATAAATTGAAACTTTTTTTTTTTTTTTTTTTTTTTTTTAATGGAGGTTGTAGTTCTCTCACAATTCTGAAGAAAAAATATTAGACAACTAAACTCACTCAAGATTTACTTGTTTCATTACTGGATGAATCAGTGTTTTTGAATGAATCTTTTGAATGAATGATTCAAAGACAAATGCATTTTTAACAGCCCCCTTTCACCACCTATTAATAAAGATGTGCAAACAGGAATTGATAGGTGGAATTGAAATTGAAATTTTACAACAACTATCTGATTCCTGAGTCCTGACCTTAAGTATCCGATTCTGGAATTGGAATTGATTTTCGATTCCCAACCCTAGTATTTACACACTTAATACACATTTAAACCGATATGAATGCATTGCATTTGATTAAAAAGAATATATAAAAAGCAAGCCATTTGTTTTAAACAGTAAACAAACTCCCATGTCCAAATGCTTCCAGATGTCTCCCTAAATGACTGAATCAAGATGTTTTCTCATGTCTCCGCAGTGAAAGAGGAGCCGTGCAGCAGGCCGGCCGTTCATGAGTGTTTAGGGGAGGTTCTGCGTGTTTTGCGGCAGGTAATCAGCACGTACCCTCTGCTGAACACTGTGGAAACGCTCACCGCAGCAGGAACTCTTATCTCAAAGGTCAAAGGTCAGTTCAACTCCCATGATAAACTCATCTTCTTCAACTGTCACTGGTTCCTCCTCCTCACACTCTCACCTATGTATGCAATGACATGAAGCAAATAATTCAGCGCAAGCATCAGATGAGCAAAGCCACATCAGATATGAGCAGATACCACAGAACCAGCATCTGATCTTATGAAGGAAAAACATGTATAATATGCAAACATGAACAACTGAAATACAGGTGTTTCCACTTTTGCATCTCAATGTGATGTCACTTCTAGTTTTATTTGTTATCAAAGCAGAAGCCCGTGTTTGTGACCGCGAAGTTGTTCTCTTCTCTGTGTTTGTCAGGGTTCAGTTATGAAGGCACCACTGACGCTCAGAAGAAGGACTTTGAGAAGGCCATTGAGACCATTGCTGTGGCCTTCAGCAGCAAGTAAGACCCGCTGCTCTGCTTTCACACAGAATACCTACTCATTTATTATTTATAAATTAAAATATAATTGTATCAAATAAAATGTCAATAAATAAATAATAATTATATGCATTTAAATACAATTTTATGTAAATTAAAAATTAAATAAAATAAATTTAATGTTTATATAAACATTAAATTTGTATATAAAATTTATATAAATTTATATAAATTTGTTTATATATAATGTAAATTTAATATTTTTATATATATATATATATATATATATATATATTACATAAAATTTATTTCATTTAATCTAATATTAATTCAAATATATGTATTTGTCTTTATATATTAATAGTGGTAATCATGGTTCGTACAAGGTGCTTAAAGTGCTTGAAGTACTTGAATTAGAAATTTAAGGCCTGGAAAACCCTTGAATCAGCCATATTTATGAAAAGCTACTTGAAAAGTACTTGAATGTTTAAAAGGCAGTATAAATGAAATTAGTATTAATTTTTGTTTCCATAAAATTATATTTTCTCGCAAAATTAACGATGCAGCGCGTCTGATATAAATACAGAGCCGTTTCACCCAGCTTTTGGGAGCGCACGAGATCTCGCGATATTACTCCTTGAAGTGAAAAGCGGTCTCGCTATATCAATAAAAAGTTGATTTTGTGGTAAAACATTTGATAGTGCTTGCATTATATTGTTCGGTCTTTTACTGCATGTGCTGTTTGTTTGGGTTTCATTTGGGAATGCGTATAAAGCCTGATGCGCTTTGTTGTTGCACTGTTATCATTTACAAGCGTGGAGCGCGTCTCCATCTCAGCCACTCGGTCCACAAACTCTTCATCTGCATATGCTCTGAGTTTGGGTTGCTTAACATTTATCTGCTGTGAGTTTGGGTTACTTAACATTTATCTGGGGAAACAGTGTGCGTTATCTCACTAGATTTATGACGTAAATCGTTTAAAAACCCATGCCAACACGGGAAAATACATCAACATATTTCTATATGCAATTTGTGTATATTTGCGATTTCAAAATAAAAGTTCAAACCCTCGCTCTGAGTTTGTATGTGGCCAAATATTAAAATGACATGGATTTAAACGTCGTTGAATCATGCAGTAAAATGATGCATTGCCAGGCCGTTGGCGCCCTCTGCAGGTATTTGTTATAATACATAATGTACTTATGTTGGTTATATTCATAATATGTATAAGCATATTACATTGTATTTTAAGTGTTGTTCAGTAAAATCATGTGATTACTTAGTTTTAATACTTTATTTCAACCAATTATTATTGTTTAATATATATGACCCTGGACCACAAAACCAGTCATAAGGGTCAATTTTTTGAAATTGAGATGTATACATCATTCGAAAGCTGAATAAATAAGCCTTCCATTGATGTATGGTTTGTTATGATAGGACAAGATTTGGCCGAGATACAACTATTTGAATATCTGGAATCTGAGTGTACGAAAAAATCTAAATACTGAGAAAATTGCCTTTCAAGTTGTCCAAATGAAGTTCTTAGCAATGCATATTACTAATCAAAAACGAAGTTTTGATATATTTACGGTAGGAAATTTACAAATTATCTTCATGGAACATGATCTTTACTTAATATCCTAATGATTTTTGGCATAAAAGAAAAATCGATCATTTTGACCTATACAGCGTATTTTTGGCTATTGCTACAAATATACCCGTGCTACTTAAGACTGGTTTTGTGCTCCAGGGTGACATATATAAATGTAGTCAATATAAAGCCTGTTTTTCACTTAGTTAGGTCTATTTTTATTGCTAAATAATATCAGATTACTCAATTGTCGCAATAATCAGTATTACTTGATTACAAAGATAATCATTAGTTACGGCTCTAGATTAGTTAAATGTTTCAAAATACAACTACATTGTTTTGCTTTTTGTGATTAAAAGACAAATGTTTTGTCATTGAAAATTTCTTAAAAATAGTATTAAAATACTGTCTCGTTCTAGTAAATCAAGTATCTGTATTTTGTCTCATCCTGTGAGCTAAGTGTTTTGTCACACCCCTAGTGTCTACGTGCATGATATAGCTCATAACTTTCCAAGTGTATGATGAAGCTTTTACTCCTCAGGTCAATCATATATTCATAAAAAAAAATCACTTTAAATAAGGAAACTTTGCCGTAGTATTCTTTCAAGTTGCCACAGCTATTGCATGCTTTGCATGTGCTGCACTTTATTTGTACCATTTTGTTTTATTAGTTTATTTATTAGAATTTTAAAGATAATAACGATATTATGATCTCTGATTTTAGTCCTTGAAAATTAAAAAAGTAGTGCTTGAAAAGACCTTGAAAGTCCTGGAATTTCATTTTGCAGTTTCTGTACAAACCCTGTATTATACATATTTCCACTGAAGGCCACTTATAATGCAGGTAAATTAATTATATATTTTTTCTATATAAATATAATATATCTATTATTCAAATGTATCTTTTAATTCTAATATATTATTATTATGAAATAATATATATAATTTAATTTTAAAATATATTTTATTAAAATAATTTTATGAAAAATTGTGTATATTTTATATATGTATGTATATATTTCCTTAAAGGGCACTTATAATGTGAGTAATTACATGTAATTTAATTATATTTGAATTCTACAAACATATAATGTATCTTTAATTAAGATATAAATTTTATTTTTAATATTATTATAGAATTATATATGTATAATTTATTTTTATAATATATATCCTCTAGAGCAGTGGTTCGCAACTGGTTTGGCCTTGGGACCCATGTTTTCCCACGGTCATCAAGCCACGACCCACTTATAATATATATATATATATATATATATATATATATATATATATATATATATATTAAAAGTAAAAACAAAGCAAATGTATTTCACAAAAATTAAATTAAGACTGTTAAGAATGACTAATACTGAATAAAGAGCCAATAAGGTAAGGCTATTAAATAGCAGTCCCAAACTAATTTTTGTTAATACAATTAAGTTGGTATGAGACATCACAGTCATTTAAACATATACAAAATGACATAAAGTGGAAATAACATGCTATTTTTGGGTTATGGAAACAACCGTTACCATGGATATACTAACATGAACTGTTAATAACATGTGGAAACTGCTCCTGAATAGAATGAATATCATACCTTCATGCAAATCCTTCCCAGCTAACACACGCAGTACCAGTTATGTGATTTATCGGTACTGTACTTTTATTTCACGCGTTGCATTCTCGTAGTTTCTGGTTTTAGTGAAGTGATATACAGCGCAGCGCCGCGTTCGCGTGTACTATTGAAGTGTGCGCGCTACGAACACGGTAACATCTGGCAGGACAGGATAGTTCGCTTTTCTGAGGTGAGAGACTTTTTATTTCATAGGAAGTTACGAAAATAACAATAGAATAATGACACTGACAATAAATCTGTCTACATCTCATCTGACCGCAGCTACTGAATCTGGACAGTGCCTTTTTCTCAGGCATTATTACTGCATCTAACAGAAGTGTCAACAGCTTTCATGTACGTCTTTTAAAATAAAAGTCTCTCATCAGAAAAAGAACATTTAGAATTACGTTTTTTGTTGTTGATGTCGTTTCTTTGGCCGTACGCTCCGCAACCCACTCAGAACGGTCCCGCAACCCACTTTTGGGTCACGACCCACCAGTTGAGAACCACTGCTCTAGAGTTTCAGAAGAGATCTCAACAGTGCCTCAAGCTGTGCTCAGATTTACCAATATATTGTATGCAATCAGAAGCCAGAGATCTCAATATGAACTCGAGTATTTCTCATCAACATTCACTCTCCACATTCATTTTATAGCTTTTACTAGATGAGAAATATTGACTATTTTTTCTTCTCTATTTACAGTTGATAATTGTGATATCTGAGCAGTATTTTCTCTCTGTCAGTGTTTCAGAGTTGTTGATGGGAGAGATTGACAGCACTACTCTTCTGTCCCTGCCGCCGACAGAAAAGAGCAGGGTGAGTGTGTGTGTGTGTGTGTGTGTGTGCGGATGTTGTTGGAAGTGTGTGTGTGGGTTGCTTCCTGCGTTGTCTTGCAAGCATATTGTTTCCTCCGCACCTCTATACAGACTCGACAGAGTCCCTGACGACGTGAGTCTCCAAGAAACACTTCTTAGAATGACACTGATGACAAATTAATCATCTTAATGTCCAGAACAGACACTCAAATAATTTCCCAGAGCTAAAACAACTAGAAGTCTCACTTCCTTGTTGAACAGTGTTTGTCATGCTACTTTGAATCTGTAGTTTACCAAGCGATTACTCATTATTTAAAGCAGTTCAGTTTTAGTCAAGAAACTTTTTTAAAGAAGGACTGCGCAATTCAAGCTGCTAACAAAAGTAGCTTAGTACTGGAAGATACTTAAAAAGGCAATGTTATTTTAATGTAAATGTAGCTCTTCAATTATATAATAAATTTATTTTTGGTGCAAAAACAGTGAGGGTTTTGGAGTAAATAAACAGATTGACAACATAAATGTGAACAGATAAACAGTTAAATTTAAAAATAATTGAGAGAAAATATTAGAATTTTTTTATCAAATATTATAATAATATATTATTAAATATTTTAAATATTATATATAAATTTATTTATTTATTTATTGTTTGTAAAAACAATATTGTTAAATTATTGTATACAATTCATTGAAGTATTGTTATTAAGACTATTTTTAAATCTTATTATTTCTGAGTTAGCCTTTGATTCTGATGTCATAAAATAATAAATTAATAAACAGTTGAATAAAACAGTTATTTACTAAAATATACCCTAACTAAAACATAGAATTGTACAGCAGGATTTAGCTAAATATTTAATATTTATAATAAATGCATAATTGTAACAGAATGACAGAAGCGTGAGGCATGCGGATCCATGTGCAAACTTTTTATTGACAGATGTGGTCAACAAACACAGGCAGGGTCGAAACGCTAGCAAACAGGTATGGCACGGGCAAAACACAAGAATATCCCTAGGGCTGGCATAGGTCATCGATCGGCGAACAATATCCAGAGGGTTTGACAAGAGGGGTAGTCCGATAACGTGAGCAATAATCCAGATGAGGAACAAACAGAGTCCGAGCAGTGAAACAAGGGTTAATCCAAGGAACACGGGCAGGAATCAGGAAACGGGAAACAAGGCAACATGAAAAGACAAGACTAAACTAGAACTAGGCTCCGTAAAGCAGCTATCTCTTGGAGAGTGATAAATGCAGAACAATACTGGAGCCTAAACACAAAACAAACACGGAATGGCTTGGTAAGTAGCTAACACTAGGAGAGTGCTAAACGCTAGACAATACTTGGCGATCTGAACAGAATCTGAGTATGTGTTATGTAGTGTGTGTAATAGCTCTTAGGTGAGCGTGTGAATGGTGACAGCTGTGTGATCAGTGCATTCAGCTGTGTATGTGCAATCAGTGCAATGGATGATGGGAACTGTAGTCCGGAGTGACGTAACAGTCTGTGTGGTGTAAGAGTTAATATAAAGGACGGGCGACCTCTGATGGCGAGTGGACGGAAGACCATGAACCGGATTCGTGACAATAAAAATATAACAAATATTTATGCAAATATATAATCATTTTTTACATTCATTCTAGCTCAGGGTTTCCTGGACTGGGATTTTGAGTTGATGGAAAGCTAATTAATTAAATCATAAAAATGTCAAATTAAAATAAATGAACAATTTAGAATAAAAGCAGTCAAAATAAAACCAAGAAAAAAGATTGTTTTATTTGATTACCTACATGTCATGTGACCATCAACCAATATCAAAGAATCAAATGTGTTGTTAAATTATTGAAAGATTAACTTTAAAATCTCAGGACGACTTCAAGAAAGTATTTTAGGTCAAAGGGATTCGGCTGACAAAAACGCTGTATATGATTTTCTGGTGTTGCATATGATGGCGAGAGTATTTTAGGAGAGTGTGTTCAGTTACTGCCTCCTCAGTAGTACTTTCAGTCGCTATAAGGTGAAGTAATACTACAATGGAAGAGCCAAATCTACCCAACAGCCCTCAGAGAAGGAAGTGATAAACTATACTACAATCTCACCACATGTATCTGACTCTAACCTCCGCCTCAAAATCCACACCATTTAATTTCATAATGCACATCATTGCCATATTTTATCCTTAAAAATGTCATATCTATCTCTGTCTCTTTGCTGTGTGTGTTTAGTCAATGGAGGACCTGTACAGGGTGTCGTCAGGTCAGGGTCCTGAAGGAGGAGGAAAATACGACCATCAGGACTGCAGTGAGTGAATCCCTCTTTTATTGTCTCTAGTAATGCATAGAATGGCATACAGACTACTATTTTTGAAAGTACATAGAATACATAGGGTGCCCCATAGGCAAATTTTTCTGTATGCACAGACCACAAAACATTTTCAAGAGTGTGCAGTGTACAGCAGAGCACACTGCGTGAAATACTGAGATACCATTTCTAGTGTAATGAACGGACATGAAGGGACATCAGCTGTGATTTTTAACTGAGAGCTGAGAACTTTAATCTCCTGCTTGACTTCTAATTTGAGATGTGTATATAATAGTTTTTGCACCAAAAATTAAATAAATAAATTATATTGAGGGTATATAAATATATATATTGAGGGTTAAGGGTTTTAGCATATAATGTAAATGTAAATATAACAGTTCAATATTAAAAATGTTTGTCCTGGAAAAAATATTGAAAAATTGTACACTGCCCGTCCAAACAAAAAGTCACACACTCTTAATATTTTGTTAGCTTTGATTACGGCACGCATCGCCGTGGCATGGTTTTGATAAGCTTCTGCAATGTCACAACATTTATTCCCATCAAGAGTTGCATTAATTTTTCGTCAAGATCTTGAATTGATGATTGGAGAGTAGGCACTAGGCATGAAGGGTGCATCACTTCATCCGCCTCTCTTCTTACCCTGATGCACCCATCACTCTGGAACAGGGTAAATCTGGACTCATCAGACCACATGACCTTCTTCCATTGCTCCAGAGTCCAATCTTTATGCTCCCTAGAAAATTTTAGCCTTTTTTCTGATTAGCCTCACTGCTAAGTGGTTTTCTTAAGGCTACACAGCTGTTTAGTCCCAATCCCTACACACTGCATCAGTTAGGGTTAAATAACTCGTTGCCAGCAGAAACATAATCATCCATGCAGTAATTATCCAATGGGAGGCTCTTACCTATTTGCTTAGTTAAATCCAGGTGGTGACTTTTTTTTTGGACGGGCAGTGTATATAATGTAATGTAATATAAAATATTTATTCTTTTGTTTATTTATATTTATTTGTTTTTGTTAGTTTGTAAAATAAATTGTTCAATTATTGCATACAATTCATTGAAAATTAATTGTATGCAATAAATTTAACAGTTTATGTAATATCTATCTATCTATCTATCTATCTATCTATATTTTTTAAACACAAAACTATTTAAAAATCGCGAAATAACTATTTATTTCTGTGATAATAACCGGACATCACTCAAATGAATTATAATGTGTTCATGTGACAACAATGTAGTGTACTACTATTTATTGTGAAACATTTATTTTTACATCTGCATACTTGCATAGAATTTATTCAGAGTAAAACAGTATATACTGCTCAGTATTGTATTCTGAATACAGCTGTTGTATATTTTTCATTTAAATTTGAAGTGTTGTTTGTTCATATATTTGATGGCTGATGTTTACCGTGTGTGTCAGCAGTGAGTCCACAGGAAGTTGATATTCTCCTGCAGCGCAGTGAAGGTGGCGTGGACTCGGCTCTGAATTACGCCAAATCTATCGCCAAATACATGAAGGACATCATCAGCTACGTAGACAAGAGAATCACTCTCGGTAATGACATTTCCTTCACCTGTTTGGTGATTTTTGAAATACATGTCTATCTCTATTTTAAATGGTCCCGGTAATACACTCAACTTAATATAAATTCATTTCAAACTCATCCACCTGGACTGGGTCATTTTATTTGATCTTTACGACTCTATTTTCCACCATATTGTCAACAGAGAATGAGTTTTCTAAAGGTCTTCAGAGACTCTACCAGTCCTGCAAACAAAACATCATACAGGTAATCAGTGTGCTTCCCTTGTGCTTGTTTGTTTGTGTTTTGCAGGTTGAAATAACACTAGTGTTTATGTTGTAAAATAGTCTCCAAACAATATTTGTCGTCAAGGTCAAAACATCTTAAAAGACACCTTAAAAGTCATTAAAACAATCATAAAAATATATTAATATACAAATTGAACAGTATATTTCACGCACATTGAATGTACCTTACAAGTCATATAGAGTATCTTCAAATTATTTAAGATTATTTTATGGTGTTTTTAGCCATTTTCGCACCCTATCAGGCCCAATTACTGTTGACTCTTGTTTTATTGAAAAAAGCAGCGCGAACATCCTTAAAAAAAAAGTCTCCTGAAAATATCAGTTTGAATCCCATGAGTGTGAATGGATCATGACAGAATCATTTTTATTTAAATACAGAATTGTCATTATCATATCAACTGTTCTTTTAAGTGATACTGAATCTGTTGTGCTTACTGTACATACAGTAGAGCAGGTTTCTGAATCCCCCTCTCTCTCTCTCTCTCTCTCTCTCTCTCTCTCTCTCTCTCTCTCTCTCTCTCTCTCTCTCTCTCTCTCGCAGGAACACATGCCGTTGCTGTCGATTTTCTCTCTGGCTCTCGAGCAGGACTCAGAGCAGAGCTGCGGTTTACAACAGGCCACAAACAACATCTACACACACGCATTTCTACAGGTACCTCACCTGATCTGGCAACACACACCACAGCAGGATGACAGTGTGGAAATAGTTTTGCACATTTCACCTCAAAATACCTAAAATAGACAAAAAAAAGGAGGAAAGAAATATTTTATAAAATATAAAAATTATATATTTAAAATATTTTAATAACACAATAAATATTATATTTACATTTATTATATAATATTTTATTCTATTATATCATAAATGTATGATATTATATTTTTATGTAATAAATTTAATTTAAATAAAAAAATGAATGCCTAATTTTTGAATCATTAAGATTTTTTTTTAATTATCTAGATAAAATAAATAAATAAATAATACATATTTTTATTTTTATAATACAATAAATATTTTATTTAAATGTATTATTATATTATACATTTATTGTATTATATTATATTATATTTTTAATATAATACATTTAATTTAATTTAAAAAAAAATTAAAGCCTAATTTTGGGATCATTAAGAATTTTTTTGCATCATTTCTAATAGGGCTGCACGATATTGGAAAAAACTCACATTGCGATATTTTGTTTTTCTGCGATATATATTGCGATATGAAAAAAAAAAAAAAAAAAAAAAAAAAATCACCAAATGACTTGAATAGCTCTATTTGGAGAGAAAAAAAAAATATTGATATTGTAGGTGAGTAAATCAGCATAGGAAATAAACAATTTACAAGCATAGATAAATATAATAGAACAAAGATACAAAAGAAATAAACAGTGCTTTGTATTTTTAAGGCAAGTCCAACAGTATTCAGGTGCAGAAACTGAATAATAAAATGTAAAATAACACTGCATAACACAGTCTTCATTGTATAAATTAAATCTAATAAATCTGTGTTAAAGCTACAAAAGTGATTTTTCTCTGTTTTGTTGTTTGATTATGACACAGAAAGCAACAGAGACATTAAACTGCTGTTATTGTTATCCTCTTTCTTTCTCAATTGTTTACCTAAGACATAAGCAACTGTTTTTTTTTTTTTTTTACAAGGATACTTGGAGACATGCATTTTGACACGGTTTTGCGCATATGTGTCGTACTACACTGGATGCGGCGCGACACGACGAATCCCCGCCAGTAAACTGATGCCTCGCTCTATTTATGACGTACTGACACAAAGTTGACACGATTGGCAACGGTCGCTTTGTCGCATCCAGTGTAGAAAGACTTTGCGGCCGTTCACATCTGCAAACACGTGGAAAACTCCCGCCGCGCCACTTCCTCCTCCTTTCCAAAGCGCTCGGGAGCTTGCGCTTTCCTGGCGCCTGCCGTTGCTAAACATCCGTGATGTGCTCTCCTCGACGACGCGGAAGTTTCAACAAAGGATAAATGGATTTCCAGCACTGAAAATCGCTTGCAGTAGCTCTGCTACTAAATTTATTTAAAAATGGGTATCTCTGTGCAGCTGTCGCGTCCGGAGTAGACACGGTGTCTGTGTGTGAGCAAAGAAAACGATCAGTATAAATATAACGATCAGGCCTACTAAACATCGCACATCCTGCGATGTGACTATCGCGGATGCGCACATCGCGATATCGATGCTGAAACGATATATCGTGCAGCCCTAATTTCTAATATAGTTTCCCTTATGACATTTTAATTTCTCATTGATTTCTTTGGCATTTTGGGTGACCTGGATGTGTTCTTGGCAGCTTTTGTGAGATTTACCCAAGCAAGTCTAATGAAAGAAACAAATAAAATTAAACCTTTCTTTCTCTCTTTTTCTTGTTCAGCCCATGACGCAGCGCAGGCAGGAACATGAGAAGAAGCGCAGAGACATTAAAGAACAGTGGCAGAGGGCCAAGAGAAAACTGGTAGAGATTCAGTCCACCCTGAACTAACTAAACAACTCAACTAAACCCTGCTAAATCAAAGTTAAATATGTGTATTTGTGTTCATGCATTTAGAGTTGTGTGTGTTTGTGTTCATCAGGCCGATGCCGAGAGTAACCTCCGTAAGGCACGTCACCTGTACATGAGCCGCTGTGAGGAGTACGAGAGAGCTAGGACAGTGGCCAATAAGGTTGAAGAGGAACAAAGCGGAACAGGAAGTGGCTCAACCACTAAAGCTCTGGACAAGAAGAGACGACTAGAAGAGGAAGCACGCAACAAGGTCAGCCAGCTCAAACAGGAAATGACCTAACATGAGCAAATTTCACACATTTTGTGTGAAGTGTTAATTCTGACTGCTTTTGCGGTCACATGCAGGGAACAAACATTTTGATGAATAGATTAACATTACACTCTTTATCATTTACTACATTTTAATTAATTTTTTTCCCCTGAAATCTTTTAATTCAGAATTTCTTCAGTGTAGAATTTTCTTCTTATCTTTTTTTTTTTTTTGCATAAAGAAAATTGCATAAATTGCATACATTTTTTTTAGGATTACAGGATTTTGAGATTATTTTCATGACAATTGAAGACATTTGCAATGCAATAGTATGCATAACAGTAATGAGAGTTTGGGATATTTCTGTCATGAAAATAATGTCACAATGCAAAAAACGTGAATGGATTTAAAATAGGCTTCATTTTCTTCAAGCAAGATATCATATCATTGGTTTGACTTGATTTTGGTGTGATTATATAATATTTATGCAACAGTTCTGAGTTACAAGTACTTATGGGCTGTGGCTTTGCCGTTTTTAACTGCTCCATCCTTCAATAACAGCATTATACTTACAGAACAGTAGGGATGCATCGATCCGATATTCAGAATCGGTATCGGCTCCGATACGGTCATTTTCTGCGGATCGGGTATCGGTCAGACGAGACCGATCCAAATCCGATATTGTGCGCATATACTATTCTGTTATTATTGAGTCCCACGAAAGGCACAAAAACATTATAAAGCACCATAAAGTTTTCGTGCACTATATTTTAAGTGTTCTGAAGCTGTTCCATAGTTTAATCTGAGGTACAGATGAATATTTAAGTCGTTAAATTCAAGTTCAGGTAAACTCTTCTCTCCGCTGGGGCTGTCTGTCATCCTCCATTCAGTATTCAAACTGCGTGTCACGTTCGGTTGGGACAGTCAAACTCTCTTCAAGAGCGCACAGTAACTGAGGTTTAAAGCTGTTAAAAGAAAAGGATCAATAAACTAACACACAGATTTAATACACTACGCATCAATATCTTTTCCCTTTGTACTTTGAATTTTTCTATGCAGACTCGGAGGGCTGCGCAGCCTGCGCGCTGTGACTCCGTGTCGCTTCAAGCGCGTCATTCTGTGCACGGGATGCGCATAAGCGCTTTGTGCCGCTCTGTATTTGAGCCTTTCGTTTTATAATACTTTTGTGCAATGAAAGATTATTAATAGTCTTTCTTGTTCTGTCTTATCTATCATATGTTGCTGCCTTCATTACTGTGCTATAGATTTAAAAGAAAGGTCTTGTAATTTTATAGTATATATATATATATATAAATACATTTGCTTGTTTTTTCATGAATGTATTTTACAACAATACAAAGAGCAAATTGTACCATTTTACCAGATTGAGTCATACACTTATTCACTTTTATTTGTAAATAAAAATGTTTCACTAGGTTTTATAAAATTATTGTGCACCCATGATTGTCCTAGAGTATCTTTTGCTGCTGAATTATCCTCTAACCTAGTTTATAATAGTATTTTTTGTCATAGATTATGATTATATATTTTTTCATTTGTTATTTTTCATTAAAATTAAGTTATCTATATGTAGTAGATTGTGTTTAACACACAAAAGAGTGACGATCAGATCAACACAGAAGTATAGAAATTCTACATCGATTTAAAAAAAAAACTGCGCTGGTGTCGGATTGGATCGGTATCGGCAGATACTCAGAATTTTCAGGATCGGATCGGTTCTGAAAATATGGTATTGTTGCATCCCTACAAAACAGTCAAGTCAACTAATTCATTTTCATGATATATGATGGTTTGTGTCCACAGGCGGAAGAGGCCGAGGCGACGTATCGCACCTGCATCGCAGACGCCACGACACAGCAGCAGGAGCTGGAGGACATGAAGGTGAATGTACTCAAACAGATCCAAGAACTCATCAGACAGACAGACCAGATCCTGCGGGCGGTGAGAGTCATATATATATTTTATATTTATTAAAATATATATATATATATATATATATATATATATGTGTATATATATATATATATATATATATATATATATAATATTAAAGAAAGTAATATATATGTATATTATATTAGATAGACAACATAAAGACAGTGTATGTTTAATATTTCTTTTATGGCATCTTTTTTTATGACTGAAGGCCAGTATCACTGATACCAGTACTTCTGATGCCTCTATAAAATTCTTTTTTTCCTAATATTTAACCATTGACTATAGCCATTCAACATTACAGTATAATTGAGAGCTATCAATTTTAATATTTATTAGACTTTAATAAAATAACTTCTAATTTAAGTGAACTTTAAACAATCTTCACATAAACCCATTAAAACAAATGTCATATTTAGCTACCTGTGCCCTTCAGCAAGTAAGAAATATACAGAAATTTAATAGTTAAGTTATCAAACACTAATAGTTAAGTTATAAAACACTAAATTCCTTGCCGCTGTCGCCTCTGGCTTGCTCAGTTGAGGACACTTAATTTCTAGCGATTATCGTCGATTTGATTGCACAGATACTATTTAAACTAAACTGAGCTAGACAATGACATCTCTGAATTCAATAATGAAATGCCTTTAACTGAAAATTGAGTGTTTAATCTTATCATTATACATTACCGACACTCTATCCTCCAGTTTGATACTGTTAAGTGCTTTGACACAATCTGTATTGTTAAAAGCACTATTTAAATAAAGGTGACTTGACTTGACTAATTCTAAATTAAATATAGATGAATCTTTAAAGCTATAAAAGTTATTGATTTCCTCTTTTTTTCTTTTCCTTTGATGAACAGACATCACAGCAGCGGGGTTAATAGGTTATTTTGGCTGCTATTTCTTTAAGAGCTTCCGTTGCTGAATGTGACGCACATCTGACATGCATCGTACTTTACCTTTTCTGACCCACTTCAGGTCTTAAAGTCTCTATTAATGAGCTGACGAGTTGAATCGGGTGTTAGATGAGGGAGATAGTGCTGGCTGCTTCAGGACAGTTTTGAAAACCATTTCAGAAACGTTCTTAAATGTGACTCATATATAAAATACTACATGCATGCTCAGTTTTAAGGCAGCTTTAATCGCCTTTTTGGTAACTTCATGACATAACTGACCACGACATTGCATGCACGTAGTTGATTTTGCGCGTTGATATGAAGTGATTGATACAGGCTACAGCGTGCGCCGGTGCCTTTGTGCGTGCAATTGAACAGCGCGCTCGTTTGACTGAGGCAAAGTGAAGCGCACGTCTGAAACGTCTCCCGTTTGATGTGGTCATAAAGACGTTCTGCGACTGAATAAATGCACTTCTTTTCAAGAGAAAAAGTGACAGAAACAGCAGTTGTGAGTGGGGTGTCCAACACTAGCCCCGCCCCTGCATTAACGGCATTAAATATTTTTAACGCGTTAAACTGAAAAAATTAATCGCCTGCGTTAACGCACTAATTTTGACAGCACTAATATATATATATACATATATATAATTATTTATTTATTTATTTTATTTATTTTTTTTTTTTGCATATAGAATATTCTAGGATCATTTTAGGATTTTAACATTATTTTCATGACTTTTTTTTTTTTTTTTTTTTTGTTCATTGTAATGAAAAAGAAGAAAAAATCTCTTCTCATCGTTTTCATATGAAAAAGTGACATAAGTAACTTCTTCCCAAAGTCAAAGTAATCTCTTATACTACTCAGAACAGCTGGAATGGGGAATGGAGATGATTGTGTGCTTACAGTTTTCAAGCTTGATTCAACTGGACAGAGAGATTTTGTGATTTTATGCTCCGGTTGTTTGTTTGATCCATCCTCTTCCTCTCTGTCCAGTGCACCATCTCGTACTATCAGACGATGCATGTGCAGACAGCAGCGCTGCCGGTGCATTTCCAGACGCTCTGTGAGAGCTGTAAGCTGTACGACCCGGGTCAGCAGTACGCCGCATACGTCAAAAACCTGCAGCTCCGCACAGAGCTGCCCGTCCAGTACCAGTTTGAGCCATACTCCGCGTCCAGCCACCAGTAAGACAACATCCAATTAGAACACATTGTTTGCTTTAAAGATCAGTGGTCAAAGCATAATGGGAACTTAAATGCTTCAGGAATTTAATGAAATATTGAAGTAACATGGTGTTTTGAATTCAGAAGGAAATGGAGTTGTTGTTTTTTTAATCAGGCACGTTCGGACCCGTAACAACAGTCTCTGTAATGACCAGCGGCAGAACAGCTCTGAAGCGCCATCCACTGCGGAGGAGGCGGGATTTGGGGAAGGAACTGTGGTTAAACAAAGACGAGGTCAAGGTCAGTCTTATAGACAATAAATGAATAAAAACAGCTTTTAGGGGACGAACACTGGAAATGTACTTAATTTATACATGCTGTCAGTTTAAAAGCCCCTTGTGGCTGCATGCAGATCTTTGTTTTTATTATTGCAGTTAGGGCTGGGCGATATGGCCAAAAAAATTATCACGATAATTTTTTTCATATCAGTCTATATCGATAATTATCACGATAAATGTCAAATCTTTATTTCTTTCAAGTTTAAAGCCAGAATTTTGCCCCAGATTGAAAGTTGTAGAAACCAGACCATCAACAAAGACCTTAACAAACCTTAACAGACCTTAACAAAATAAATATCTAAATAGAAAAATTAACTTCTTAGTTTCTGTATGTTCTAATGAGTGATATTGTTTCAAATCAAGAAACAGGTTTGGGTTGCCTGATAATAATAATAATATCACTTTTTTTTTGTCTTTTAGAAATGCACATTTGATAGTAGCTTGAGTTAGGATGCAGAGGTAAATTTTTGTTCATTTTTAAAATCAGTAACATCTGTAAAAATTGTAGCAACCTCAGTTTTATATGGTTAAATTTATTCTGACCAAGGTTTTTATATATATATATATATATATATATATATATATATATATATATAATTAAGCATTGGTCTCCCATAGTAGCATACATTTAAATCATGATAAACAGGTAAAACCACACATCTCAATACCATGGTAAAAATATAACTATATGGTTTTTAGGTAGCCTATTTGTATGAAAAACAGTAGTCTAAAAACATTCAGTATAAATGCACACATGCTATAGCTTAATCACAAATACATACACTATAATTATATACCATTACTCACATTTCACTGCTGGTTATATATTCTCTATATAATCGTGTATGTGACAAATAAAAATCTTGAATCATTACTCTTGTAATAAAATTCAATGTGAATATCCCACATTTCTGCCACAATACCATGGTGCAGTGAGTGTTACTACAGTAAATCCATGGTAAATGTTGGCAATGTGTAGATTGAAAAGCCTTCTGACTGTCTTGTTGCACACAGTATTTCTCCTGTTTGGCTTTAAATTAGTTTAAATCACAGAGACATTTGTGTTCATTGCTGAATGCGAGCGCTTCACACTAGATCTCACAGCGTGGTTTAGTGCTCGCGTGACCGAGTAAATGCATCTGCTCTAGTGAGCTCACGCCGCGCAACGGACGGCAGTTTGAACTTTGATCCGAGCGGATCTGTGGTCTGTGAGGCGCGATTCAAATGAGTCCCGCTGTTTCGTTCCGCTTTTGGCACATAAACATTATATCGAACATTTATCGAATTCTTCATATCGTTTTATCAAGGAAAATTATATCGCGATAATTATCGTTATCGAATTATCGCCCAGCCCTAATTGCAGTTATAATATTTTATGTAATTTACAATGTATTGCAATTTTAAAATGAATAGAGTGGTTATGTGTTGTTTTTGCAGGTAGAGACCATCATCAAGCTCATAAGTCCTGGCCGTCCACCCTAAGTGACACTGACAGTGTCGGCCCGGGAAGTGGACTGGGATCCCCGACCTCCAGCACAGGTATGAAACAAATCCAGACCAGTCTGGTATATGGTAATAAATCATTTTTATAAACAATAATGTTGTGTAATGTTTTGGTCTCAGGTGATATCTCAAAACCTTCAAGGCCAGTTTCTGCAGCCACATTGTCGTCCAATGAGGATTTAGAGGAGCGAGACTGTGCCATGACCCCGTTTGAACAAAGTGAGTGACCAATTACAGAGAACATCTGAGAAGCAGCAGACTTAAAGGAATCGTTCAGCCAAAATTAAAGCCACCCAAGATGTGGATGAGTTTGTTTCTTCATCAGATTTGGAGAAATGTAGCAGTGCATCACTGTCTCGCAATGGATCCTCTGCAGTGAATGGGTGCCGTCAGAATGAGAGTCCAAACAGCTGATAAAAACATCACAATAATCCACAAGTAATCCACACCACTCCAGTCCATCAGTTAACATCTTGAGAAGCCAAAAGCTGCGTGTTTGTAAGAAACAAATCCATCAAAATGTTTTTAACTTCAAACCATAATCCATAATAACGCTTCCTCCAGTGAAAAAGTGGTCTGGTCTGAATCAGGAGAGAAATCTGCACAAATCAACACCGTTTACAAGCCAAAACAGTCCAAAATGGCTCTAAACAAATATGTGGCTGGATTTTGATGTGAGAGACAACAGGAGTTAGACTTTTACACTGGAGGAAGTTATTATGGACTCGTATTTTATCTAGAAGCAGCGGTTTGAAGTTAAAAACATCTTGATGGATTTGTTTCTTACAAACACAACAGCTTTTGTCTTCAAAAGCCAGTCCATCAATCATTAATTGATGGACTGGAGTGGTGTGGATTATTGTGATGTTTTTATCAGCTGTTTGGACTCTCATTCTGACGGCACCCATTCACTGCAGAGGATCCATTGCTGAGACACTGATGTAATGCTACATTTCTCCAAATCTGATGAAGAAACAAACTCATCAACATCTTGGATGTGTAGTACATAGTGATATATGTTGAGTGTGTCTGGGCGTTGGTTGTTTTAGGTATAAATGGGATTGAACCGGAAAGCGCGGCGCCCACTGGACCTTTCAGAAACGTGGGATTGTCCAAAGCTGCAAAAACCCATCGGCTGCGCAAACTGCGCACACCATCAAAGTGCAGGGAATGTGACAGCTATGTTTATTTCCAGGGAGCAGAATGTGAGGAGGTGAGAGCATTTCAATGGATTTATTTTGTTGACTGAATCATATGAAACTGTAGATTTATGATACCTGCAAATCAACCGACTGTGTAAAACAAGTTTATCGTACGAAACAACTTCAGTAGTCTACAGAAAACAATAGTGTTATTACTTAAGTTCTCATCCGATAGTGTCAGTGTAACGTGTGTGTCTTTGTGTGTTTAAGTGTTTTCTGGCGTGTCATAAGAAGTGTCTGGAGTCTCTGGCCATCCAGTGCGGTCATAAGAAGCTCCAGGGCCGTCTGCAGCTCTTCGGCCGTGATTTCTCTCAGGTCCTGCAGGGCGACGTGGAGGGCGTTCCCTTCATCATCAAGAAATGCATCACTGAGATCGAGAGGAGAGCGCTCAAAATGAAGGTGCGAGAGGAAAGCTTTGAAAAGAATCAAGCTGTTCTTATAACCAATCAGTCTGATTGGTTTGAATGTTTATGTCTGATAAATGTATTGTAAATGTATTGTTATTTGCATATTCATTCTGATTCTTTACCTCTGCTATACAAGATGCCAACTTCCTAATTCTTACGCAGGCTACCAAAAAAATTCATTTAAAATAGCAAATAAACATATTTATACATCATATGCATGTGAGTTATGCACATAAATTATTGGTTAATTGCATCACTTCCTTATATACTTTTTTATTCATTTTGCAGATTTGAACACTATTCCCAAAACAGTTTTTAACACTTTTAAGCCAGACATGAAATAATAGTCAGAAAAACATCACATTTTTTGAAATGGAACAGTTTATTAAACCTTTCGATAAAATATAAAAACAAATCTTTAAAAAAGTTTAAAGCATATGTGCATATGTGTTTTTGTTGAGTATAATAATTGATACTGTACATCAGGCTTTTATGGCTCATATAGTCTGATATAGTGAGAATATGGAGGAGAAAACTGAAAACTCAGCATCAAATTGAGCAAAAATATGCAATTTGGTGCAGATGCTGATATTTATATGGACAAAAAGATGAAATTCTGATGCCTGTAATGTAAATCAATGAGATCTTCATAACAGTATAATAGACTACTTGCATAAAGTGATATACAGTCAGGTCCATAAATATTGGGACATCGACACAATTCTAACATTTTTGGCTCTATACACCACCACAATGGATTTCAAATGAAACGAACAAGATGTGATTTAACTGCAGACTGTCAGCTTTAATTTGAGGGTATTTACATTTCAGGTGAACGGTGTAGGAATTACAACAGTTTGCATATGTGCCTCCCACTTGTTAAGGGACCAAAAGTAATGGGACAGTTGGCTTCTCAGCTGTTCCATGGCCAGGTGTGTGTTATTCCCTCATTATCCCAATTACAATGAGCAGATAAAAGGTCCAGAGTTCATTTCAAGTGTGCTATTTGCATTTGGAATCTGTTGCTGTCAACTGTCAAGATGAGATCCAAAGAGCTGTCACTATCGGTGAAGCAAGCCATCATTAGGCTGAAAAAACAAAACAAACCCATCAGAGAGATAGCAAAAACATTAGGCGTGGCCAAAACAACTGTTTGGAACATTCTTAAAAAGAAGGAACGCACCGGTGAGCTCAGCAACACCAAAAGACCCGGAAGACCACGGAAAACAACTGTGGTGGATGACCGAAGAATTCTTTCCCTGGTGAAGAAAACACCCTTCACAACAGTTGGCCAGATCAAGAACACTCTCCAGGAGGCAGGTGTATGTGTGTCAAAGTCAACAATCAAGAGAAGACTTCACCAGAGTGAATACAGAGGGTTCACCACAAGATGTAAACCATTGGTGAGCCTCAAAAACAGGAAGGCCAGATTAGAGTTTGCCAAACGACATCTAAAGCCTTCACAGTTCTGGAACAACATCCTATGGACAGATGAGACCAAGATCAACTTGTACCAGAGTGATGGGAAGAGAAGAGTACGGAGAAGGAAAGGAACTGCTCATGATCCTAAGCATACCACCTCATCAGTGAAGCATGGTGGTGGTGGGCATGTATGGCTGCCAGTGGAACTGGTTCTCTTGTATTTATTGATGATGTGACTGCTGACAAAAGCAGCAGGATGAATTCTGAAGTGTTTCGGGCAATATTATCTGCTCATATTCAGCCAAATGCTTCAGAACTCATTGGACGGCGCTTCACAGTGCAGATGGACAATGACCCAAAGCATACTGCAAAAGCAGTAAAACTGTTATGCAATGGCCAAGTCAATCACCTGACCTGAATCCGATTGAGCATGCATTTCACTTGCTGAAGACAAAACTGAAGGGAAAATGCCCCAAGAACAAGCAGGAACTGAAGACGGTTGCAGTAGAGGCCTGGCAGAGCATCACCAGGGATGAAACCCAGCGTCTGGCGATGTCTATGCGTTCCAGACTTCAGGCTGTAATTGACTGCAAAGGATTTGCAACCAAGTATTAAAAAGTGAAAGTTTGATTTATGATTATTATTCTGTCCCATTACTTTTGGTCCCTTAATAAGTGGGAGGCACATATGCAAACTGTTGTAATTCCTACACCGTTCACCTGAATTGGATGTAAATACCCTCAAATTAAAGCTGACAGTCTGCAGTTAAAGCACATCTTGTTCGTTTCATTTGAAATCCATTGTGGTGGTGTATAGAACCAAAAATGTTAGAAATGTGTCGATGTCCCAATATTTATGGACCTGACTGTAAATATCAGTCATCTCTCTATATATCTTCAAAAATATGTCATAGTAAAATGAGATCGAAATGATCCAAACATAAAATGCAATGCAATCCAATGATTGTGAGATGAAGAAATAAACGTTCCTCAAAAGCCTGATGATCAGATTTGAGGCTCACATTTGAACATGATTTTATGGAGAATCAAGTGAAGCTAAGCTGCTTCAGTCCAGTAAGTGTTCATCTAGAAATATGACTACAGTTATTCTGATGTTTACTTGATAAAAATCAGTCAAGATTTGACAGCAAAAAGACACGTGAAGCAGCAGCTGAAGCTGGACGTCTGTACAATTACACTAAAAGAGCTTTGACTTGATAAAAACTCAAAGCTATCAATCAGAGACAGAAGGCATGGAGTAGATTATGTGCAACAGGTTTAAGTTTTCATCATGTTGATCAGTTAGAGGCCTTTACGTATTAAATATGTGAGCCTGGAGCACAAAAGCAGTCATAAGTAGCACAGGTATATTTGTAGCAATAGCCAACAATACATTGTATGGGTCAAAATTATAATTTTTTCTTTTATGCCAAAAATCATTAGGATATTAAGTAAAGATCATGTTCCATTAAGATATTTTTTAAATTTCCTACCGTAAATATATCAAAACTTCGTTTTTTTATTAGTAATATGCATTGCTAAGAACTTCATTTGGACAGCTTTAAATGCGATTTTCTCAATATTTAGATTTTTTTGCACCCTCAGATTCCAGATTTTCAAATATTTGTATCTCAGCCAAATATTGTCCTATCATAACATATTTATTCAGCTTTCAGATGATGTATAAATCTCAATTTCCAAAAATTGACCCTTATGACTGGTTTTGTGGGTCACATATGATACAATAGGCATTATAGGGTTAAAGCTTTTCTTTGCATGTCTCCAGGGAATCTATCGTGTGAATGGAGTGAAGACGCGTGTGGAGAAGTTGTGCCAGGCGTTTGAGAATGGTAAAGAGCTGGTGGAGCTCTCTCAGGCGTCTCCATATGACATTAGTAACGTGCTGAAGCTCTACCTCAGACAGGTGAGTCACCTGACGCAGGGAAATGTTCCTATAATAAAGCAGCGTTGTGGCGTGTTTACTCTTTTATCGTCTCCGTCTCCTCCTCAGCTCCCGGAGCCCATCATGCCCTTCCGCATGTATAACAATCTGATGGGACTGGCGAAGGAAAGCCTGAACTCGGACGCCTCGGAGGCCGGCGAGGGCGTGAAGAGCCCAGAGCTGGTGGATCGCGGGTCAGAAACTGAGCCTGAAGTGCTGGTCTTAGTGGAGAAACTCCGAGAGCTGCTCAAGCGTTTGCCGCCTGTTAACATCGCCACGCTCAAGTACATCGTGCAGCACCTGTCCAGGTGAGATTCTGCAAAAACAAAAATTTGAAATACTTAAAACATAATTATAATGTACAGCAGGGTTTATAAACCCCTAGTGATTCACAGTGGAACTGAAGAAGTTTCTTTGAGATATTCTATTCTTTTTCTGTTCTATCTGTTTTCTTTTTATTTATTATATTACAAAAAAAAAATAACCAAACAAAAACCTTGCTACGTGTACTGCGTTAAGCTAACTGAGACTTGTTATAGCACTTGTTTATATTTGCACTTTTGTTGATTTTGATTCCTTTTCAATTCAATTCAAGTTTATTTGTATAGCGCTTTTCACAATACAAATCGTTGCAAAGCAGCTTTACAGGAAATTAAGTTTCTACAATATATTTATATATTGTAGAAACTTAATATATTTAACTTATGGCGAAATTTGGTAGTTCTGTATGTTGTCTGAGGGTATGCTTCATCTGAGGTCCTCTGAGGGGTTGGCATCATCTCTTCTCAGGTGTTCTGGATCCAGACTGAAGCTTGTGTAAATCCTAGTTACCACGGGATGTTAATCCCGTGGCAGAAACAGAGAAACAAATAGAGACATAATTAGCGTAGCTGCTGTTCCAACCAAGCAACAATTATTTGTTCAATCCAAGCTAAAGAACAATAATGCGTGTTTGATCAGATATAACTGCAGTACAAGATCATGAGATGCATTATGTGAATGCTTGGCTAAAGAGATGTGTCTTTAATCTAGATTTAAACAGAGAGAGTGTGTCTGAACCCCGAACATTATCAGGAAGGCTATTCCAGAGTTTGGGAGCCAAATGTGAAAAGGATCTACCTCCTTTAGTTGACTTTGCTATCCTAGGTACTACCAAAAGTCCAGAGTTTTGCGACCTTAGGGAGCGTGATGGATTGTAGCGTGGTAGAAGACTAGTTAAGTACACAGGAGCTAAATCATTAAGGGCCTTATAGGTAAGTAATAATATTTTGTAACTGATGCGGAACTTAATAGGTAGCCAGTGCAGAGACTGTAAAATTGGGGTAATATGATCATATTTTCTTGACCTAGTAAGGACTCTAGCCGCTGCATTTTGGACTACCTGTAGCTTGTTTATTGAAGATGCAGGACAACCAGCTAGCAGTGCATTACAATAGTCCAGTTTAGAGGTCATGAATGCATGAACTAGCTTTTCTGCATCAGAAACAGGTAACATGTTTCGTAGCTTGGCAATGTTTCTAAGATGGAAGAATGCTGTTTTTGTAACATGGGAAATATGATTTTCAAAAGACAAGTTGCTGTCTAATATAACACCCAGATTTTTGACTGTAGAGGAAGTAACAGTACATCCGTCTAGTTGCAAATTATAATCCAAGAGATTATAATTGGAATCCAATGGAAGGAATCCAAGATTCCTTCCATTGTCCTCGTTTGTAAATCGCTTTGGATAAAAGCATCTGCTAAATGACTAAATGTAAATGTAAATATGAAATTATGATTAATATTAAATGATGTCATATTAGATTCTGTGTATTTTATATATTTTTATAGAGCTTTTTGCTCTAAACCTTACAAAAAATATTTTTTAAATGTATCATTAAATATTTATAGAAAGCCTATAACTTTACTAACCCTTAGGGGGTACTTTATTTAATAATAATTACAATTTTAATAATTCAATGATTGTAAAAAAAAGTATATAAAAACAATTATTAATAATATTTTATAATAATATTTTAAATAACTAATAATGTAACAATTTCAGTTTTAATATTTTTATCATTTGCGTAATAATCTAAAAATAATTTAATTATTTAAATTTTAATATTTTTGTTATTTGTCTAATAATGTAATAATAATTTAATAGTTTAAGTATTTAAGTTTTAATAATTTAATAATTAAAGTCATAGGAGTTCAGCAGACAAACAATTAAAAACATTTTTATTAATGATATTTTAAAATGTATATTTATAAAATAAATGAATAATTTAATATTTTACGTTTATTTACGTTATTTTAAGGTTTTAATATTTTAATAATTTATGTCTAATAATATAATAATTTAATAGTTTATGTATTTAAGTTTTAATATTTTAATAATTTAAATCTAATAATCTAATTGTATTTAGATTTTAATTTAAGTCCATTTTTAATCATTTAAATCATCAGAGTTCAGCAGACAAAATAAAAATTAAAAACAAGGTATGCAATAACAAAATTTGGTAGTTGATAAATAACATGAACTTTTATTTTCAATGTCAAGATATTCAGATATATATACATATATACCTTTTCAAGTTGCACTTAACTGTATGAATATAAAAATGAGAAAAATGTTGTTTAAAATAGTGACTGCTTGAAATATCAGCTGCAGTTTTCTAGATTTTCTGAAGTTTGCTGAAGTTTATCACAGAACACAAAACATTTTTGTATGATGTTAATGAAAGATTCTTGTTTTACTCTCATCAGAGTGTCTGAGTTGGAGCAAGATAATAAAATGAGTGCCAGTAATTTAGGCATCGTGTTCGGCCCGACCCTGATGAGACCCAAACCCACCGGAGCCACAGTGTCCCTGTCGTCTCTGGTGGATTACCCTCATCAGGCACGCATCGTAGAGGCTCTGATCGTCTTCCAGCAGAACATCTTCATCTCGTCCTCTTCCTCGGTCGGCTCTCCAGGCCAGAGCCAGGTCTGCACAGAATCATATCTAATCTGATGTAGTGTGCAGGTTTATATGGGAGAGTCAGCGATTGATGGGGTTTGATCACAGCACATTTCTGATGACGTGTGTGATTTAGTCACAGCTCTCATTGTAATATATTCCTTTCAGGACTGTGAGACTGGAACTCATGAAGAGCCAAACAGAGCGGATCTGGAATGTGGTGAGATACATACATATTAGAAATAATAGAATGAACAAATATTAAGTAATTTTTAAATTATTTTTAATGTGGTTGGGTTTGTAAATTAAGTGGATCTGGAATGTGGTGGGATATATTAAAGAAATAGTATAATTAGAATGAATAAATATTTAAATAATATTTTTATCTTTAGAAAATGTATTAAAATATTTACATTTTTACAAATGTATTTATTTAATATTTCTATTAACATTTAATATGTTATTAACATATTAACATATTTAAATATGAATATTATTTAATACTTGGGTTTTTCATGAAGAGTCAAGAGTGGATCTGGTGATTTTTAATTTTTAATATTTAAAATATTAATATTATAAATTATTTTCTGTGCTTGAGTTTGAATTTTGGTGGGATATGTATTAGAAATATTATAATTAGAATGAATAAATATTTTAATAACATTTATATTTTTATTATTTTAAATATTATGTTTATTAATATGTTTTTATTTTGCTTGGGTTTGTGAAATAATAGGATTTGGAAAATGTTTAATATTTTAGATATTGTAGTATTCATACATATTAGAAAAAAACTAAATAAATATTAAAAATATTAATATTAAAATAAGTAAAATATATTTTAATAATGATATTATATTATGATATTATATTATAATGATGGATTACATTAGGATTAATATTGGAATTAGCAATTGAAATTTAATTAAAATGACAGATACAATTAGTTCAGTAGTAAACTGCTCAAATGTTCATATCTTAGTTCAGATCACAAAATTTGTTGAAATATTCTGTGTGATTTATTTAGTTATTTATTTTTTAATAAATGGTGCCTTTGATCAAGTATGTTTGGTCCTCTCGTTCTTCAGGTCATTCCGTGGGTTCCTCTGGTTCTCAGGAGCGTTCGCTGGACTCTGACTCTGATGTGGAGGATCTGGGCAGAGGAAGCCGACCGCAGCGCCCTCCTCTGGTGAGTCAGGAGAGTGAGACCAGCACCGAGGAAGACCAGATGAGTCCCCGAGTGAGCCTGGACCTGAGCGGACTGGTTCCAGAGACCATCCCAGAGCAGACCGTCAGTGCAGACCCGTAGGAAACCAGCGTAGAAGAGGTCTCAGATCAGTAAGACGAGATGTATTGTGAATTTAAACAGGTCAATATACATTTCAACTATTAGAGAGTTCCTAAAAGTCAGATGAATAACATTAAGAATAAGAAGGTTTTGACTGACAGGCGAAATCATATGACCTCTCAAATGCCGCTTTTTCTAGAACTGAGATCGATGTCGTTTCACGTATTAGCTGATATGAACTGGATGTTTATGTAATGTTGGTCTCTTTATTTAGATGATGGTGGTTATATTCCCTCAGTTATAATACGTTTGCGCACTAGTCTGTATAAACCACCACATTCATAACCTGCAACTGGAATACAATAATTACTGTCTTTCAAAAACAAACATAAACGTCATTATTATTATTATTTAATAGGATCTCAAGGGGAGTTAGTGTGTTGTAGATATTAAAAGTGCTTTGCTTAAAGTCTCATATTTTTCGATACATTTTTGTTCAGAAGTGTCTTTTAGGAGCTTGTAACATTGTATTTTACAATATTTATTATAGTTTATTGGCAAATAAGCAGAAAATGGTGTTACGGTTAAACTGGTCTAACAACAACCAGACTGCTGGACAGTGCTGGTTTTAATGCTTATGTAATGCATTATAAAATGTTTATGCATATTTCTCTTCTAAACATTTGTTTCATTTGTAATAGTGTGTATATTTCATTACTGGTGCTGTACTGTCTTACTAAACTGAATATGGTTTAAACCATGCTGGAACTGTAGCTTCATCTCAACCATGTCAACTAAAGCCTTTAACCATTTGACTTGACTGATAAATGCATAACACCATAGAAATTAAAGACATTTGTGAGTGAATTCAAAACCCTTTTGTATATTCTGAAACTATATATTTTTAGAAAACATCTATATGCAATAAATGTGTAATTTCTACTATATTTGCGATGAATCATTTAGTTTGTGAACTTGTGTGTGCTTAGGTTTGTGAATTAATCAGATCTGTAATGTGGTGGAATATATATTAGGAATAATATAATTAGAATCAGCATATATTTCTATCTTTATTATTTTTAAATATTCATGTTATTTGTTTTAATTAAGAGGATCTGGAATGTGGTGATCTATAAAATAATATTTTTCGATATTTATATAATAAATAAATATATATATATATATACACACACACGTATATACACATAAGTTACAATATAAGTTGGGATTTAACTTTTGTTTTTGCCATTAATGCGTTAAAAATGCATAAAAAATAACCGTAACAAAACCATTCATTAAACAATTTTTACATTTTTTTTTAATGGAAATTAAAGATAAATCTAAATTCATAATTGTTGCCTTCGATCACAAGAATCTCAGTCCTCCATTATAAAAAAAAAAAAGAAGAAGAAATAGACAGCAATGAAAAGGCCGTCACAAGACAAACACAAAGCAAGACATCTGTAGCTCTTGAGTTTGACATCAAATAAAAATAAAGACGTTGGTCCTCACTGTACGAGTCTGTATGTGATGTATCGTCCAGCTGTTTCACTGGGCCGGATGATCTTCACCACCTGGTAGACACAAATCAACACCTTTATAACAAAATACTGCTCCACCACTGTGTGCGTCTCAATGCAGATATCCAGGCTTATACACTTCAAACTACATCATCTCTCAATCCATGATCGTAAAGCATTTAAAGTAACACAAAGAATGAGTTAATGAACATTTTCAGATTCACCTGCCCTCGTTTCAGCCCGAAATATCGTGCCACGGGATCTCCAGACTGAATTCTGGGTAACTGTGTCTCCTTGAGTTTACTGATTACAGTCAAGAAAAGCTGTTTTGACGTCACAGAGAGCATGCTTCCTCTTAACCCAGTTTACTATATAGTCAACAGTGAGTGAGTTTGGAGCAGAATGAACTGTTTTTCGGACCAATGGCAGAGAGGAAAGGGTTTGGGAAACCTGTTTGGACACAATCACTTTTGCTTTTCTGTTTGACACTTTAAAAGCATCACTTCACACACAGCTGTTGCTATGGATACTATCTGGCCAGCAGCTCTGTCACTTCCTCTCTTGTCATAACGATGTGCTCAGGAACCAACTGAAGGACAAAGAAAAAAACAATTATGAATAAATTAAAGATTTCCTGTTTTGTTGTTTTTTTTTAAATGTACTAATGCATGCAAAATTTAGTCGTTTTTGTTCTTTTAACAGATTGCAATATTTGTTAATAACAAATCTCGATATGCTTTTAAAATAAATTCTAATATTTATATTTAAAATATATTTATAATATATTAAGGTTTTAAATATATATATATATATATATATTAATCAATATTTTAAATATTTTTGTGCTTGGGTTAAAATTATACTAATAATTAGAATGAAAGAAAATGATAATTTAGTAGTTTTTGTTCTTTTAAGAGAACGTAATATTTGTTAATATAACAAATCTCTGTTTTTTGTAAATAATATTTATATTATTAATGTTTTAAATATAATAAATAGGCCTATAATAAATATAAAATATTTTTGTGCTTGGGTTAGAATTATACTCAATTATATTGAGTGACAAAATTATAATTTAGCCATTTTTGTTCTTTTAACAGCAGATGTTAAATGTTCATCATCACAGTTCAAACTGCAATTTGAATCCAATATGATTAAAAAAAAAAAAAAAAAAGTTTAAATGTCAAATTTTTAAATGAATAATATTTATATTGTTTTTAATAACATTTTAATTAATATTTTAAATATATCTAAAATATTTTTGAGCTTGGGTTAAAATTATACTAATAATTAGATTAAGTGACAAAATTATAATTTAGTAAGTTTTGTTTTTTTAACAGCAGATATTAAATGTTTATCATCAGTTTAAATCGCAATATTTGTTAATATAACAATTCTATATGTGTGTGTATGTATGTATGTGTATATATATATATATATATATATATATATATATATATATATATATATATATATATATGTGTATGTATGTATGTATGTATGTGTGTATATATATATATATATATATATATATTTTTTTTTTTTTTTTTTTTTTTTTTAAATAAATAAATCAAGCTTATACAATTCAAATAATATAATAGGGTTAGGGTTATTTTTGTTTCTCTTTTACTACATTTTGTTAGCTTTTTTTTTTTTAATTAAGAAAAAAAGAAATTCAGTTTTTTTTTTTTTTTTTTGCACATAACACGTCACAATCAGTGGAAAGCGTCTCACCTCGTGCTCTGTGATGTTTATGAGCAGCTCTTGCTGTAGAAACTGTTCCAGGATGTATTTTGGTGCCATATCAACCAAAGACTGCAAAAGAAGAATCATCATCATCAGGAAAAAGAGGTCAACTGATATAGGTATCAAACCACTAAATATATATCCTTCTGCTTGCCTGGCACCTAATTACCTGTGTTTGATGTTTGAGCAGGTGAGAGATCTGAGTGTCTGTGTGTCGTACCTGTTTAGCAGAAGGCGTCATGCCCGTCTGGACTACGATAATGGCCCGAGCGATGTTTTCTTCCTGCATCCGCTGGCAGTACATCTTAATGGTCTTGATGCCCACTTTCATCTCCTCTGGTGGACACAAAACACTCAGATAAGCACATGTGAAACGTTCAGCGTCACACAGACTCCTGCATCACATCTCACCTGGAAAGAACACAAACATCTGGTCGGTGGGGTCATCATTGTGGGCCACCAGCACGGTGAGGTCCGTCCGTCTGGGTCGACCCTCGCTGGGTCTGTCTCCAAACTGACCTTTAAACTCGTCCAAGGTCTGGTCCAGCTCGTCTTGGGTCACCAGATATCCTCGATCGTGGCAGAGCTACAACAACACAAGACAACATTCATGTGAGGATTGATTTTTTTGTGCATTATAAATGCAGCTAAGCATCCTGAAACTTAAAAGGCAGCTATATATTTTATGTATGAATACCCCGTTTGTACTGTGAAAAATGAATATGATAAATGTGTAAAATATAATTTGAAAAAATAGTTTTTCTATTCACTAAAGTGCTGTACTGTTATGTATTGTTTTAATGTTTTTATTATTATTATTAATTTTAATATGTCTATTTTAACATTTCTTATTTAAGATTTTTTACATTTACTTTCAATTAAATTGGTTAGGTCTTATTTTTTTATTTACACTGTTTTTCTCTTCTTTTCCCGACCTGTTTGAAAACCCCTGATCTAAAATGTGTGTAATTTATACTAATGTTTTTATTCTCTTGATTTTGTGCATTTACCGTTTTAAACGTATAAAGAACCAATTTATACTGTGAAAAAAAATATTAACATAAGTAAAATATTATTTAGAAAATGTTTAGTTTGCATCATTACTTTTTTCTATCCATTATAGTACAGCACTGTTATGTATTATTTATTTAAAAAAATTAATTTTAATATTTTTTATTTACTTTAATCAATTTAATTTGTTTTATTATTTCTTTAATTTTAATCATTTTTATTTATTTTAAATTATTTAATGAGACCTTTTTTTTTCTTTTTTCTTTTTTACACACCTTTAAAAACCCTGATCTAAAATGTGTGAAATTTATGCTGTTTATATTCTCTTAATTTTGTGGATTCACGTGTTATATTTGAGCTCTCCTACTACAGTTATTGTCTGTTACTGAATCTCACCATTATTTCCTACCATTTAACCTCCTTTAAATTCAGTTTTCTTTTAGATTGCTGGTTTACATTGCTGTATATTATCTTTGTTTCTTGTTTTGTTCGTTTCAATGCCTGTGTAAACGATTTGACTTATATTAACTGTTTCGTTCTGGTCACACGCACAGTTCTGTCTAGTTATGATCACGTGTTTAATGTAAACAACTAACCAAACGACAGATCTAAACGCAGAACAGACGCAGCTCAATGCACAGTCACACCTGCATTATGGTCTTACGGATTTTCCATAATCGATAAGTCTCCTCCTCATCATCCATTAGCGCGTTAAACTGATAACAATACCTTCCTAACTCCTAAAACAATCTGCTTTCAAACTCCGCGCACTGCCTGTCATCGGTCACGTGCTCACAGAGGAGGTTAAGGACCCCTGGGTGGTGTCGAATTCATTGCCAGGTACAAAATAGTTTTACCGCAGTCTTTGCTTTACAGGGAGCATATGCATATATTTTTAATTTTAGTAAGTGAAAAGTTTTATTTTCATTTAATATCTAAATATCATATATTGCTTATATATATTTTAAAACGTATTACTACTACGTATTGTTACTTTTCACTTCGTTTTGCAATTGTAATAAAATAATAATAATAATAATATTTTTTAAATTAATTTTATTGAGTCCAAAGACCACAGCACTTGTTTAAAGTCATATATGTGACCCTGGGTAAACTTTTTGAAATTGAGATGTATATATCATCTGAAAGCTGAATAAATAATCTTTCCGTTGATGTATGGTTTGTTATGATAGGACAATATTTGACTGAGATACAACTATTTGAAAATCTGGAATCTGAGGATGTAAAAAAATCAAAATATTGAGAAAATCGTCTTTAAAGTTGTTCAAATGAAGTTCTTAGCAATGCATATTACTAATCAAAAATTAAGTTTTGATTTATTTACAGTAGGAAATTTACAAAATATCTTCATGGAGCATGATCTTTAATATCCTAATGATTTTTGGCATAAAATAAAAATTATAATTTTGAACAATGTATTGCAATGTATTGTTGTAGCAATAGCCAAACAATGTATTGTTGGCTATTGCTACAAATACTCCCGTGCTACTTATGACTGCTTTTGTGCTCCAGGGTCACATATTTAATAAAAATATTTTTAAAAAATATTTATTTTTCCATGAATATAGAGTTTTTGAGAACTGAAAGATGATCTGTAAACTGTGGCGGGTTTTGTGTATAAATCTTTATGTATTTTTATACTGTTGTATACTTTAATATATACGCATTGCACGTATTGATCGTATGACTTTGCATTAGTTGCATAAGCACCGCCTCTGATTGGCTGAGGCTGACAGAAGAGGCGTGTCTTTCCTGTAGGTGGGCGGGGCTTTGTGCGGCAGCACTGTCTTGTTGTTTCAGCGAGCGCCGAGTACCGTCTCTGATTGGCTAAGGCTGACCGAAGAGGCGTGTCTTTTCTTTAGGTGGGCGTGTCTTTGTGCGGCAGCACTATGTGGTTGTTTCAGCGAGCGCTGTTGATCGGGGCGCTGGGGGGCAAGAGCTTCGCTAGAGCCATGGTAAGATACCAGACAACACCTTTACCTGCTGTTTAACACGTCTAAGAGAGTGTTTAGACTAGTTTGTGTTGTCTAACAGCTAGTTATTGTAAGTAGGTCAAAGTCCGGTGTGTTTATTTGTGGCACCTGTGTGTCTCCGCTAATTCACTCCGATGGAGAAACATTAGCTCGTTAGCTTTAATGATGTAATCATGTCTCTGTGGGTTTATTTACGCCTTAAAATCAATTTATATTCGTTTTGTTGGTGTATTTTTTTTAACAAAACGACTCGTTAACGTCCGTTTTGTCGGCAGACAGATGTTTTAGGCCTGTTTTGGGTTTAGCGTTAGGCTTTCGAATTCAATCACTTGGAGAAAAATCAAGAATAATCAATGATGATATAGTGATTAAGGGTTTATTATTAATAGTAATCAGTTCTGCTATGTGGGTTTATTGTTAAGACTAACCAGTGATAATGTTGATTTTATTAAGAGTTAATAATTATAAATTCATTATTTGAAGTGGATTTTATTATTAGTAGTATTCAATAATAATTCTATTATTTAGGTTTTATTAAATCTCACTGCATGTTTCCTAAAATACGCCAGTTCTTTGTATATAAGGGCGATGCATTTTTTATTGTAGGGTGTTGCAGGTGCATTAATATCATCTAAAAGATTAGATATCTTAATGTTAGCATGCAACATAAAAATCAATCCAGATAAATTTGCAATGTGATTATTGAAATAGATGAATTATGTTGACTGTCATAAAGTGGCTCCATAGGCACAATCGCACAGAGTTTCGTTTGCCTGTCCCAAATCTATAGTAAAATCAGTGTTGTGGAATTATCTAAAATAGAGATGATCATGCATGTTTTAAAAACACATTCAACCACATGCCATGTGTTCATACTGTAAATATGACTTGATTGTGTCCTATTTGAGGCCTAAAAACTTCATACTAATAAATAAACCCACACCGCATGATCTTTATATATCTATATTTTTTTTCTCCTTTTTTTTTTGTATAATTGTTAATTTCACGCATATAAAACTCATGACTGGACTGTCATATAGTCTTAACTCTCAGCTAAGCTTGTTAAATCTGGTTAGCTTTGACTAGTCTCAGCTGTAGGATGTTTACGTGTTTCCTGTAAGTGTGATGAATCCCGTGTGACGGCTGTGTTTTCTGAACACAATCCCACAGACACAGGAAAATCTGCTTTGTTTAGAAGCTCTACACATGATCACTATATAAAGTGTTAATGTAATTTTAATGCTCAACTTTTTGCTATATCCCCTCTGTAAACTTAAAGTAATATTTAGTTTCTTGTGTTTTGCAGAACTTGTTGTGTATGTAAGCAAAAAGTCACACATAACTGTATCGGAGGTCAAAGACTGATTTCATCAGTTATGCTGTCACATGAGGAAGTTGCATAACTGATTTATAGCACATGATTGTGTATCGTTGTTCTTGTGCTCAGTATTAATTTGATGGGATTGGCAGACACTCGTCACGCCCTGTGACCTTTGACCTCTCTCTGTTTATCACAGTGTGCCCAAGCCAACGACTGGCAGTCGGCCAAATCCATATATGAGTTCTCAGCCAAAGACATCGATGGAAATGAAGTGACTCTGGAGAAATACAGGTGTACAGATGAGTACATTCAGAAACTTTGATTTTGCTCAAGCAAGTTTCTTCATCAGATTTGGAGAAATGTAGCATTCCATCACTGTCTCAGCAATGGATGCTCTGCAGTGAATGGGTGCCATCAGAATGAGAGTCCAAACAGCTGATAAAAACATCACAATAATCCACAAGTAATCCACACCACTCCAGTCCATCAGTTAACATCTTGAGAAGACAAAAGCTGAAACAAATCCAGCATTAAGATGTTTTTAACTTCAAACCATAATCCATAATAACACTTCATCCAGTGAAAAAGTGTTCTGGTCTGAATCAGGAGAGAAATCTGCACAAATCAAGCACCATTTGCAAGCCAAAACAGCTCTAAACAAATATGTGACTGGATTTTGATGTGAGAGACAACAGGAGATGCACTTTTTCACTGGAGGAAGCGTTATTATGGATTATGGACTTGTATTCAAGTTAAAAACGCCTTAATTATGGATTTGTTTCTTTTGGCTTCTCAAGATATTAACTAATAGACTGGAGTGGTGTGGATTATTGTGATGTTTTTATCAGCTGTTTGGACTCTCATTCTGACGGCACCCATTCACTGCAGAGAATCTGGGTCGTGGTGTCTGAAGTGTGTTTGTGTGTGTTTCAGGGGTTATGTGTGTATCATCACTAATGTAGCCTCTAAATGAGGTAAGACTCCTGTAAACTACACTCAGTTTGCGGCAATGCACGCCACGTACGCTGAGAAAGGTTTACGCATCCTGGGCTTCCCCTGCAACCAGTTTGGAAAGCAGGTATGTACAGGAGTGGAATTCCAGTTTGTAGGGCATTATATACTTTATTCTGTGTACTAAATAGTGCACTATGCAGTATTTTAAACAGTGATATTGTATGGTATAGTGACTCCACATGACCTGATTACATTGCATGTTTAATCCAGTGAGTGGTGTTCAGTTTATTTTATTTTATTTTTGCTTTTTCTTCCAGTTTTGTGTAAAAATTGAGTCAAGGAAGAGTAAATATTGAAATCTTTAATGTTGCTTCAGGTTCATTTGTCACTGGAAAAAGGACAGTCAGTTCAAGCATGTTGATTATGGGATACTGAATTCATGCATACAGAAAATTAGCATTCTATGCAATGCATACATGCTGCAGAAGACGGAAGACTTTGCTGTGGCATTATATTGTGAATTAAAACACTTTCAGTCCTGAACATTTGTTCTTTGATTAAATGTACCAGACTGTAAGAGCGTTTGCTGTCATGACTGTAAGTAGGTCACACAAGTGAAGCTGTAAGTGGATTATTTTGTGTTGTGGGGTGAGATTTAATCTTACAAGAGATACAAAATTTATTTATTTGCATTCAGTCTTCATTTTAATTTTAGTTTTTTAGTAAATTTAATATGTGCTTTTGTCAATTTAAATGGGTTTTTTAATATTATTTTTAGGTTTATTTTTGTTTTAGTTTTTATTTCCAATTAATAATTTTAGTTCTTCAAATTTGGTCCGTATGTATTATTTTTCTGTTTTCATTCAAAGTTTGGTCATACATACATATACATACATACATACATACAAACACACATGTGTGTGTAATTTTTATAAATACACATCTCATCAGAATGTAACCAGCGGTGATGATGTCATCACAATATCTGCATACGGAACTGTGAATAACTCTCATCTTCCCTGTATATTATTAAGCATTTCTAGCCACTTTATCTTGATTGTCACAGTACTCAAACACCCCTCACAGATTTACAGCGGTCATGTTCTTCAGCTTTAAGACTCATCAGATGAAGTGTTAGTTTTGTAATCCAGCGAGGTGTTGTGTGTTCTACAGGAGCCTGGAACAGAGGCGGAGATCAAGGAGTTTGCCAAAGGCTACAACGCAGAGTTTGACCTCTTCAGTAAGATCGAGGTGAACGGCGACGGAGCTCATCCGCTCTGGAAATGGATGAAGGAGCAGCCCAAAGGCAGAGGCACTCTGGGAAAGTGAGTCTGACTGGTTTGTTTATTCTTATTTGTCACTTATTCTCTTATGTAAATCAGCAGAAATATTTTTAAGATGGTTAATTCTTAAATATGTGGAGTATAAGACAAATGTTTTTATTTTGAATTTGATGAATGTATTCTGTAATGCACTGATCATTTGGCATGAAACTCTTTTTATTTCCACAGCAACATCAAGTGGAATTTCACTAAGGTGACACTGTTTTTTTTAAATAATTGTATGTTGATAGATAGTATTTATTCTCTGATTCTCTGCTGTAATATTGTGACCTCATTACTGTTGTTTTTATCGTAGTTCCTCATTGACAGAGAAGGTCAGGTTGTGAAGAGGTATGGACCAATGGACGATCCAAGCGTAAGTCAATAAAAAATCGTTTCACCCAAAAATGACATTGTGTCGTCATTTAATCACCCTAATGTCATTCAAAGTCATATAGGTTTGACGCGGCATAAGGGTGAATAAATAGTCCTTTAATATATAGAATATGAGAAAATTTACTTTAGAAAAATATTGTATTTGTTGTTGTATGTTTTGAATTGTTTTAAAAAAATTAATGTATAATTACATTTATTTTATTAAATTGATTTGTTTTTGTTTTAAGTTATGGATTTATAACAATTATAATATGCATAATATATATGAATTTATATATTCAATATTATATATTCAAAAACAAATTATATATTAAATTGATTTGTTTTCGTTTTAAATTATGGATTTATAACAATTATAATATGCATAACATATATGAATTTATTAAGTGTATTAAAACTTAAATTATAAAATTGTATGCAATATTTGTATTATGTTTAAAATTTTAGAAATGCATAATGTTTGCATTGATAATTTGTATTTGTTTTAAATTTGTTTTTGATTTTATTAAATTTGTTTGTTTTAAATTGTATAAAAAATATAAAATTGTTATATTTATAAAAAAAATGAATAAACAATTACATTTATTAAATGTATAATAATTAATGATTAAATAAAAAAAATAAATAAAGTCCAATGTTTTTTGTCCCATCAGGTTATTGAAAAGGATCTTCCCAAGTACCTGTAGCCGTTTGGATCAAACCCGATCTCCATCCCATGTGTTTGTAGATATGCGTCTCCTCTCTGGTCGACGGCTGGACGTTGCAGGGTGAAGCCCAGATCTGTGACGGCTGTTCCTCAAGCCTGTGCTCAGGTGGGGACGGCCTGATGTCCTCCGGCGTGCAAATTCTCTGGGAAACCCTGTGATGTCCAGCCCCGTGAGCAGAGAGGAGCTGAACTGCACTGAAATCACTCATGTATCTGAAGAAGCTTTTCTAATGAACGGCTCTAATAATTAAAGAGTAGCGTCAGAACTTCCTGTGTATGAATGTTTTCCTTTACTAGACTGAGTGATGTTTATAGATTCAGAATTTTCAGATTAAATCATGTCATATATGGGACTGCAGGTAAATTGGGCTGCTTTTTGACCGTCATATAAATGTTGAAATGTGACCCAATCCACATCAATAATTCATAATAGCACTATTAATCAGATGTAGTAGTTAAAGCCCAGTTGTTGTTTTTAATTTTATTTATTCAGTAAATGTTTTATTGTAGTTATTAAAATTATGTAATTATATTATTATTATTATTTAATTTTATATTAGTATTATTTGATATATTATTCATTACCTCCCTTGCAAATTATGTTTTAGGAAACCCTGAAATAACTTAAATCAATTGAAATGTATTTATTTACATTAATGAATGAATTTACATCATGAATGCTAAAACTCAGCATTAAATACAAAAATAGCTGTAATGCACAAGACTTAACAAATGCATTTTACATTAAAAATTATTTGGGTGGCTGACGGCAAAAAACGAGATAGAAGGAAATTCACTTTTTTCCTTATTTTTAATATTTTGTGATTTTTGTTGCCATTTTTGCCTAGTTATGTTAGTATAATTTATAACAATAGTTTTTATTAAAATTTAATTTTTTTTTTTAAATTCTTTTAGTTTTGATTTTTTATTTTTTTGTAATTTGTCTTTTTTTTAAGTATTACTATTTGATTTATGTTTTTACATTATTTTTGTTAGTTTTTATTTTATTTCCAGTTAGTAATTTTAGTAACAAAAATTATTAATGTTGCTTTGATAACTAACTGAAATAAGTTTACATTTTTCATCTTAAAATTAATATTATTTCAGCTGTATTTTATTAACAAAACTGTTTATCAATTTTCTGATCCTCCATGCGGATTGTCCCTCTAAGTGTCTTGATAGTCACCTTGAATAAATAACTAGTTGATAAGCGTCCTGAACGTGTGTGTGTGTGTGTGTGTGTGTGTGTGTGTGTGTGTGTGTTCAAGTGTATTGTAGTTTGAGGGTCGTCCGGTAGAGAGCGATATTTTCCCATTTAAAAACTGCGGTGTTTTCTTTCTTTTTTTTATGGTTAACTTGTCCTCTCAATGTTTAATTTACTGGAAAATTGGAGGCTTTTATAGTGCTTTAAACTTAATTAAAATTAATAGAATTATATTTAAATGAAATGCCTTTATGCCAGCATATGTAAATTCGTCCGTGGCTGACGTCATTGTGAAAGGCGATGCTCGGGTGACGTCACTGCTGCTCGGATCGGGAGCGCGCACAGACTCGCACACGCGCCGCACCGCGGACTCGGATCATGACGCGCGCTGCGTGTTTCCTTGCTCTGAATCGCGTTGGCGCTCCGCGGCTCGCTTGATCCGGATGCGATGGAGAGAGCCGCGGCTGGAGGATGCGCGGCGGAGGACGCGGACGCGCTGATGGATGCTGCAGATCTCGGTATGCGGAGGATCCTTTACATTCATGCTTCTGTTACACATCGATTTAATGCATATGCATGCTTTTCCATTCAAATATACTAGGCTTAAAATTATTATTTTATAATACAGTCATGTTGGAATTACCTGACAGTACCAGGGTTATGAATATGGTATGCATGCACGCTTCATACAATCACTGACTGTTTTACTGCCATAGCACTATTTTTATTCTAAGTGGTATAATGTTTAGATTGTTTATGTTCATATAAATTGCAGTGCTGTAGGAACATAGCATGGAAAGACATAATTTTACCATGGCATATGGCAGTCAGTACCTTGGTATATTAAAATACCATGGTTTTGCCATCAGATCTCATCAGTGAATCATGGTACTGCTACAGTACATTTTTTTAAGTGACATAAGAGTTGATTTATATATTTTTTTGTGTAAATGGATATAAATCCATGTATTTTACCCAACACCATGGTATTCTTTACCATGACAGTCTTCAACGTACAGGACATGAATATATGATTTATTAATATCAGAATCAGAAAGAGCATTTGCCTTTCCAGACCAAGACAGAAAATAAAATGATTTTTATTTGTTTTGAATTTATATTGTTTATATAGGCTATACATATATGTAATTATATATATATATATGTGTGTGTGTGTGTGTGTGTGTACAGTATATACAGTAAATATGTATGTGTGTGTAGTTTTAGATTTTTATATATAAAATTTCATATTTTTATATTTTATGTATGTGTCTGTATATATATATATATATATATATATATATATACACAGACCCTAACCCTATATATATATATATATATATCACTTATTTTATTTTTTGTCATATGTATAAAATACATGATAAAACTAAACAATGAACATATGTGCACAATAGACAAGAGAGACAAAATATTTAAATGTTTATGTACAAATAATCTCTATACAGATACAGTATCACCGTGTTCTGTATTGATATTTACCATAGTATTACCATGATATTCTTATAAGAACCATTTAAATAGCACGAGTTATGAATTTCTATGCTCTGCCACATTGCTATAAGCATTCAGTTTATTATTCTTCTGTTCATTTTAATGTAGATGGACTTCATGATAAAGTAAAGATTCAAATTTGTTCCTCATTAATATTAAATATTATTTTATAAAATATAAGATGTTTATTTGTACAGATGGTAATGTATTGATGCAGCGGGACACGGAGTGTGTGTTTATCTGTAGGGGACGTGTGTGTTAACATCATGTGAATGTCAGTCGGAGTGTGTCCTTCAAATGCAAACTCAAAGTCAGAGGGAGTAATAATGCTCTGAAGTGTCTCGCTGAGGTGGAGAGTGTTTCCTTGTGTTGACAGCTGTTCCTGTAGAATATCCTGTTGAGAATACACAGACGGGGTCTCTTTCAGGTCCTGTGGGCATGATTTTAGCTGCTCGGTGCTCGGCTGCTAATCCTGTTTTTTAGCTGTGGTTTTCCGCACTCAGCGTTCCCGTTCATCACGGATTCAGAGCGTGTGCCACCTCTTCTGTCTGTTGATGTTCATTATTACTGTAGTGCTGACACAGTATGAAGGGAGCTTTACAGTTTGATATTCCTGCTGCAGCTCTGATGAGACTTAATGGAGCTCTCGGTTATGCTTCCTTCAAATTTGAACATTGAATCAGATGTTTCTGCTAAATTCTATTGGGGCAATAAAAATGCAGTTAGAGAACAGAGCTGTAAAATGCATATGGAGAGCAGTTCAGATTAGTTAATGAGAAATCATTGAGTTCACGTTGAAATCTCTGAATTTTCATTGCAGTCTTGGCAAATCTAAGACATTGTTGAGATCTCTTCTGAAATACTAGAGGAGACTCATGTGAGGACATTCTCACAATAAAAAAAACTCTCCATCTGACCTCTTTTCTGTCTCTGAGAAATAAATGAGATGGATAAAGACAAACAGATCTCATTTGTTGTTGATTTTTCTTTCCAGTGGGAACTGAATTCAGTAACTTGAATTACTGGGGTGTTTTTCTCAGCAGAAATATCTGAGAAGCAGGGACTTCAGCATTTGGTCTCCGTTTGACCTCTTTGCTGTCTCTGAGAAAAATTTGAGATAGATTTCAAATTGAATCTCATTTTTTTCTTTCCAATGGGAAAATCTATGATCAAAAGAGATCTCAATTTGAGATGAAACATTTCTCATCTGATTTGTCCCAGACCAGAATATCTGGGTAGAAGAAACATCTGAGCGTTTGTACTTAAATGAAACTCTAATTAAAAGTCTCCAAAATTAAAATTCATCTAAAATGTAAGGGCAACATGGAGACACATGAGATTACTGGGGTCTTTTTCTCAGGAAAAACATCTGAGAAGCAGGAGACTTAAGCAATAGTTTCCATTTGACCTCTTTGCTGTCTCTGAGAAATAAGTGAGACGGAGAGAGAAATGTTTTTTTCTCAATCTGAACTCAAACATTTCTCATCAGATTTTTCCTAGACCAAATAATCTTGGTGTTTAGGAGAAACATGATTTAAAAACTCATTTATATCTCCTGATATATGAAAGTGCAACGCATGAGCAATGCAGTTATAGATAAAATCCTCTGGGTTGATAATCTGGAAAGTCTGAAACTCTAGAGGAGAAATATATGAGATTACTGAGGTCTTTTCTCACAAGAAACATTTGAGAAGCAGGAGACTTCAGCATTTGTTCTCCATCTGACCTCTTTGCTGTCTCTGAGAAATAATCGAGTCAGATACAGAAAAATAGGTCTCATTTATGATTGATTTTTCTTTCCCATGGGAAAATATGCAATCGAAAGAGATCTCTATCTGAACTTTTCCCCAGACCAGATGTTCTGGGTGTTTAGGAGAAACATCTGAAAGTTTGTACTTGAGACTTGAATTAAAAACTCATTTATGTCTCCTGAGCTTTGAAAGATCAACGTATGAGCAATGCAGTTATAAATAAAGTCCTCTGGGTTCTGGCAAATCTGAAACCCAAGAGGAGGTCTATTTCTAAGCAGAAACATCTGAGAAGTAGATTGATTGGGCAAATCTAGAGGAGCAAGATATGAGATTACTGAGGTGCATGGTTTTCCCTGGAGAAACTGTAGACTTCAGCAATAGTTTCCATTAGCTCTCCGTTTAATTTCTTTCCTCTTAAGAAGAAATGCTCCCAAGTGAGTGATTATATATTCGAAATGTGATCCTATTTGTTTCTGTACTGTGAGCAGTGTGTGTTTGCAGCACAGACAGATGAAATAGTGCTGCTGCTGCTCTTTTGTGTGTTCTCGCGTGTTTGCTGCTGGTGGTTTGGAGTAACGTTAGATCCGACGCTCTGATCCATCCTCACCGATCCGCCCACGTTAAACCTGCTCTCAGTCTCAGATCAGATCTTATCCTGAAAAATAAAGCTGGCCTCACGTCATTCTGTCTGAGATCACAGTCAGATCTGGACAAATAAATGCATTTAGATCTCCGTAGAAGCATATCTGGCAATCGCAGGAAGGAAACGGGCGTTTTGGGATGCATTATGGGAGGAAGCACATCAAATATGTGTTGCTGAACTGTTACAGGATTCAGAAGATCTTGCTCTTGTTCTTAATAGTTGTCTGGTTGACAATGTTGCACTGAATCTTGTAAGTCATATTGTAGATTATTCCCAGCAGGCACACAACGTCATAAGACGTTGATATTTGGTTAAATTTCGGTTGCGACGTCGGGTGACCAAAATTCAACGTAAATTCAACGTCTAATGTCAATGTTAAATTGATGTCCAATACCGACGTCAGCTGACGTTGAGATTTTGTTGTTTTTAGGTTGTGCAACCAAAATCCAACGTTAAGTCAACGTCAAATTGACGTCAACCCGATTTTCATTTTCAACCAAAATGCAACGCCTGTCCGACGTCATGTCCAACGTCAACCTGACATTACATAGACGTCTGGTGCCTGCTGGGTTGGTTTTTAACTGTTTTTTCTAGTGACCAAAATAAAGAACTAAACAGTTAGTTTTTTGAAAGTAAAATCAAACACTGATGTTTATGAATATTGCTACATTTTTTCCTCCCTTTAAAATCTGATTTAAAAATCTAACACTTCACTTCAAGCCTTTATATACAGTATAATGCATTATAAAAATATATTTAATGCATTAATTTGATGACTTATGCACATTTTTGTGCATTGCATGAGCTCATGAATAATTGTAACCACAGTTAATGCATGATAATACTTCATAATAATAATGCATTATAATGCTTTTCGTCACACCTTTAAGTATAATGCATAAAATAGTATAAAACACAACAAACAACCAGTTTCAGATGCAAAAATGAGGCTGCATAATGCATTTTAACTTTGGTTATTATTCATGAAAAGATATAATGCACTGAAACACATTATAAATACCTATATAATGCACTACACAGAAAGGTTTCAAGTGTTACCGTCTTTATTCTGCTATTATAAATATGCATGATGATATGATTTTTAGCATCTTTTTTTTTGCCTTCAGAACAACAGACCCGTGAGCAGTTTTTGGGTCGTGAGATCTAAAGGAGTTCAACTGAAGTGAATGGCATGTTGTGTGCAGTTTGTTTTGAGAGTAGAGGCTGATGGCTGTAGTCGAGACTCAACAGGTAACCTGAACTATGTGTGTCAGTTTCTCAGTGCTGCTCAGACATGCTCGTACCTGTACCATAGATTTACATGCAGAGACACACAACCATATAGGCCAGATGAGTTTAGTTAACTTACAGTGAACTTAACATGTGAAGTCAGGTGAAGGTTATTGTGAGATCTTGAGCTTCTGTCCTACAAAGATGTGAAGCCACACTTCATTAAACAGACTGTGCATGAAAAACTCCCGGACGGAATTAAAGGCTGGATTTCATTCCCAGTGTCAGGGGTGGTTTTTTATGAAGGAATGCAGTTTAGTCAGTTGCTCAGTTAATCATAAAGCTGGATTTCTGAAGAAACTGCAGTGCTTTGGTACCATGTGAGGCCCATTTAATAAACCCTACAGGAACTAGATTGACAGCCAACATGTAAAGGGAATTCTGTTCTTCATCACGATGTGTAATGTAAACGGAGAACAGTCTAGATCAGCCAATATAAAATCCTTTTTTTTTCTACCAAATTCCGTGTGTTCCATTTTAATTTTTCTGAACCCATTCTAAAATCCAGGTGTGATTTACATTTTTAATATTTTATTTAGAAATTGTGTTTTATAAACTGAATTCATAAAATTAACTATTTAATTATTTATTAAAATTGTAACAATAATTGTGCCATGTGAAATGTATATTGTTTATTTCTAGAAATTCTGTTTATTTTATTTATTTATGGATTCTGTTTTAAGAATGAATATAGATTTATCAAAAATGGTGGTAATCAAATGAATACATAAAACTAACTATTTAATTAATCTTTTAAAATGTAATGACATTTAAACAATTTAAACAAAATGACATTTAAACAATTCCATTTTTTGGCAAAGTGCTGCATAACAGAGGTTTTCTGTTAAATGAAAACATGGACAAAAATTATATTATTAATGATATTCCTTAAAAAATCATGTTTTAATCAACTGTATTATTATCGTTATTTTTAATTATTTCTCTGAGTACATTCTACTGTACAACAGTAATATATTTCTGCTTTAATTTAAGTTGAGCCAAACTTTTATTTTGTCAGGCTGCAGTGAACAGCTTTGAAAGTTTCTGTGTATCTGACAAAAAAAATTACATACAAACCTCTACAGACTTTTTGCAGTTTAATATTTGCATACTTGTTTATGTCACAGTTTGATTAAGTGTACAGCCCTACTTTTGATTTGATTTAATCATCCAAGATTTGCCAAATTCCATCTGCATTATACAGTAAATAGCATTTTTACAAATGGATTTTGTGATTCCATCCACGTGGTAAGATCTGAATGATTTTCAAGGTTGTTGATTTTCCCAGTGATTTATGATTTACTGGATAAGAATCAAGGAAAATAATTTTTAAAAATATTTTGTACGCAATTTTTACCCGATGAAAAATTGTAGAGCTTGGCGTAACTAGAAAAGTGCATATTGATTATAAAAACCATGGAATTTTAGGATTTTATTGATTTTTCATGATCTTTCCACTTTTAAACGTGAACTTTGTATATCCAGATTTTCCAAGACTGTGGGAATTCTGGATTCTTTAAAGAAAAGAACGGTTGTTGAGGGGTTGAAATATTAAAATAAGAAATATTTTAGTTGTTTTTGCTCATTTTAATCCTTATCTAGTGTGTTTTGTGTGTTATTTTGTTTCTTAACAGCCTTTGTAATTCAATGTAAGTCATTGCTTTTGGGAAACAGTGTTTCTGTTCAAACCTTGTTGACTAAAAAGCATTGTGTACAGAATTCCTAATGACATTTCTGTCAGAATTTGGACTCAGTCCTAATAAGCCTGCTCAAATAGTCAAAAAACTAGTCAAAAGTCCACCGTCCCAGATAAGACTGCAGATTTTGTCATTTTGGCAAATTCTTATGAGAATGAACTGGTCTGTGGATTTGACAAAGTTTCATCTCTTCAAATATTTAAAAGATACAAGACTTTAGTTTCAGACACTTAAGAGTAAGTAAATGAGATATCATTGAGCACAGTTGTATTCAGCCCGTACATGTGGACTTAATAATGTCTCAGTATTTATGAAAAAAAAATACCCAAATTAAATCAAGTTTCTCCAAAAAACTTCTTAAAGACCTTAATGTCTCAAACTGTGCTCAGATCAGGGTTATATCAAATAACTAAAACTAAGACCATAAAGTAAAACCATAAGAATTCTCACACACACAAAAATCATTAATTCATTACTTGAAATAAAATAAAATAATGTTTTTTCTTATATTTAATTTCGGTTACTTATTTTATTTCAGCTAGTTGCCCATGCATGATGTACTAAAATAACTAAAACTAAAACTGAAGTAAAAATTAATACAAAAATATTTGACATTTTCAAAAAAGAACAAAAACTAATAAAATGACAAAAACATCACTAAATCTTTTAAATTAAAATGAGAAAATATCAGATTAAAACTAGTTCAAAGTAGTAATAAAATCTGATACTAAAAAACTGGCTATTATTAATATTTTGAATTTAGCTTTTAGTTTTCATTTTAAATGTAGTTTTAGCAATTTTGTTATGTGCTTTTGTCATATTTATTATTTTTAAAAATATTTCTTTCAAACTTTAATGTAGTGTAATTTTAGTTCTTTAACATAAACTTATTTTGTTTCAGTTATTTGCCAAGGCAAAAATTTAAATTTTTGATTGTTTTTTTTTTTTTTTTTGTCTAAAATGTATTTATTTATTTCAGCTGTATTTAAATTAACATTTTTAAAATAGTTTATTTTTTAACAACACCGTTTTGAGGCATAAATTCAGCACGTGCAGTAAAGATAGATGATTAGTTGGGGTGATGATTAATAATGTCGTGTGAGACGCTCCAGCATGTCTTCGATTGTGTAACAGATCAGAACATGAGCTGCGTGTTTCATGTTGCCATGGCGTCCACGGCGACGGCTCGTGTGTCAGTGCGGTGTTACAGAAGACGTCAGCAACATTCACTTCATGTGTGTTTACCCTCCCAAACCATGCTTATGTGTTGCTATGCTGTTTTCTATTGTTTCTAGGGTGCTCTAGCTTGTTGCTAGGTAGTTGCTAGGGTGGTTTGATATTTACACTACTATTCAAAAGTTTGTGGTCTGTAAGATTTTTTTTTCTCACCAAAAGTGCATTTATTTGATTAAAAATACAATAAAAACAGTCAAATTATTAAATATTATTACAATTTAAAATAGCTGTTTTCTGTGTGAATATCAGTTAAAATGTAATTTATTCCTGTGATCAAAGCTGAATTTTCAGCATCATTACTCCAGTCTTCAGTGTCACATGATCCTTCAGAAATCATTCTAATATACTGATTTGCTGCTCAAGAAACATTTATGATTATTATCAATGTTGAAAACAGTTGTTCTGCCCAATATTTTTTGTGGAAACTGTGATACATTCTATTTTTCATGATTCACAAATTAATAGAAAGTTCAGAAGAACAGCATTTATTTGAAATAGAAATCTGTAAAATAAATGTCTTCATTGTCACTGTTGATCAATTTAATGCATGATTTGCTTGCTAGGGATGATAAGATCAGTGCATCAGCATAAAAGATAATGATGTGATGCATCGATTTAAAAAAGTGTGCATCAGATACAAGTTGGCATTTGTATCATGATGCATTGTTTCTAACATATTTGCACTGGTAAACGCCGATTTATTTATATATAATTATAAGTGGATGCACTCTACTTTTATTATTTAGAAAGTGACAAATAATCTGTGACCAGTATTTTATATGCAGATTGATGTCGCCTCTCTAAGCTGTTTCTCAAGCGCATTCTCTCATCACTGCTGTGTGCATATGACATATCACAACACTACAGAGACCGAGACGTGTCCTGAAAGTCACATAGAATATACATTAACATGATTAACATGGCTGTCTGTCTGAACCAAAGAAATAAAAGCCAACTATCTGTACCATATTGAATTACATAGCATTATATATTTTTTTTTCCATTGCATCATGTTGCATTGAATCGCATTGTGTTGAATCGAATTGAAATCAGATCGCACTGCATCGTAACAGGGGTGAATCGTATCGCATCGCATCCATAGCTGCTTCATATGCATCTTTAATGTGTCGTATCGTTGACTATGCATCGAGATGCGTATCACATCAGCCTAAGTTATGGAAATGCACATCCCTAATGCTTGCTGAATAAAAGTATTAATTTCTTTAAAAAAAACACACACTTTTGAATGTTAATAAGCAGCAGTAATAGTGATGCTTAAATGTTGCTAGGAAACTGAGGCATTAAAAATGGATTAAATGGACAACAAATCTTCTTCAGTGCATTAAATGACATTTTAATTCTTCATTTGTGTTGTTTGCTCATGTAAACAGAGTAATTCTGATTATTTCTGATATCAGATGGACTCACTTCAATCAGAGCAGCATGTGGTTTTGTCATGTGCTGGAGCTCCTGTGGGATTCAGACAAACGCGGTGTCTCTGAGATCTGTCGAGTCGCGTGTGGCTCATCATCCCCAGCACTGCTTTACAGAAGGCTTACATAACGGACGGCTGAGTCTGATGGAGCGCAGGAGACGCTCATCCAGCTGTTGAGATCAGAGAACATGCTGCAGATAAGCTGATTATGAAGAGCTTCATCTGCAGCGCAGTGCCCCACACACACACACACACACACACACACGCAGCAGAAACCGTTCAGAGAATCTCACTGCAGTCGCTGGTTTCTCACCAGACCCTATGGAGTTCTCAGGTATGTTTCGTTTCGTCTGCGTTTTGTCTCAGTAGTTGTCTTGTAGTAAGAAAGCTGTGAAAGTGCTTTGAATTGGATGAGACGTCCTGATAGGAGCCTTGGCAAATATCTCTCATCTCTCAAATTTACTCTCGATTTAATCTTAATATCTTTTAGGAGAAACACTTCAGATATTAAATAACAAATTTTTATTTATTTATTTATTTATTTATTTATTTATTTCAGCGGTTGATCTTTCATTGCTATTATATATTATATTTTGATATTTAATATTGTTTTACATTTATTTTTATTTTTATTTTTCATTTAATTTTACTTTTCAGTCATTTCGTTTTTTTTTCTTACTTTTTTGTATTTCTTTTTAGCTTTATTTGGTTTTTAGTTTTAAAAAAAACAAATAAAGGTGTACCAGCCACTTTATTAGGTACACCTGTTCAATTGCTAATCAGCCAATCACATGGCAGCAACTCAGTGCATTTAGGCATCTAGATGTGGTGAAGACAACTTGCTGAAGTTCAAACCGAGCATAAGAATGGGGAAGAAAGGGGATTTAAGTGACTTTGAACGTGGAATGGTTGTTGGTGCCAGACGGGCTGGTCTGAATATTTCAAAAACTGCTGATCTACTGGGATTTTCACACACAACCATCTCTAGGGTTTACAGAGAATGGTCCGAAAAAGAGAAAATATCCAGTGAGCGGCAGTTGTGTGGACGAAAATGCCTTGTTGATGTCAGAGGAGAATGGGCAGACTGGTTAGAGATGATAGAAAGGCAGAATAGCATCTCTGAACGCACAACACGTTGAACCCTGAAGCAGATGGGCTCCAGCAGCAGAAGACCACACCGGTGCCGCTCCTGTCAGCTAAGAACAGGACACGGAGGCTACAATTCGCACAGGCTCACCAAAATTGGACAATAGAAGATTGGAAAAACGTTGTCTGGTCTGATGAGTCTCGATTTCTGCTGCGACATTCAGATGGTAGGGTCAGAATTTGGCGTAAAGAACATGAAAGCATGGATCCATCCCGCCTTGTCTCAACGGTTCAGGCTGGTGGTGGTGGTGTAATGGTGTGGGGGGTATTTTCTTGGTATACTTTGGGCCCCTTAGTACCAACTGAGCATCGTTTAAACGCCACAGCCTACCTGAGTATTGTTGCTGACCATGTCCATCCCTTTATGACTACAGTGTACCCATCTTCTGATGGCTACTTCCAGCAGGATAATGCACCATGTCACAAAGCTTTTCACTTTTCTTTTCTCACACACACACACACACACACACACACACATATATCTGTATGTGTGTGTGTGTGTGTGTGTAAATGTATGTATAAAATGTTGCCAGTGCTTTAGGGGTTGCTAGGGTGTTTCTATGGGATTTGATAACTGTATTGCTCAATGTTTTCTCTTTTAAATCTCAGGAGACTTCAAACTCAAGTAGTTTTTATTCAAGTAGCTTTGCATTAGACATTTCTCCTCAAACAAATCTAAGCAAAGATATTGTTTGAGATATTGTTGAGATTTCTCTGAAACTCCAGAGGAAACACATCTGAGAAGCAGGAGACTTTTTCCTGCATTTGCTTTGCATTTCATTTCAGTTGAGACATCAGTGAGATCTGACTTCATACGGTTGTGTTTGTTTCCTCTTGTTTTTGACTTTATATTCAAACTTTATCACAGTGATTCAGTCCATCTGTACGTTGTTTGTGAGATCTTAGAGTAACGAGGTCCTTGATGTTGTCAGATGGCGAATAAAAATCGTTAAGATGCACAACCCGTCACCATGGTTACCTGAATCAGCACAGTGACGTGTCAAACGCTTTTTCTGTGAGAGCAACACTGACCTGATTAAAAATATCATTTCTCAGATTGCTCTCACAGACCGGACGGCTGATTATGTGGGGCAGGACAACAGGAATCAGTTCAGACTGGGACTGACTGAGAGGAAAGGTGTGTCATTTTGCTCTGAAAAGACTCTAAAGCTCCAAAATTAGGACTGTGAATCTGTGGGTAAACAGCGAATCGATTCAATTCACGATTCATGGGGTATTGATTCGATTCAAAATGTTTTTTGCAAATTCAGAACGATTCGATTCGAGACGATTCACAATTAAATTCGATGCAATTTGGTTAACAATTTGATTCTGCATTCTTTAAATGCATTCACAGGATTCTTTAAATGCTTCCCCTAAATTCTTTACATGCTTAGTCTGGGGCAAATTACACAGCAGCCTTTATAGAGTAAGAGAAAAAAAAAACACTTTTGTCCATTGTTACATGTTAGTTTAATGATGCTATGGCATGATATATGGCATATGTAGAAATTTATCCTTGTGAAAAAGTAATATGTTTTAAACACATTTATTTCAAACTAAGTATAGTTCAAATTTTTTAACATATACTGACATACTGTATCGCTCAAGACATGCTGATATGAAAATTACAATTAAACTTTATTTGGAGTACTTGTGTGCAATGCACATTTATAAATCTTAATAATAAGATTAGAATAATAGATATAAGAATAATAAGATTTCTTAAATCTTAATATTAAGCCAAAATGTGTTTTAATGTCACTATTGATGAGGATTGTATGATCTTTGAATAAAATCAGACTAATCATTCTTTAAATGCAAGATATTTAAAGTGTACCTGACGTATACTTGCAATAGTTCCACTTTAGCACAATCAAATATACTTCAGTTCATCTTTAGTTGGACTGTTAGTAGTCTACTTCTGCACAATAAAAGAGCATTAAGTACAAAATTAGTTGTTCCAATTTATTTGCAGAGTATTTTTAGTAAGTACATAAATATGTAAATTTATTTGTAGTATACTTAGCATGAAATAAATTTATTTCAGATACATTTTAGTATATTTATTTTTCACTAGGGTATAAGCCAAGGTTTAAAAAAGGCTTTAAAAGTATTATTTCATGTTAACTATTGTGTAGCAATTCAAGGTCTCCATTAATTCGTGCTTGTAGTAATTTAATGTGTATATATTTTAAAGCATTGAATCGCTATAGAAATTGCGATTCATTCGATTCTTAGCATTTTAAATCAATTACTGTCTGAAATCAATGATTCATGATTCAAAAATCCTTGCTTCAAGATCAATACATATGCATCGTCAGGGCTTGTAATCAATGCATTGAGAAAACGAGTGAAGCGTTACACCCCTATTCAAAATGTTTCATTTAAGAAATAAAATACAGCTAAAGGTACAGTTCAGAGTAAATAAAGCATATTTTCAACATTGTCTTAATGTATTTTCTTAATGCAGATGGTCATCAAACCTGTAAAGTGACCATTATTTTTTGAAAGGTATTCACACCATGCAGTGTTATTTTAGTATTATTTAGTATTAGTATTATTATTTATACTATTTTAGCATTTATTAATATTTTGATATTTAATATTATTTCATATCATATTTCATATTTTATATTTTCACTTTACATTTTAATTTTTAGATTTTTAGTTGAAAAAAACTTATTTCAGTTATTTTTTATAAATAAATAAATTTTATATATATATATATATATATATATATATATATATATATATATATATATATATATATATATATATATATATAATATATAATTCTTTTTAGATTTTTGTGATGCTCAAGCAGACATAATGCTAGGGTGTTTTGGGTGGTTGCTCAGGCATCACTATGCAGTTTTTAGGGTGTTTTTGACAGTGCTTTGTTAAGGAGTTGCTATGGTGTCTGTGTGGTTGCTAGGGTATAGCTAGGTGGTTTCTATGGGATTCTGTGTGGTTTACAGGCAGTGTTTATTGTTCCAGCCCTTCTCCTTCAGTGCCGTATCTGTGATTTCTCTGCTGGATTAGTGTGTGATTTTGAGCGTGTGTGTCTGAGGATGTAAACACTGGTTGCGTAAGAACAGGAGCTGAAGGCCGGAGCTTTATTTAGCATCTCACTGACATCTGAACACAAACACAGGCAGTGATATGGCCGATTAATTTTTATTAGGTTTTTTAAACTTTATATTTATTTCAGTTTTAGTAAATCAAGTTAAACTTATCTGCCTTATCCGCGTTATACATTTCTATTTTTAATTTTTTAAGTTTAAGTTATTCATCAAATACTTAAATATATAGATATTTATTATATTTTATTTCGGGGGTTTTTTTTTTTTTCAATTAACAAAAATTCTTTTTTTTTTTTTATAGTTTTAGTTAACAATAACAACACTGATACAATGTAATTTTGTTGATTTACTATTAAAATGTACCTTGGATATTTGAATATAATTTATTATGCTTTTACTATCAAATACCATCACTGTTCTGTGGTATTTGAGATTCTTATGTAGTTTAAGTTTTTTACTGTATTTTGATACTTGCACTGCAAACGTCAGGAGTGTTTGTACACGTTCGACATGATTAATCATTGTGAAACTGCTATTAGATCCAGTTGAGTTTCAGCTTGGTTCAGTGGTTGTTTGACTCTGATCAGAAGTCAGAAGGCTTGATTTCGCAGTGAAAGCGGAGAGTTGTGATTAAATGTTTTATTTGGCTGGTCTAGACTTGCTGTGCTTTAAAGTGCTCTTGATTTACCGGCATGTGAAGCTCAAATCAGGACACGCTCGTTTCTCAACGCTGTATTTAACCACTTAGACTGTTTTTTTAAATTCTGATTTCTCTATAACTCTGTTGGTGTTGTTATGAAGCAGTAAGCAGGTTGACTCTAGTTGATGATTAATCTGTCAGACTCAACATTAGTGAAGCTATGTGACTGAAGTGAAGCTGACCTGTTAAAAACACGTTTTAATATGCTAATGTGTTTATAAAACATAATGCTGTTGATCATTTTATTATATTAGGAGTGCGTTCTTATCTAAATGACATTTAATGATCCATTATGTGACCAAACACTTTTAGTATCAGAAGGTTCTTGTGTGTGTGTGTGTGTGTGTGTGTGTGTGTGTGTGTGTGTGTACTGGTATATATGCTTTACGAGGACACAAATGTGTATAATGACATGGGTACAACAACGTAAACATGATTTATGAGGACACTTCCTGTGTCCCCGTAAAACAAAAGGCTTAAAAAACATACTAAATGGTGTTTTATGAAATTCAAAAATTGCCAGTAGTTTCCTGTGAGGGGTAGGTTTAGGTGTAGGGTTGCTGTAGGGCAATAGAAAATACGGTTTGTACAGTATAAAAACCATTACGCCTATGGAGAGTCCCTGTAAACTACAAATTCAAGTGTGTGTGTGTGTGTGTGTGTGTGTGTGTGTGTTTACTGTCCTGACCTTAATCCCAGCACGTTCCAGTACAGTCTGACGGTGAACAGAGATTATTATTACCGTCGCCGGAACTTTCCAGTCTGGTTAGTTTCTCACTTCTAAAAACACTGAGTAAAAAAAACATACGGCATCACTTACTTTACCACGGTGAAATGTGTGTCTGGTGTGTGTTTTCATTTATTCATTATCATCATATTTGCACCAGGAATTTCCCATTTAGACATCATATCTATCTATCTATCTATCTATCTATCTATCTGTTACGGAGCCGATGAGACGAGAGACGTGCGGATCCATATGCAAGCTTTTTATTTACAAAGGCATGGTCAGGAAACAAGCAAGGGTCAAACAATGGCAAACAGGTATATCACAGGCAAGACAAAGAGTAATCCGAGGGCAAGCGTAGGTCTGAGGTCGGCGAACAATATCCAACAGGGCAAAGCAGAGAGATAATCCAGGTACACGAGCAATAATCCAAACGAGGTGCAAACAGAGTCCAAACGGCAAGGCAAAGGGTTAATCCGGGAAACACGGGCAGGAATCAAAACACGAGGAAACAGGCAAGGCAAGACTATGACAACTAAGTGGGCTCCGTAGAGTAGCTATCACTAGGAGAGAGATATGTGCGTACAATACTCGGCGATCTGTGAACGGAAGTCCATGGTTTATATGTGGTGTATGATTGTGTGATTGAGACAGCGTGTGATGATGACAGTTGTGTGCTCAGTGCAATGGATGATGGGAAATGCAGTCCAGTGTAATGAGCAACAGTCTGTGTGGTGCGAGAGTCAATGAAGGAAGGGCGACCTCTGATGGTGAGTGGACGGAAGACCATGAACTGGATCCGTGACAGAATCTATCTATCTATCTATCTATCTATCTATCTATCTATCTATCTATCTATCTATCTATCTATCTATCTATCTATCTATCTATCTATCTATCTATCACTTTAGAATAGGGAACACTTATTCACTATTAACTACGACTTTTCCCTCAATAAATTACTAATTTGCTGCTTATTAATAGTTAGTAAGGTAGTTGTTAAGTTTAGGTATTGGGTAGGATTAGGGATGTAGAATAAGGTCATGTAGAATAAGGCATTAATATGTGCTTATTAACTACTAATAAATGGCTAATATTCTAGTAATATGCATGCTAATAAGCAACTAGTTAAGAGACCCTAAAATAAAGTGTTACCCTATCTATCTATCTATCTATCTGTCTGTCTGTCTGTCTGTCGCTCGTTTGTTTGTTCGTTCATTCATTTGTTTATCATTCTGTCTATCATTCTCTCTGTCTGTCTGTCATTCATTTGTTTTGTTTTTTTGTTCGTTCATTCGTTTGTTTGTTATATCATTCTGTCATTGTCTATCTATCTATCTGTCTGTCTGTCTGTCTGTCTGTCTGTCTGTCTTTGTTCATTCTATTGTTCATTTTATCATTCTATTATTCTGTCTATTGTTTGTCTGTTTTTGTTTATTTGTTTGTTCATTCATTCATTCATTCATTCATTCTATCCATCATTATGTTTATATATCTATATTTCTGTCTGTGTGCCTGTCTATCATTTTTGTTTGTTTGTTTATTTGTTTGTTTGTTAATTTGTTCTATTATTCATTCTGTTGTCCATTCTATCATTCTCTCAATTTTTCTGATATCATTCTATCATTAAATGTCTTTGTGTGTCTAAAGTCAGAGACTGAGAGTCCTTGAGAGGTTGTGAGTTGTTTCGGGTCGTGTTTTCTGTCTGTCTGCCGCTCTGTGCCCTCGTCCTTGGCACCCGGTCTGATCCACCGGTGGGCAGAAACCAGCCGTAATCTCTGCATCTGATTGGCCGCCGCTCGCGTCCAGGTGACCAGAGAGATTGTGGAGTTTGTCAGGTCAGCAGATTAGTTCCTGCTGTCAATCCGATTGAGCGTTCTCCTCTCACCGCTGATCCGACTGCAAATAGAAACGAGAAGTCCAGCCGCAGGGACTCCTATGACATCTGAGGTCTGTATTTGTAACTTTTATATCTTCATACATACAGTCAAACCAAAATTTATTTTGACATCTTCAACATTTCTCACATTATCACAGTTTATTCGCTATAGTTTAGAAAACGGTAATAAAAATATGACAAGAATTCAGAGTTAAACTGTGTCAGAACAAATTCATCTTGATAATGTCAGATAATTTTGATAGAAAGGTATGTAATGAATTCAGTTGAATAGCGGTGAGCTGTTATATTTAAGTTCACAATTAGATAGTACCAATTTAGCTCAACCAATTACCAAGCAATGCTTCATTTTGTTCAGTTTGTGATGTAAAAAGGTCGCATTAGCAATTAAAGAAAAACACTTGGTCAGAAAACATGACCAGGTCAAAGTGTCTGAATATTTTTTTGATCCCAAATTTTACTGGTAGTCCACTGTATGAAGAATTTTTGGATGTAATATGGCACAGTTCATTTTTATTTTGCTATCCTCACTTACATTTATGAACTATAGTGTCCTGCACCCTATAGTAAAAAAAAAATAAATAAAAATATCAAAAATTATATCTGAGTAATTTTTGGTTTGACTGTAATATGACAATGCAATACCGCATGCATAAACTCTGTCAGCATCTCTTTGATTAAAAACAGGCTCATAACTTCAGCAGGTAGGTTTCTTAGATTGTTTGAGGATGTTTTTGTACAAACTTTTAGCACTTTTATGTGCTGAAGACATTAGTTTGACATTCACCCGGTTCATTATCTCGTCTCTGTCGCCTCGAGGCTCGCATCAGTCATTATGTGTTCATAAAGCGTCTCTTTAATTGATCGCCTCCAGCACCGGGATGAAATTTGTCATGTTCTCCAGAGAACCGAACCAAACCGTCCATCACCGTCAGCAAACTGCAGTCCTGGAAGACTGTGAGAATGTGAGTGAGAATATGATTATTTAAGGTTTTATGTTAAATGAAGTATAAATGAACTAGTATGATTTCTGAATTGAATGTTAGACTATAAAAGAGTGATGACAGGCTGAATTGACTCATGTTCTCTTGTTAAATTCGGCTGGTTTTCAGGCGGTTTTGGTGTGTGTTAATACAGAGGCAGGTTCCCTCTGGCTCTCGTGATGGGCTGAATTTAATGCGTTCAGACAGTTTGTGGCCTGATCTGCAGCCGGCTCTGCTGTTTTTTTTCCTGATGTTTCAGGGCTGAACTGATTCTAGCACTGTTTCTGGGCAGAAATCACTCGTCTTTAGACATTTACAGTAGTTGCATCTACTGTCTTGTGACTTTTGTTTTTTTTTATCATGTGTAAGAACTTTAATTTATGTCAGATTTACATTCAGTTACCAGATGTTTTATCCAAATCAATTTGTCGTATGGAAACAGTAGCAACAAACTGCAAAAATCTCTTCATATTTTTTAATAATTAGTTTTTTATATATATAGATAAACTATAAAACATATATATATATATATATATATATATATATATATATATAATTTTATTTATTTATTTATTTATTTTCTTGTTTTTAAAAATCTTCACATTTTTTTCATTTTCTAGACCCTATATTTTGCCGTTTGAAAGAATATTGAACTCCTATTGGCATTAAACTGGAAAAATTATAATCTTCATCAGTGTTTTTGTTTTCCTGAATAATTCCTAAGCATAATTTCATAATTGTTTCAGCATAATATATATATGCTTATAAAAAAAAAAATATATATATATAGAGAGAGAGAGAGAGATACACACACACACACACACACACACACACACACATATATATGTGTGTGTGTGTGTGTGTGTGTGTATGTGTCTGTATTTTTTGTCTATTTTTTTGTCTATTTTGTTTTAAGCATAAAAAATCTTTAAATTCATTATTTTATTTCCTATTTTATTGCAGCCATTTTTTGCCATTTAAAAGTACATTGCAGGAAAACAAGATCACATTTCATTTAAAAATGAGAAATAGTAAGACATCCCAAATACTGCAATGATGATGCACAATATCATATCCATAATATGTTACTATGATTGTTTTGGATTTATGGATGTCTGCATAATATGCTGTTCAGAATATCAACTTATTGATAAATACATTTCATAATTTTTATGAATCGAAAGTGAGAATTGAATATTATTCTATAATATTATTCTAAGTCTATACAGTCTTACATGTTTTTTTTTTTTTGTGTGTGTGTGTGCTTTTATTCGTCTTACTTCATGCACTATACAGTCAGTTCATTTGTAGATCTGTAAAGATCATAAAATGAAATATGGCAATCATTCAGTACCTACTCTTTAAGTCTTACCATCTATTAAAGTACTCTAGTGTTACCATCACTCAAGTCTTTTCGAAGTGTGTCTTGTTTACAGCCGTATGAAGTGACCAGCAATCATAGCTGCATAGCAGCAATCATAGCTTCATCATTTACACAGATGAACATAAAGCGTCGTGAGCAGTTGGGTGTGAATCTCAAACAGTCTGTTGGCTTTTTCCCACAATGCTCATGGTGAGATCCAGTCTGTCACTGGACCAAATTAGACCATATACTCCTTTTTTCTTCACATTGCAGTTTTAAACAAGCATCCAGTATGCAGGACACATTTTATTGAGGTTTTCTTGACATCTGGCGACAGTCTGTCTGTGTTTGTACATCTCATATTGATTAGTCATTTGAGGGAAGATTTTTCCTCAGCTCTGAATATATACAATCATCATGTGCTGGATGAGAAGAAGTAAGTGGTTTCTGTTAAGTGACCCCATATTTCTGCCATGTGTAAATCTGTGTTTCTTGTGGTTTGTGTGTGTGTGTGATGTTATTGGCGCTGACAGTGTGAATGTGAGATTGTGCTGCATTGGTTCGAGGTGCGAGACCCTCAGCACCAGTGTTTGCGTGATTCATCTAATGAGCTTTGACGTGTTGTTGTCTGTTAAAAACAAATGTCCTTTTCTTAGTTTTTTAATGCGTGTGTGATGCAATATTCAAGGATTCAGGCTTCATGTCCTCAGTCAGTTCTTTGTTCACACCATCTTCTGTCACTTTGTTGTTAAAGAGATTTTTCCGATTGCTTCTGCTTGATTTTTTTTTATTCATTCACTTCACATTATCTAGTACTGGAGATGTTTATCATTGTTATGATCTTGCAATTACTAATTAATAATTCATCAATTAATATCAACATCAGTAATAATACAAACATTAATAGTAATATTAATAAAACAAATATTATTAATATTAATATTAATATTAGTAATAGTATTAATAATTTTTACCCACATTTTCCCCTCCTGCAGGAAATGTACTGCTGTAAATATTTAAATGACAAAATATGGAGGCCCTTTTCTGTCACAATTCAGAATTTTCTGATATATATAATTGAGTTTATATCTCACAATTCTGTTTATATTTTGGAATTCTGACTATTTTTTTCTCACAATTCTAAGTTTAAATCTCACAATTCTGAATTGTCTTCTTAAAATTGTGATTTTATATCTTGCAATTCTGTTTATATCTTGCACTTCTGTTTTTTATATCTCAGAAGTTTGAGAAACAAAGTCTGAATTGTTAGATAAAATGTCACAATTATCTTTTTTATATATATTTTTTTTTAGATGGCGGTATTGGGCTTCCATATAGATCCCTTCAAAATGGCACACTAACACTAGAAATTACAGAAAAAAAATACACAAAATGACTGAAATATTATATTCTGAAGCCTTTTGTACAGTTTCAGAAAGATCCCATTTGAATTGACTATGATTTTATGGTTTGTAATTTCGAAGGTAAATTTTCATAAGCATATTATACAAAATAGCCCTTGCTGTTTTATTTTTCTTCATCCATAATATATTTTTTCCCCTGTGGGTGTTTTGTTGTAATGCAGGTTTTATCAGGCCAGACCCGAGCCTGCTGTTTCTGAGTATTTTCCTTCAGCACATCACCGCTTCACGTCTCACCCTCGTCTCTTTCCATAAATCACAGCGACACAAATATGATTACAATTGATTTGGCTCTTTTTTTAAAGCCGTTGTTTTTGGCAAACACCATTATCTGCTGTCTGCATTGTATTCTGGGATTTAGATTTGTAAAATGACTCGTGTGTGATATTTCAGGAGATAAAAACCTGCACTTTCAGATCAGACACTTCTAAAATTAACTGTAATTTCTGCATTTTGCTCAGGCAAACACCTCCGCATTTTCTCGTAAAGTGTAAAAATGTAGTAACACTCTCTGTAGTAAATGTGGTTACCATGGTAAATGCTTGGCGAGGATGTTTTGCAGCGTTTTGGCAGAAGTGATTTTCTCAGCATGTTTTGCTGTATTTATGTCTCTCGCAGTCAGTCAGGCGATGGTTGCACATGTCATGTGTTTCCTCGGCTCTCATTATCTGCTCCTCAAGCACATGCGCCTCCACGAGAGACCGCCAACAATACTGCATCTGCTCCCAAAACACACACACACTTAAAGCTTTACAGAGGATATTCTTGATCTCACAAAATCTGTCAAGAACATGGCCATGTCGCGTTTAACCCTAAAATCAAAAGAAACAAAACAAAGATAATATGTATGGAATGAAGACAATAAAGAAAAAATGCCTTTTTCTTGTATTATTTGCAATGTGGCAATTAAATACAGTTTTTTTTTTTTTTTTTTCTGGAAAAAATAATGATGTATTATGTAAATAGTGAGTATTTATGTGTCTTAATAATAATTAAAATTTTTGCTTATTTTAAGTAAATAAATTAGTTGCATTACAGTAGAGAAAATCACCACTGGATGGAAACTGTGCTTAAATGTCATAAAAAATAATAATGTAACAGTGTAATATATATCATGGCATTTAAGCGCATTTATTATTATATTATTATGTTTATACAAATATAATGGTCCTAAAATAAGCTTAATTTTCTTTCAAAATGTGTTTTTTTTCCCTCTTTTATTTCTTCTCTTCTCTTCTCTTCTCTTCTCTTCTCTTCTCTTCTCTTCTCTTCTCTTCTCTTCTCTTCTCTTCTCTTTTATTTATTTATATATATACACATATATAATATATATTTACACCGTAACATTATTTTCATGATATGTAAGCACATTTATTATTATGTTAATATATTCATATAATATATATATATATATATATATATATATATATATAAACAAATATATTTGTCCTAAAATGAGCTTGATTTGCTTTATGCAAAATATGCTTTTCATGTTCTTTTGATTGATTGATTTATTTATTTATTTATTTATTTATATATTATATATTATATATAATAGATATATAACACAAATTTATTGGTCTCAAAATAAGCAGAACTGTCTTTATGCAAAACATATTTTTTTATTTATTTTCTTTTGATTGTGTGCTAAAAATATGACCTGGCCATGTGTTGATGAGATTCATCCGTGTCCCAGGATGAAATGAAGACTGTTTTCAGTGCTGTATTGCTGCTCTAATTCCCCGTTATTAAATTGTCTCGCTCCTCTCGGGTGTAAAGCAGGTCAGGTCTCATTTGCGTTCTGTTATCTTGCCTTAATTCCGCGCGGCACGTGCTGAGGACTGATTGACAGGTTTACTTGCCTGTAACTCCGCCCCCTCCCCTTGAATTCAGTGACACAGAAACATGTGCAAGAAAAGCGCAGTGTGAAATAACTGCGAGGCTCAGAGCTGCAGAGTCCCGCCGTTTGTCCTTCAACTGATATTCACACATTAACCAGTGTGTGTTCAGAATAGCATACTCTTCATTCTAGTTCTGCAGGATGTGTGTTTGGATTTTCTGTATTCAGTGACATATTATACTTCCCAAATTGTGCAGTTTACACTGTTTGGGTTAATGTATCCCACAATGCAATGTGTCCTTCCGCTTCCTATGGATGACTGAAGTGGAAGTAATATAAAGCATGATTTTAAACATCTCTTTCATGATTTATTATTTAATTAGACTGCCATAAGACATTTTTACATAAAACTGCATAAAAATATAAAATGACCATATTTATTTGAATGAATCAGACGTGCAACTTAATGAGGTCATGTGACAACATTGTTGCATACTGGTATTTTGCATACTCTTTTTTTTTTTTTTTTTGTGCATTTCTCTTTTCTAAACACTTGCTCACCAATATAGGCTGTTATTAGGTTTATCTTTTAATGTTTTATTAGCAAAGCAAAGACATTTTTTAAAATGATCTGCATTCGTCATAATGTCTCTTTTCTTCCTCTCCTCATTTCAGACGCTGCTCTTAAGAAGACCTACATAACTGAGGTGAAGCATCATTTATTATCTGTATATCAGTAATTTTGGTCATACAACTCCAGTGTTACTTACTGCAGTCTTGAGAAGAGTTAAGCATTCAAGTGTATAGAAAATGTTATTTGGGTTCAGAAATTGAGATTTAAAGAAGTAATTTACCCAAAAAATAAAATTTGCTGAAAATGTGCTTAGGCCATCCAAGAAAGTAGATGAGTTTGTTTCTTCATCAGATTTGGAGAAATGTAGCACTCCATCACTTCCTCTGCAGTGAATGGGTGCCGTCAGAATGAGAGTCCAAACAGCTGATAAAAACATCACCGTAATCCACAAGTAATCCACACCACTCCAGACCATCTTGAGAAGACAAAAGCTGAAACACGCTTATTATTAAGACGTTTAAACTCTCATTTCTGGCTAAAATAGTCCATAATCCATAATAACGCTTCCTCCAGTGAAAAAGTGGTATGGTCTGAATCAGGAGAGAAATCTGCACAGATCAAGCAGCGTTTAAAATCCAAAACAACAGGAGAAGGACTTTTACACTGGAGGAAGCATTATTATGAATTATGGATTCGTATTTTGGCCAGAAGCGATGGTTTGATGTTAAAAACATCTTAATTATGGATTTGTTTCTTACAAACACACAGCTGTGGTCTTCTTAAGACTTTAACTGATGGACTGGAGTGGTGTGGATTACTTGTGGATTATTGTGATGTTTTTATCAACTGTTTGGACTCTCATTCTGACGGCACCCATTCACTGCAGAGGATCCATTGCTGTGCAATTGATGCAATGACACATTTCATAAACAAATTTAAACTAAATTTTAATTTTTGGATGAAGTATTTCTTTAAGGTTAAGTGAAGTGTCAATTTAATTTCAAATGTTTCTCCTAAAACTAAATAAAAGAAATAAAAATAGACACAAATGAATCATACAGAAATAGTATAGAGCTATATGATGCATGTGGATAGCAGCTCAGATCATTTGGAGGTCATCTTGGGAGATCAAGTCTCCATTTAATCTCTTTGCTGTCTATGAGAATCAATTGAGACATATTAATGAGATCTCATTTGTGATTTTTCTTCTTCTCAGATGCCGTCGTCTTCGTGTCACTCCAGCTCCGGCCCTGGCCCTGAGAAGAAGATCGGTCACAGGCGGGTCGATGCATCCGGTGAAACCACCTACAAGAAGGTGCATCTTCAGTCACACATCAGCTTCACAGTGTCTCAATCTCAACTGGCAATCTGGTCAATTTCAGTCATCTTTTACTTCAGGCTGTTGACATATACAGTGTGGTCCAAAAGTGTCCATGTTGGACATCTGGGATTTTTTTCCCATTTAATTCTGGAAATCATCAGACAGCTTTAGGATTTTGAAAATGACTTCATTACATATTGCATATACACATACAGTATATATGATATAATATGATTTATTGACAGCCAACGAGACATTAAAATTGCCAAGTCTAATGACTTTATACACAATAATTTCAGTAAATTAAAACATTACTGTGCATTGTCTATTGCCACAAAGGGAACCTAACATTTTAATAATTATTGGTGGTAATCTAAAAATGCTCCAAATATTAGCCAATAAATTGGTTTATTATGAAGAAAAAACTTTTTAAAACCATTTTCATGTGATATTTGTATATAATTATATATATAAAAATATATAAAATTTCTTTTTTTATCCAAAATATGTATATATGTTATATGAAAATGTTTTGTATCAAAAGTTTTTTTTAATTGTATGTTAGCAAAATATTAAAAAGAAATATATATTTTAAATAAATATTTATTAAAATATATTTAAAAAGTAGAATAAGTCATTAATATGTGCTTTATAAGTACTAATAAACAGCCAATATGCTAGTAATATGTATGCTAATAAGCAACTAGTTAATAGTGAGAATTGGTCCTTAAAGTGGGTTACACTTTATTTTAAGGTGTCCTTGTTGCAGTGTAATTATACATTTAAGTATTGAGTAATATTAATTAACTACATGTACTTACTATATGGTTAGGATTAGGGTTACTTGCATGTAATTATGCATAATTTATTGTTATTATAAGTACATGTAACGTGTAACAAGGACACCTTAAAATAAAGTGTTGCCATAATGTGCTACCATATTTATTACATTTTTACAAACATTTTATATTTATAGTTTGCTGTATGTTCCCGTGTATCCGTCTCTGTTCTGCAGTCAGTGTATGTCAGGGATGCAGGGCATGTTTAACCGGTGTCAGAGAGTCAGAAGTGTTGGTTGTCTTGTGTGTCGACAGACGACCTCGTCTGCCCTGAAAGGAGCCATTCAGCTGGGGATCGGCTACACCGTGGGTAACCTGAGCTCCAAACCCGAGCGCGACGTCCTCATGCAAGACTTCTACGTGGTGGAGAGCATCTTCTTCCCCAGGTCTGTATGAGAGAGTTCTGCTGCTCCAGAGAGTTTAATCCATCTGTTCATATAGTCTCACCACCACAGAGCATTCAGTGACATTCATTCATTTTCTTTCTTTCTCTCTCTCTCTCTCGCTCTCTCGCTCTCTCTCTCTCTCTCTCTCTCTCTCTCTCTCTCTCTCTCTCTCGCTCCCTCTCTCTCTCTCTTTCACTCTCTCTCTCTCTCTCTCTCTCTCTCTCTTTCTCTCTCTCTCTCTCTCTCTCTCTCTCTCTCTCTCTGTAGAGAGATATATATATATATATATATATATATATATAAATATATAAATACATGTGACCCAGGAGCACAAAAGCAGTCATAAGTAGCACAGGTATATTTGTAGCAATAGCCAACAATGCATTGTATGGGTCAAAATTATAAATTTTTCTTTTATGCCAAAAATCATTAGGATATTAAGTAAAGATCATGTTCCATGAAGATGTTTTGTAAATTTCCTACCGTAAATATATCAAAACTTCATTTTTGATTAGTAATATGCATTGCTAAGAACTTCATTTGGACAACTTTAAAGGTGATTTTCTCAATATTTTGATTTTTTTTTTTTTTTGCACCCTCAGATTCCAGATTTTCAAATAGTTGTATCTCGGCCAAATATCCTATCCTAACAAACCATACATCAATGGAAAGCTTGTTTATTCAATTTCTCATTCAATATTTTTGTCCTATTTTCCACTATAAATATCTAGACATTTATAAATCAAGATATATTTACTTAGGATGCTTTTTTAGGAAGATATTAAGTCTTTCTTAAGACTTTCTAAAATAATTATCAAAATTAAGGAAGATTTTGCTGAAAACAAGAAAAAATATCTGCCATTGGGTCAGAAAAATCATTTTGTTCTCTCTTTGAATTAAGTTTATTTTTCTGACCTCACTGGCAGATTTTTTTTTTTGTTTTCAGAAAACCTTTTCAGAAATCAAGTCTTAATATCACAAGTAATTTAGCTTTTCAATTAAGTATTTTTAGATATTTGTACAAGACAACAAGACAAAAATACCAAGTGAGGAAAAAAAATACTGTCTAATTTTCTTTGATTGTTTATATTGTGTATTAATTTATTACACCATTTGCAATGCTTCATGGGCTGAGCAGCTTATTCACTTACAGTTTGGTTTTTTTCAACTGCTTACACACAAAGTCTTTACTTGACACACAATTCCTGAAAGCTGACACTCAAACAGCAGAAGCACACACCAAATCTGCAAAACCATACGCTAATTCTCAAACTTTGACTCAGTTTTCAATTTCATAAAACTCTTTTTGCAAAACACAACACACAATTCTCTATGTAACACACACAAATCTAACAGGAATTAATATTATGGCAAAGATGTGTTTGTGATATTTTGAATGCAGTGCTTCATTTTGCAAGAGAGACGAGACATTTTGAATTTTGTGTATGCAATTCTTGGATTTGTGTTTAAAGTTTTGAAAAAAAAAGAGGCAAAGTTTTGAAAATGTGTGTAAGCAGTTGAAAAAAAAACTGTAAATAATTTTTTTAAAGTTTTGTGAAAAATAAAATCATAAATCCTGTTGCTCATCAGTCAGATGATCCAGATTTGATGTGTGTGTGTGTGTGTGTCTCTCTCTCTCAGTGAAGGCAGTAATCTGACGCCAGCGCATCATTATCCAGACTTCAGGTTTAAAACCTATGCTCCGGTGGCTTTCCGCTACTTCAGAGAGCTCTTCGGGATTCGACCGGACGACTATCTGGTGAGACACACCGCAAATCACACTGGCTCTCATTCACTAATAACTGTGTGTGTTGTTTCATATTTGTACGCACAGAAGGTCTGTAGTATTTTGACATATTTTCTGGACATATTATCCCTCGACAAAAAAACAATAGGATTTTTCCTTTGGCTTTTGGATTATTGCAGAAAATTAGCTCTGTGAGCAACAAAACTTTATGATCCTTACACGTTTGTTCATCATGATAATCTTCACAAATGAACACACTTTGTTAAAGCCTGAATACAATTTGCAGATGTAAAAAGCTGAACGTACGTTAACAAACTACATCACGGTCACATGATTTCAGCGTCATCACCATCAACTCTTTCAGTCTTTGCTTAAAAACATCTGTGAGAAATCTATGAGATATATGAGAATCTATGAGAATACTGAGATATTAGATTTTTCTGTATTGCTTCAGATCAAATATGCCAAAAAAAAAAAAAACTCATGACTCTCCTGACTTACTTCTGTCTGTTTTGAGTGAAGCTTTCTGAATGGCCGTGTGTGTGTGCTTTCTGATTGTCAAAAAGTATTGTAAAAATATATATTAGACTACTGTTCAAATGTTTTTGAAAGAGTCTCTTCTGCTCAGTAAGGGTGCATTTATTTGATCAAAAATATAGTAAAAACAGTGAAATATTATTATGATTTAAAATAACTGTTTTTTTATGTGAATATCTGTTAAACTGTAATCTATTTCTGTGATCAAAGCTGAATTTTCAGCATCATTACTCCAGTCTTCAGTGTCACATGATCCTTCAGAAATTATTCTAATATACTGATTTGTTGCTCAAGAAATATTTCTGATTATTATCAATGTTGAAAACAGTTGTGCTGTTTAATATTTTTGTGGAAACCGTGATACAATTTATTTTTTCAGGATTCACAGATGAATAGAATGTTCAAAAGAACAGCATTTATTTGAAACAGAAATCTTTTGTAACATCATAAAAGTCTTTACTGTCACTTTTGATCAATTTAATGCAAGCTTGCTGAATATAAGTAATAATCATAGATAATACAATCGTACTGACCCCAAACTCTTGAATGTTAGTGTATATATTATTAAAAAATAAAATAATTATAAATAATTGTCACTGTAAGTACACAATATTGCATTGTTTGTCTTTATTTTCTGATTTTCAAAAGCTTATCTTGATCTTGAGGAGCCAGTAAGGCTGGATAAGTGTGCGGTCAGTGTTGTGGTTTATATAGGGCAGTGCTGAGGGTCATGGGAAGGTTAATGCCTAATTATGATATGACAGCGTCTGGAGCTTAAATTAAACTGAAACATATTAGGTGTGTGTGAAAACACATGAATGCTTATAAACACACACACACACACACACACACACACACTACCTGAGACAGATGGTGATTACCACATTAATACTTTCCTTTTTAAGCACTTAAAACAACAGATACCCACTGGTGTGTGTGTGAGTGTGTGCGCGTGTGTGCGTGTGTCTGTGTGTGTGTGTGTGTGTGTGTGTGTGTCTGTGTGTGTGTGTGTATGTGTGTGTCTGTGTGTGTGTGTGATCCCAGCCCTTATGTTGCTTCTTTTTTAAAAAAGAAATGAAGGAAATTCTGTTATCATGTTACAAACCAAGGTTATCATAGTTAACTAAAATTAAAACGACTGTAAAAGATTTTTAAAAAATTATTACTTAAAATTAAATAAAATTTAATGGGAAAAAAATAATAAATAAATATATATATATATATATATATTTTTTTTTTTTTTTTTTTTTTTTTTTTTCATTAAATTTTATTTCATTTTAAGTAATAATTTTTTAAAAATGTTTTACAGTCATTTTAATTTTAGTTAACTATGATAACCTTGGTTTGTAACATGATATATATATATATATATATATATATATATATATATATATTTAAATAAGCAAAAACCTTTTTTTAATTTTAGCTAGTTACATTTACATTTAGTCATTTAGCAGACGCTTTTATCCAAAGCGACTTACAAATGAGCAAAAGAGCAATGATATGCAAGTGCTATAACAAGTCTCAGTTGGCTTAACGCACGTAGCAAGGTTTTTTTTTTTAACTATATAATAAATAAAAAGAAAACAGAATAGAAAAAGAATAGAGCAAGCTAGTGTTAGTGCTTTTTGCTTTTGTTAATTGTATAATAAATAAAAAAAAAATAGAATACAAAAAGATTAGAAAAGCTAGTGTTAGTTTTGTTCTTTGTTTTATTGTTTTCTTTTAAAGAAAACAAGCAGTAAATGAATAATGAATGAATAAATGCAAGTCTAAAAGGGACAAGGTTTTTTTTAAAGAATAGAATTAGAATAGAGAGTCCTAGAGTTAGACGGTCAAATAAAGATGTATTTGTATATTTTGTAGTTAAAACTGAAGTAAAAATTATTTAAAAAAAATATAAAGAGATATTTAAAGGAAATTATGAATAAAAACACAACAAAATTACTAAACCTTTAACTAAAATTAATATGAAAACAAAATATAAAAACAAAATAATTCAAAATATTAATAAAAACTATAATAGTATCTTAATTTTATTAAAATAACACTGTTTCAGATCTGTACACTGTAATAAATATGTATATATTTTTCATAGTTGTAAATAAAACAAAGATTATTGAAGTACATTATACAAGAAAATTTCAGTTTTTCTACTTAAAAATATGTTTAATTCAGTGTGTCTCTTGCCATTTGTTTGTAATTGTTTGTGAAATTTAGCAATTTTGGAGTGAAAATTATTTCGACTTTCTTCTGTGGAACACAAGACGCTGTTTTTTTTTCATGTAATAAAAGTGGATGGTGATTCATGTTAATAAAAGCTCCAAAAAGCATAAACGTCTGACTCAGTGTAGAGCTGCATCATATCAGTGTCTAATCATTAATCAGAATAAATGCAGCGTCTCTCTGACGTCTCTGTGTTTGTTGCAGTATTCTCTCTGTAATGAGCCCTTGATCGAGCTCTCAAACCCCGGTGCCAGCGGCTCCATCTTCTACGTCACTCGAGACGATGAATTCATCCTGAAGACCGTCATGCACAAAGAGGCTGAGTTCCTGCAGAAGCTGCTTCCAGGATACTACATGGTGAGTCAGCAGCTCATCCTCAGTCCAATTCAGCTTCAGCTTCACAAAGCTTGCTGGTTAAATATTTCTGGTGAAATTTGCATCTTAACATCAACATTTTAGGCCAACCCTTTTTAAATGTTTAAATTGTTTAAAAATGAATGTGATGTGAAGCTGTTGCAGCATTAAGAGTAAGTGAAGTAATGAAGTTTAAGGTAATGCATTTGTGCATTCAAACACAGAGTCTGTGTTTGAATGCACAAAAAAAAACACGTGCCATATTTACAATTTTCAAACAGTGTTATTGTTGTATAATATACTATATAAAGTTTTAGTTTTTAGTTGTAGTTTAATTAGTTATTTTAATTATTTATTTTTAGTTATTTATCTGTAACTTAAAATGAAAATGAGAAATGCTGGCAACTAGCAAAAATAAAATTTCAGTTTTTTTTTTTTTTTTTTTTTTTTTTAAATTTCAAGTAATGAAAATGTTTCTAGATTTTCAACTTGTAAATCTAGAACTTAAGGTTCTAGATTTAAAAATGCCTCATTTTGCATCATTCAACAGATGAAAATATAAAAATATATAGATTAACAAATAATAAATACTAAATATATAAATGATATTAAAAAAATAAATTAAATAAAATAAAGATAGATAAATAGATATATAAAGAGGGTTAAGGCACTCCTCTTTTTTGAAATAAAATTTTCAAATCATTTTTAAATGCCACAAATTAGTGCTTATTTTGTGCTCAAAATGAGCCTTAAAAATGCTAAATAATTAGGGATAGTAAAGATTAACTTCCAAAAGCACAAACACAAAATAACATTAAAAAAATACAGTATATATATAGTTTGTGAAAATTAAAATATTAAATATAATTAAAAATTTTTGTTAAATTAAAAATTAAACAAATATTGTTTAATTATAAATATTGTTAAATACAGTTTTATCTCATTTTTATTGTTTTATTTTTATAATGTTTTTTATTGTTGTTAAGTCATAACTTTGTTATGATATAATACTGTTTTGATCTGTTTGCTGTTTGCAATTGTGGTTAATATTTATTATTTTTCACAGTGTGATATTGATGAGTTGTGTTAAAACTTAAGGTCAGTTTGGCCCGCAAACATCATCATCATAATAAATAATTATAATGGTAGTATATGCAACCTTCAACAGTTTAAAAACAAAAACATATGTATGTCCATATTTTTTGATCCATAGGTAATAACAAGTGAGATTTTTGACCACTGAACTATAGGAAATCTTCCTGGTTTCTGTTTCAGGAATCAGGTCACCTCATTATTATGCCACAGCCCTTTTTCTCTGTTTTCTCTGGTCATGTAGCAGCGATTTGAAACATTTTTTCCAGGTTTTCTGACTCTTTAAATGAGGCTCATCTGTATTGTTTGTCTCTCAGAACCTGAACCAGAATCCCCGCACACTGCTGCCCAAGTTCTTCGGTTTGTACTGCGTTCAGTCCGGAGGGAAGAACATCCGTATCGTGGTGATGAATAACATCCTGCCGCGCATCATTCACATGCACCTCAAGTTCGACCTGAAGGGCTCCACGTACAAGCGCCGCGCGTCCAAGAAAGAGCGCGAGAAGTCCAAGCCCACCTTTAAAGACCTGGACTTCATGCAGGACGTTCAGGACGGACTCCTGCTGGACGTAGACACGTACAATGCGCTGGTGAAGACGCTCCAGAGAGACTGTCTGGTGAGAGTGACCGGAAAAATAATCCAATTGTGATTTTTCTGATAAAAATTGTGATTGTGATTAAAAACGAAAACTCCAGGTTTGCTTGTTTGTTGGGCTACACAATTAGGTCACAATTTTGTAATAATAATAATAATAATAATAATAATAATGCAAATTATTATTAACACAAATTATTATTATTATTATTATTATTATTATTGCAACTAAATAAAAATATAAATTGCTAAATAAAAACAAAATAACAAATAATACTATTGTAATATTTCACTGTAAAATAGAAAAAAGCAAGTATTTAAGAAAAATAATGCAATAATAAAAAAAAACATTTATTTAAAAAATATGTTTTTCCCTTTTTTTTTTACTATTCATTAGGTAAATCTGGACATTCGTTGATTTATTTATTTAAATTTGATTAATTTTAATTATTTTTTAGTTTATTTATTTAAAAATTCGCAATTCTGATTGTTTTTGAAATGCCAGTTTTGTTTTTCTTGGTTGTAGGGCTACAAAATGTATTATTATCATTGGTGGTGTTGTTGTTGTTGTTGTTGTTGTTGTTGTTATTATTATTGCTACTAAATAATGATGAAATGAAAATTTCTAAATAAAAACTAAATACATTTTACTATTGTAGTATTTCACTGTAAAATAAATAGAAAAAAATTGAGTATTTAAGAAAAATAATACAAAAATAATAATTTATTATTATTATTTAAAAATTGCCATTGTGATTTAAAATATGTAAAAAAAAAAAAAAATACATGTTTGCATGTTTGTAGGGCTATATGATTTGGCCAAAATTTTGTGATTATATAACCATATGACTATATATTATTATTAATAATAATAATAATATAATAATTATTATTATTATTATTATTATTATTATTATTATTGCTAAATAAAAAATATAAAAAACAAAATAAAAATATTATTAACATTTCACTTTAAAACAGAAAAAATCAAGTATTTAATAAAAAGAAGGCAATAATAATAATAATAATAATAATAATAATAGTTTTATTGTATATTATTTTTTATTTATTTTAGTCACATTGTGATTTTGATTTTACTTCTATTAATCGTGCGGTCCTAGTTGAGTGGAGATATAAAGTGCGGAGAGTTTGTAGTGAAGGTGTGCTGTTTGTGTGCAGGTGTTGGAGAGTTTTAAGATCATGGACTACAGTCTGCTGCTGGGGGTTCATAATCTGGATCAGGCGGAGCGCGAGCAGCAGATGGAGGGATCGCAGAGCAGCAGCGATGAGAAGAGACCGGCCGCACAGAGAGCGCTTTACTCCACCGCCATGGAGTCCATTCAAGGAGGAGCGGCGTGCGGCGGCTCCTTAGACACCGACGACACGTGCGTGTCTCTGATTTCACATCACGAGTTTGATTGGATGCAGCAGCACACTCTGATTCTCTGCTTTCTCTGCAGGATGGGTGGCATTCCTGCTGTCAACGGCAAAGGAGAGAGACTCCTGCTCTTCGTCGGCATCATAGACATCCTGCAGTCCTACAGGTCACACTCTCATGATAATAAAATACAATCAATTCATTCATAAAGCACATTTCAAACCTGCTCTGTTCTCTGAATCAGAGAAATCTTGATTTTCAAGTCACATGATTCATGACCCCCCCCCCAAACACAAAAAAATTCTTAATTTTAATGCCCATATTTATTTTTTAATTTATTTATTGTTTTTTTTGGGAGTGATTTAAGTCATTGCCATATGAGTATCCTGCTTAAGATTTAGCATTTAAATTAAATTTTAAATTTATGTTTATATTTAATTTAAAAGTTATATTATACCGTATTTAGGAGATTGTAAATTTCACATTTAACATTTTTTTAAAATATTTTTTTAAAATATTATTTAAATTAATTATTACACTATAATACTTGTTTGTTTAGTTGTTTATTTGGAAAAATTGGGGCAATATTTGTTTTAAGCCAATTTAAGCCTTTTTTAAATTGTGTTTCATGGTGCAGGTGTCCTGTGGTTGGAATAATTGTTAAAATGATTATTAAACTATAAATGTAAAAAAAAAAATAATAATAATAAATAAATAAATAAATAAATAAAATGCCTACCTTTGCAGACTCTGAATTAAGTAAATCTGGCCCTTTGTGTCATGTCTGTTTTTCCTTATTTGGTAGTTCCTGTTCTTAGTTAATCATCGTTCATTCAGTTCTCCTGTGTTTAATTAATCATCTCGTTTGCTCCTTTGTTTCCATAAGCCTTCAGTTCCTAGAGTTCTTTGTCCTGTCTGAACGTCGTTTTGTGTAGTTGTTTTCTCCTGCATTTTCTCCAAGTGGATTTATTAAAAGACTCAGTTTGTTTGATATCTGCCTCCTTCGTATTCCTCACCTCAGCAACCCGTGACACTTTGTTTTTATTTTATTTATTTAGTTATTGGCAAAATTGTGGCAATATTTTGAATTGTATTTTATATTACACATGGTGCTTGTGCCTTGTAGTTGTTATTAAAAATGAATTAATTTAATATAATTTAGAAAAATAGTTGAGCTACTCATTATTTTTTTTAACTGTCTACCTTTTAAGACTCTTATGTAAATCTGACCTTTATTTATTTAGTCCTAAATTAAATAAATAAACAATTTGAAATATTACTATTGTAATATTTCATTGCAAAATTGAAAAAGTATTTAAAAAAATAAAACAATAATACAAGAATTTATTAATTAATTTATTCATTGATTTATTTAAGAGTGATTGTTATTTAAAAATATTCTATTTTATTTAATTATTTTATTTTATTTTAGGCCCTTTTTAAATAGTATTTTATATTGCATATGGTGCAGGTGGCCTGTAGTTTTGAGCTTGTGTATTTTCTCTCCTGCTGCTCTTTGATTCTCTGTTAGTGTGTTTGTGCTCTTTTGCTGAGTCACGTTAGTGAATCTCATACAGATGATGAACCGCATGGCTTTATAATCTTCTCTAGCATTTGGGGCTGTTTTATGCTCTTATGTATCAGTTTTTGACTGCATTAAGTTCTCCATCAGGACACTCAGCAGTCTGTGAAGTGAAGCTGATGTTTGTGTTTTTCTGCAGACTTATAAAGAAGCTGGAGCACACGTGGAAGGCTCTGGTGCATGACGGGGTGAGAAACTCACACAAATACATCATCATCATCATCATCATCATCTTCACCATTATAATGCATCATAATCCGCCTGTCTGCCATCTCAGAGCATTAATACACATCACTTCTGATTCTGTATATCTACAGTATAAACACAAACTGATTCATGACCCTACTTCCCCAATAAAACATACTTCATTTTTATTCCATACAAAACTCAAACCTTATTATTATTTAAAATAATAATTAATTTAAAATAATAAAATAATAATATTCTTTATTCATTTTAAAAATCGTGCCAATATTTGTTTTAACCTAATTGGGCATAATATAATTTTAAAATTGTGCTTTATGGTGCAGGTGCCCTGTAGTTGATATTGTTGTTAAAGTAATTATTAAACTATAAACGTGTAGTTAAACTTTTTTAGAAAATAACTACCTACCTTTTAAGACTCTTAAGAAAAAGAAATTTATGTTTTAATTTCTTTTTATTGCCAAAATTGTGGCAATATTTTGAATTGTGTTTTATATCGCATATGGTGGTGTTATTAAAATTTATTTTATTTAATTTAAAATAATTATTAAGCTATACATTTATTTTAAAAAAATTAAAACTTTACTTTTAAGACTGTTAATTAGGTAAATGTGGAAATTGTTTATTTATTTATTTGTTGACTTTTTTGCAATGTTTTTATTTTATTTAATATTTTATTTTGGGCCCTTTAAAAATTATTTTATATATTGCATATGGTTCAGGAGCTGTGTAGTTTTTGGAGTGAAATATTGTCATAAACACACATCATCTCTGATACCTGCACATCTGTGAGGCACAGTTATTTGTGAAGGTGAATATTGAATGTGCTCCTCATGCCCCAATAGGGTCATTTCACCCTGTGGCCTCCTTTATTAATGCATGAGGTGTGTGTGTGTGTGTGTGTGTGTGTGTGTGTGTGTGTGTGTAGTGGAGATTGACTGAGACAGTGGACAGACTTTGATAAGGATCGCTTGTGTTTGGTTTCGCTGTAGATAGTGTGAGTGTAAGTCTGAGAGAACATCTCTTTCCATTCGCTTTCCAACTTCTGTTTCTCTCTACTTCAGTTCCAGTGTGTGCTTTTCTCCCCAAACACTCCCACATGTTCCCATCAAACTCTGTTTCCTGTAAGACACGCGGGATTCTTCCTGCAGGGGTGTTTGTCAGATCTGAAGAATTCTTTTGAAAGCATGTTTGTGTAAATCAAATTGACTACTGTAATTTCTATAAATGTGAATTTCATAGAAAAATGTCCAGGTCGTATTCCACCCTAAAATAAACACATTGCGTCTAAGTATAATTCTACAAACAGCAAATGAAGTCTTTTTTTAGACAGAATTTTCATGATAATTAAGGATAATTAGAATAATTGATTTTCTCCTAAATTTCTAATTATCATACTAGAAAAAAAAAATCATCTCACATATGGATGTTTTACTTTTGAGTTTTACTTATTCTCAGTGATGATTCTTATTAAATTCTCATTATTGTAATACAGTATTTGTATGGTACAGTTTAATATAAAAAATAAAATATTACTATAATATAATGATTTTTTTATCAGGATAAATGAAATGCAGTATAACAAATACTACTACTATGACATAAACAGAAATACTATATGTATATATATATATATATATATATATATATATATATATATATATATATATATATATATATATATATATATATATATATATATATGCAATACAATATAATAAATATATTAATTAAATCATAATATTATATATTAATATATTGTTTATCCATACTATTTCAATAATGACATTGAGAAACTTCAATAGATATTAAAGTAAATATAAATAGTTAAAATAGGAGATTTATTATTACTTAGACCCATTTTGCCTGATCAATATATACTCATATTTCTCCTTCGTGTCTGTTCTGTCTCTCAGGACACTGTTTCTGTCCACCGACCGAACTTCTACGCTGACCGCTTCTTCAGGTTCATGAGCAGCACTGTGTTCAAGAAAAGCACCTGTGAGTGACCCACAGAAGGACTGCAGTGATGAAGAGCTGAAGTAGATGCTGTAATCTAACAGAAGTCTGATTCTGTGTTCCTGCAGCGCTGAAGGCTTCTCCTGCTAAGAAGGGCCGTGCGGTGCTGACCGTGCCCAAACTCAGCGGCCCCGGAGCGGCCTGGTCGGCCAGCCAGCTTCCCTCAGAGACAGACCAGAACATCTATGATCTGAGAGGAGCGCGCAGCTTCCCCGTGCTGGAAAACGATGGTGATGATCCTACTTTCCTTCTTTATGTGCATGCTTTTGATAAGTAGTGTTTTGCATAAAAGCCAGTTTCCACCAAGGAATAAAAATTAAAAGGTAATTGTGACTTTTTATCTCACAATTCTGACATTTGTTTCTCTGAATTCAGAGATTATATAGGCCTATTGCAATTCTGAGTTTATAGCTCACATTTATTACTTTTTTTCTCTGAATTCAGAGTTTATATCTTGCAATTCTGAGTGCAATGCAATTAACAATCAATTAATAAAAAAAATTATCTTAATGCCTCAAACACAGATTCAGGCGGTTGCTGTTGTTTTTGATGTTTGATCGTTTATTAGCTCTGAAAATCTTTTGGCCGTGTTTAGAATAGCACTAGAGTAATGAATCCCATAATGCAATGCACTTGATTTGACTGTGATTTCTTATTTGATCTGACTGCATGAAGTTAAAAAAAAAAAAGTTGCTTTAAAATTTCACTATAATCATTTTTAATTTTAGACATGAACTGAACATGAACTTTTTGAATTAAACATGCAACATAATAAAGTCATTTTACAGCATTGTAGCATTCTTTAAAAAATTATTTTCAAAGTTTTGGAAATTTTTATACATACTGTAGTATCATATACAATAATAAAAAAAATAGTTACATTTTACAATGTATTCTGCACAGTATGCAGCTCAGCAAATGTTCTGGCCATATTCTCTCAAAGTTATGAACAAATGTTCTGCCATTAACGTTAATAGAATATTCGTTCAATTTTATCTGGTCTTTAATAATTTTCTCAAAATGTAAGTACAAAAACATTATATATGCATTATTCATAGAACTTTTTTTCTGAAACCTTTTAGTTGGACGTTCTTTTAAATGTTATTTCTACTTTCAGAATGTTCATTTAAAAGTAACATTTAAACATTTAAAAGTAACATTCCCATAAAGTGATCAAATGGAACGTTCACTTAAAGAGACAGTTCACCCAAAAATGAACATTCCGTCATCATTCACTCATCCTCCACTTGTTCCAGACCTGTATGAGGATCTTTCTTCTGTTGAGCACAAAAGACCAAACCATTTCTGCTTATTTATTGTCTCAGGTTTGCAGTCCTGCACTCCTCCGTCGTTCGAGGAAGCGACCACAGCGTCTGTGGCCACAACTCTGTCCTCAAACACCTCCATATCAATCCCAGAACGCTCTCCGTCAGACACCACAGAGCACCCGCGCTACAGGTCAACATTAATCACCTCGTTTACAGAGATGATTTCAAATTCAGTCATGAAATAGAAAGAAGCAACAGTAACACTTCACTTGAAGCCTTTATGTATAATGCATTATAAAGGCATTCATAATGTAACCTACAATGCATTATATATTCTCATAAGTAATTGTAACCAAAGCTAAAATGCATTATAATATTTTCAGATTCCTTGTTGCATCTGAAGATGTTTTAATGCATTATACTGTGCTTTCTATAGGCGTAACAATGAATAGATAAGTATTATATTATAACTGTGGTAATAATTATTCATGAGATCATACAATGCATTGTAATGTGTATTATGAGGCATAATTAATGCAGTAAAAATAATATATAAAGGTTTCAACAACAATGACAAGGCTGCTTATTTTCTCCACCTGGATATGAATGTCTTTGAATATATTTTTGTTTTCACAGAAGACGCACATTGTCTCTGAAAGACGCTGAGGGAAGGTGAGCTTCATTGGCATGACTGTGTTTTTGTTTACAGATCATACTGAACTGTGGCTTTACATGCTCACATCAGCTAGTTTATCAATCATGATGCAAAACATGAGTTTTCCCTTTAAATTATTATTTTTATTTTTTACTCCATTGGCTCCAGTCATAAATCTTTGACTTTTTGATTCATTTTTCTGAGATTTTGCTTCTAAAGTAAATGCATTTTGATGTAAGAATGTTTAGATATTTGTACTGGAAAAACAGACAAAAATACTGAATAAGAAAATCATTTTTTTGCAGTGGAGAGTTCAGTGTGTTTTTCTCGCTGAATCTGCTTGTTTTCACAGGACACATGAAGTGGTGGATGTGCATGAGGAAGAGCAGCAGACCATCACTGTGCAGGTGGAGGTGAAGAGAGAGAGAGAAGACGAGGAGGAGGAGCCAGACGTCTCTCTGACACAGTACGTGCAAACACTGCCAGAAATCACCACACCAAATCATCTCATACCAGCAGTCTCTGATATTTTCATCATATTTAGTTATTTGTTTAAGAGAACTAAGTCAATGGTTTGTTTTCCTAGTGAATATATTTTATATTTTTATTTTTATTTCAGCTTTATTTTAGTTAAGTAAAACAGTTTGAATAGTTTTAGTTTTAGCTAACAACAACAACACAGGTGAATAAAATGTATGAAATCTTAAAGCAATGGAAATATCTATGGTGAAAATGACTAGTTATGCTAAAAAAAATATCATAATAGAATATTAAATATTAAATTAAAAAACTACATTTAATTTTTTTTATTAAACATTTAACAAAAATTAAACACAAATTACACAACATTTTTAATTTAAGTTTTTTAACTGATCAAATAGTATCTAATATTTCTAATATTTTATTTCAGCTTTTTTTCAGTTAACAAAAATAATATAATGTTTCTGTATATTTAATTTATGTATTCGAATTGCATGCAAAATTTGGATTTGGATTATACAATTTTAACCTAAACTAATAAACTTAATGTGATGCATATTTTTAGTAATGCATAGAGGAAACAGATAAGGAACGGGTCAGATTTCTGTAATAGTACTAATAAACTGATTGTGTTTTAAATACAATTGAATTCAATTGAATTCTAAACTATTTTGAAAATGTGCTTATTTAATTAAAATGAAATAGAAACAAATAGCCAATAATAAACTATGCCATGATTTTATTTTTTTATTTATTTTTATTTTTTTACAGAGATACTAACTGCATCATGCATATGCAGCAGATTAATTTAGTTTATGTTAAAACTGTGTAATCCAAATGGATTGAAATTTTAGATGCAATTCAAATATATAAGTCCTAAATTTAGGCCTAAATATGTTCTTGAGTGTGATGGCGATCACCCTGCTGGGATTTATTTTGGGATAATCACCAGCTGTACATTATCCCTGACCAAACAGCTCTCAGACTTCATCCTGATTCACGTAATATTTCTACACAGTATGTGAGATTATGATTAGTGCATCCCGAATCACTCTGCCAGAGGACTGTCTGCCAGATTTATGAAATGTGCATCAGTTTTCTGGCCTATTATTGAAGCAGTGGATCTGTGAGATCCAGGTGTAGGTTTTGGCCATATGGTCCAGAGAGCTTTACTGCAGACCATCTGCTTCTGCTTTACTCCTCACGTCAAACCCTCAAACCCTCGCTCTCAGCACTTCTGTCACTTCTGAATTCTTTATGGAAAGTGTCTGTCAGGTTAAATAATGAGTCAGTGATACTGTGCAAACACAAGAGTTTTGCAAAGTTTTGCAAACTGTCAAAAACTAGATGTTTACATTTACTGTCTCTTTTAAATTGTAAGTGATGTGAGCCTATATATATATATATATATATATATATATATATATATATATATATATATATATATATATATATATATATATATATATATATATATTAATTAATTATTACCAATAATTATTTTACATTTGTCCTTCTTATTATATTTATATATTATAAACATTATATCATTATTCTAAATAGAATATTTATATTTTACATTTTTATGTAATAAATTAATTAATAACTCATAATTATTTTACATTTATCCCTTTTATTATATTTATATTATATAATATATTATTATTATTATTATTATAAATATTTTTATTTTACAATTTAATTAATCTTTAGCTAATAATTTACATTTATACCACTTATTATATTTATATTATATATTATAAATAATATATCATTATTATAAATAATATTTTTATTTAATTTTAATTAATTTAATAACTAATTAATTCATTTTTTAATTGAATATAATTAATGTAATTAATAACTACTTATTTTACATTTATCTCTATTACATTTATATTATATATTATTATATTAATATTATATATCATAAATAATATATCATTATTATAAATAATAATTTTATTTACTTTTGTGTTAATTTAATAACTAATTAATTACTGTTTAAATTTAATGTAATTAATTAATAATTAATAATTACTTTACGTTTATCCCTGTTATTACATTTATAATATATATTATTATTATTCTAAATAAACTATTTATATTTTACATTTTTAATTTAATTAATTACTTAAAAGCTAATGATTATTTTACATTTTACCCCTATTATAAAAAGATTTGAGTCTTAGTAATTTTTGGCCATATTTGCCCTCTTCTCTTTTTTTTAGCGCCGTGACGGACGTTCCTCCTCCAGACACTGATGACCTCGCCTCGGAAACAGCCACTTCAGCACCCGTTGCCCAGGAAACCGTCTCCCAATCGACACTTCCTGGTGACACCCAGACGACACTTCCTGTGGAAACAGCTCCTCTGACAGAAAGCAGGACCCTGGAGTCAGCTCCGGCCCCTGAAGCCGCCTCCAGCCCAAACACACAGCGTCTCTCAGAGTCCCAGAGCCGGGAATCTCTGGAGGAAGAGCTCGCCTCAACCACTGACATCTACTTTGTGAGTATGAGCGCCATCGCAGGACGTTAAACTCACAGACAAACTCAGTATCTGGATTTGAGCCATTACTGCTGTAATGTTTAAGAACTTCATCAGGAATTGCTTTGGTGGCAGTCAGCATGCTGTCATATTAACATAAGTTCATGTTGAGTTTATGAAATGTTACATACAGGGTTCCCACAGTTACAAAAACAAATATGTAATTTTGAAAATGTGCTGAAATGTGAACAACAGTGTTATTTTGGTATTATATATATATATATATATATATATATATATATATATATATATATATATATATATATATATATATATATATATATATATATATATATATATAATTTTTTTTTTTTTTTTTTTTTTTACATTATATATTTATAATTATAATATTTTGTATATATAATTTTAGTTTTATTCCTTGTGCTTTTGTCATTGTTTATTTTTTTACAATATTTTTATTTAGATTTAATTTTATATTTGCAATTTAGTTTTAGTCATATTTGTACTTCTTTGTAAACTTCAAACTAAATTTCAGTTAGTTTCCAAGGCAACATTTCGAATTTTCATTTAAGTTTTTAACAATAACAACACAGCTGAATAAAATGGATAAAATCTTAAAAGCAGTGGGGGAAAAAAATAAATAAATAATAATAAAACATATATATATATATATATATATATATATATATATATATATATATATATATATATATGAAAATTACTAGTTATGCTCAGAATATATAATAATATATCATAATAATATAATACTAAATATTATGGATCCTGCTTTTAGTGAGTCTAAAAATACTTAAAAAATAGGCAACATGCTTTAAAAAAAAACTTTTAAAAAGTTTACATTTTTATTTTTAGTTTTTTTTTTCCTTTTTAATTTTTAGGCAACATTTTTAATGTGGTTTTTTAACTTACTAAATATTATCTATTTTCTATTATATTTTATTTTAGCTTTATTTCAGTTATCAAAAATGATTTTAATAGTTTCACTTTTAGTAAATAATAGCAACACTGGTAGATAAAATCCATCGAAATTTATATAATGAAAGTTAGTAGTTATAAATTAGTAGTTATACTTAGCAAATACATAATATCATAATAATATAATATTTAATATTACAGAATCTGCTCTTAGTGAGTGCAGTCTCTATAAAATAATATTGTGTGTAAGAATAATGTGTAGGAACCACATGGAAATGCATTGGTCAAACGATATGGGAACCCTGTATTTACTGTATAATACAGTGTATTTTAAACACACTTATGCATGCAGCACTCAAATATATAAACTCATTTTCATTTCACTAAAACAAAATGCCACAAATCACCTGATTTGGTGACTTTTATGTGGTGTGGAGCTAAATATGAGTCATGTTCCACAGAGCGCCAGTCTGGATGATCTAGTGGAGTTATGAAGGTAACGTGTGTGTGTGTGTGTGTGTGTGTGTGTGTGTGTGTGTGTGTGTGTGTGTGTGTGTGTGTGTGTGTGTGTGTGTGTCTGAGTGTCACAGTCTCTCTCTCCTTCATCATGGAGGCTTTAAAGCTTTCAGGTGAAGCTCTTCTAAACTGATATTCTGATTGAAGGTCCTGAAGTTAACTCAGACTGTGTCCAAACCGCATGACCTGATAGGTTTCCAGCTGCTCAGTATGACCTGACTTCGTCTCTTCAGGCCGATTTGGACACAGTGACCGTGTGTTTGAAAATGTTTTGGTGTCGTGTGGATTTTAGCATGAAACACAGAATGTGTGTGTGTGTGTGTGCATGTGTGTGTGTGTGTGTGTGCGACACACTCATTCTCTGTTAATCTCATGGTGTGGTTTCCTCTCTGTCGGGGGATAATCGCCTGTCTAATTTCCTTTCCATTTTTAGCTTCTCTCTGTATCTCTGTCTTTGATTTAGCATTTACATATTTAAGTTATCCATTAAAACCATGGTCATTTCCACAGTGAAAGTTAAGCTACTGTTAATTAATAATGATAATTAATAATGATAAATAGAATATATAATAATAAATTAATAACATATAAAGAATAATGTAATATTTATATGAATAGTACTTGCAACTTATGGAGGGCAAAATTACTCAAAATTCAATCATTAAATAAATGTTGAAATATATAAATAAATCGTTAAATACATAATTAAATGCATAAATATTATTTATTTATTTATTATGGTTGATGTGCCGACAACCATAAACCTGATAATGAAATGTGGAGGAAATAAACAAATAAATAATTCTATGAATGAATGAATGCATGAATTAATGCATGAATTAATGAATATATATGTGTGTGTGTGTGTGTGTGTGTGTGTGTATATATACAGGTATATATATATATATAATATATAAATTAATTAACAAATGAATGGATGAATAAATGAATGAATGAATGATTTTTTTAAATTATTAAATTATTTATTTATGCATTTATTTATGTATTTAATTATTTAATTGTTTTTTAACAATTTATTTATATATTTCATCATTTATTTAATGATTTAATTTTGAGTAATTTGGCCCTCCATAGCAACTAGTGACTTCAACTTGACTTCTTTAATATGCCGTATTTCTGAGTGAAAAGGACATTCAATAAGAAACAAGCAAGCAGAACTTGATTTCATCCATCAGAAATTGATTGTAAAGTGTTTCTATATGAAGGTGGTTTTAAAATAAAAGCTGAAAAGGAAAAGCAAATCATTTCATTCTGATAAAAGATTATGAAGACGAGTGTTGTTTCTCTTTAAAATGGATTGATTTCATGTCGGCTTAAATCTGTTTCATTCATCAGCATCATCATGATCTGTTTCCTGTCTCTCTCTTTCTCTTCCTTCCTGTCCGTCTCTGTTATTTACTCATTCCTCATCCTCCTCCTCTGTGTGTGTGTGTGTGTGTATGTGTGTCAGTACGCTGAGGGCAGATATTGGGTTTACTCTCCGGTGCTCCAGCGGAGGAAGCTCAGCTCCTGCAGTGTCGTAAGTCAACGGATCTGAACACCTGAGAGCAGGATGTCCCAACCACCATAATATCACATAATAAAGACTATATCTGAATTTCATTTGACACTGGCATTTCTATTACAGTCTCACAAACTCTCGGTTGGGAAATCCTGCTGCAGACTGTAGTTTTAGGGTTTTATTAGAGGTCTTACAATCCAGTAGCTCACCTTCATGTGTAGTTTTTCACCCCCTGATGGACAAATTCCTGATAATACTTTTCACATTGCATTAGTAGTATGGAAACCTAGCTTCTGCTAACTCAACATTATTAAAAGAGTATGTAAAACAGTGTGCAGTGTGCAGTATCTTTCATATAGTAGTGTGCTATGCTGTGGTCACATGACCTCTCTGTGTGTCCAGTTATCATAACAGAAACTAATACAATCAAATTTTGTGTAAAATCATCTTAAACTTTTTGCAGCCCAATCAAATAGTGAGTCAAAAAGGAGATGATAAATATCAGAATTATTATTACTTCAGGTTCATCCATCAAACTGGAAATAGCATAACTGAGATCAGGGTTGTTATAGTTAACTAAAATTAAAACCATTAAAAAAAATGTTTAAAAACATGTTTAAAAACTTCAAAAACTTGAAATAAAATAAATGTTGTTTTTTTTTTAATTTAAAAAATGTATTTTATTTCAGCTAGTTGCCAAGGAAACATATTGATTTCATTTAACTTGATGTACTAAAATAAAATTAGTAAAAACTATATAGACATGAAACAGCAACTAATAAAAATGAACAAAATGAACAACAAAATTACAAAAACTTTTACTAAATTACCAAAGCAAACAATAAAATGAAAACAAAAACATGAAAATATAAAAACTAATTCAAACTATTAATAAAAATTAGAATACTAATTCAGTGACGCTAAAAGAACACTGATGGAGATACTGTAATAGTTTTCATTAATATGAATTTGAATTTTATTTTTTTTAAGTTTTAGTTATTTTGCTGTTCATATTTTTTTGTTAAATTGTTAAAAAGTAATAAAAATATATAAACATTAAATGTTTATATAGTTTTATTACTTTTATATTTATATTAATGCTTTTTATTATTTATATATTATATATTTTTTATTTTATTTTACTTTACTTTTTTCCTTTGTTTTTCCTTTAGTTATTTTAGTACATCAAGTTAAACTAAAAGAAAATTTACTTTAGCAACTAGCTGAAATTGATTTTTTTTTCTTTATGTTATTAGTTATAGTTAACAACAATAACAAATAAATAAGTTTCATAAATTTATGGAAAATCCATAAATTGCATACATACTGAAAATGTGCATACTGTGCACTGAATACGTATTGCGTACAGCCAAACTAGTGTGAGTATGATAGTGTGTGTTCGGAGTTTTATTCTTCCACTAAATGTTGAATGTTTCTAGTCACCTCATGCATTTGCTCTTTCTGTCTCTGTCTGTGTGTTTGTGTTTCATGCGTCTGCGCGGCTCCGTCTCTCTCTCTCTCTGTGTGTGTGTGTGTGTGTGTGTGTGTGTGTGTGTGTATGTGTGTGTGGCACCCTCTGCTGTGGCGGCGGTGTGTCTGCAGACTCCAGAGGACAGGAGTTGGGTTTATTCGCCGCTGCATTACGGCTCAGAGCCTCACAGTGAAAGCGACACAGTAAGTTTGGGCTTCCAAACCAAAGCACTTCCCCAAACGGATCCCTGGCCATTCAGCAGCCCTCCAATTCAAGAGCTACACCTCTCTGCTTATGGCCTCAGTGATCCTCACTGTCCATTCATTCATTCATGCATCTTTTCATCAAGTCCATAAATTAGTAGAAAGTCTTAAAGAAATAGTTCCCTCAAAAATGAAAGCGTTGATTATTTACTTACTTAATTTATTATTATAGTATTATTATACTTATTTACATACTTGATTAAAAAATGGGTAGTTGACAAATAAAAATTGGACAAAAAAAAAAACAGTGTCCTATGGTGTGACATAGCAAAAATGTAGAAAAAAAAACTTAACATACAAATAACATGAGAAAAATGTATCTTCATTCTTAGAGTTACAAATAGCATGAGAGATGTTTATCTTCAATGTTGGAGGTTATTTTTTTATATATATATATTTTTCCATCACACCATAGGACACATTTATACGTCAACTACACAAATACAGTATCACATTTTTAACCCTAATACATATTTTAGGTAATTAATATATTAATATATATTTATATAATTATCTAATATATTAATATATATTTATATAATTATCTAATATTTTATAAAATGAATACAATTTATAAAGCTTATATTATATTATATATTATATTGTATTATATTATAATATTATATTTAGACAGATAACAGTGATATATATTCTATATTCTCTATTCTATATATCTATACATATTATAAAATGTAGTGTTTCTGAAGCTTTATTTTTATTATTAATAATTCTAAAAGTAGATTATATCTAAAATGAGTATATTATACTTTGACATATAACAGTGAAATATAAATATATGTATATAATTGTTATATTATAATCAAATGTATAACATTTGTAAAGCTTATTTATATTCTTGATTATATATATATATATTATATTTAAAATGAAGTATATTTATAATGGTGAAATATAATTATATATTTGTTGAATTGTTTTATATTATAAAATGTATAACATTTATTAAGCTTATTTATATTATTAATGTTTATAACTATAGTATATAATATTTAAAATAAATTATGAATAGATATTTAGCTGGAATGCTGTCTGTTAAATTGCATAATTATTTCCTTATTTTTTATTCCAAAAGACTTGCACTTGTGTGTAAATAAGGACAGCATGTTTGTTTTGGGGTGAACTGTTGCTTTAAACAGTGAAGTGCTGCTGTGACAGTGTGTGTCCTTCAGACGCGTTCATTAGCATGAGCTGCGGGACGCTTCAGCTGCTGAGTCACATCACGTTCAGCTCTGAGCCTCATCACACACACACACACACACACACCGCAGGCTCTTCTGTGTGAGTGTGTGCACAAACAGTCCAAGGGCATGCTTGTGTGTGTGTGTGTGTGTGTGTGCGCAGTTCATGCAGTTAGTAGAGGAATCTCGAGGGCTGCATCCCAATTTGCATACTATCTGTACTGTATAGTATGAAAAATTAGGGTTATTGCATCCTAAAATATATTGTAATATAATGAAGGATGCCAAATATGTCTGGTTTGTGCTTAAACATCCGTTCATTATTTTTGGCCTAATATTCCTCCTTGCACTGTGAACAGTGAGGAGTGACTATTTTCAGAAGATTTTTAGACATTTTTATTACTTATGAAACGGTTATGATGTTTTCTAGATGCTAATTCCAAAATGATTAAAAAAAAACAATATCACACCTTAAATAAATGAACTATATGTGCGTAGTTAATTATATTGATATTATAAAATATTATAATATTAAAATAAATATTATAAAATATTAATATTTATATGATTTTTTTTATTATAAAATATATAACATTTATAGCTCATTTATATTATTAATATATAGATAAGCATATTAGCATATTATGCTAATATGAATATAGAAGATATAGCATATTTATATAATATTCAGTATAATACAATATATTTATATATTCAATCAATTACATGTAAAATATATCAAATAAAAACACTGAACAATGTGAGACAAAATTGTGCAAAAAAATTTATTTGGGTATTTTATATATATATATATATATATATATATATATATATATATATATATATATATATATATATATGTATATATGTATATATATGTGTATATATATATATATATATATATATATATATATATATATATATATATATATATATATATATATACATATATATATATACATATATATATATATATATATATATATATACATACAGTGTGTATATATATATATAATAAGCCTAAATGATAAAAAGCAATAATTGGAGAACTATATATATATATATATATATATATATATATATATATATATATATATATATATATATATATATATATATATATATATATATATATATATATATATATATATATATATATATAATTGGCAACTATTGGAGAATTTGCAGGTAATGAATGATTGTAGAGAGATGCTAATGTTTGCATTCATTATAAGGAAATGCTCCAAGGTCTGAAGATGCAGTGTTTTGGTTGGTAGTGTCTCAATCCTGCTCTCACTGCATACTCACTGTCTGTAAGTATGTACTTGAGTGTGCAAAGCAGATGCAGTGTTTTCATGAACATCTCTCTGTCTCTGTACAGTAATCTGGATGTTCAATAGACGTCTCTCTGTGGGTCTGAAGCGGTTTTGCTGTTCTCCAGGATGGATTGTGCTCTTCTCAGCATGAGCGAGACGAACCGAAGAACCTTCCAGACAAAAACCCTGTTCCTTTTCTGCCTGGGTGCCACTTCCTGATCGATTCCCCTCAAGAACAATGTTAGCTCTCTGAAAATCCCTTGTGTGTTTGTGAATCCAGACGTCAGGACGTGCATCGACTCCCTCAAATACATCTCGTCAGTTTCCAAGTTGTTGACGACCCATAATGCACTAGACTAGATTTAATGTCTTCAATCATTCCATGAGCTCCTCTGAACGACGTGACTCTTCCTGATCTGTCACTATCCATGCATCCAGCGTGGAGCTTCCTCATTATGCAATATGAACTCTTCCCCATGATTGCATGTAATTACATGATCTATTTTTATTTTGTGTACATCTGAGATGTTTGGGGTGGAATACAGTTAAAATATGCGATAAAAAGTAAAGATTTGAGACTGAAAGCATTGCTGCAGATGACTGAACACATATCATGTGACGCTGGAAGCTGCTGTGAAACTGCTGGAGCCGCAACATATCAACATCACGTATGAATCAAGCGGGAATCATGTGAGTCGTGTCTTTTTCTATCAGTCGTGTCGTCATTTCTCAGTCAGATGTGCTTCTTTTTGTATATTACTTTTTCGTTTTTTTTCATAAGTCAGATTAATTTTATTATAGATCATCGTTGGTCTGTTATACTGTTTCAGATGGTCTTCATTAAAACATGCTGAATTCCTTCTATTCAGGTCAACACACTACAGAAAAACATTCAATCAATATTTTTGTCTTGTTTTTAAATAAATTCTTAAACATCCTTAAAACGAGATGCATTTGCTTGAGAGTTAAAAATTAAAACCGTGTGTGTGTGTATATACATATATATATGTATATGACTATATGAATATATGAACATTTTCCAATATTTTAAAAATGTTTTATTTATTGTCATCTTTTATTGACAATTTTTTGAATGTCTATTATAATTTTATAGCTTTATAATTTATAATTAGAATTTAGAATCGTTTTTTTTTTCATTATTATTATTATTATTATTATTATTATTAATTTATTATAAATATATTATTTAAAAATATATATATTCCATTCTAGGAAGTTTTTTCCTTTTAAAAACATGTTTTATTTATTGTCATCTTTTATCGATATAATTTTATGTATGTCTATTACAGTTTTATAGCTTTATAATTTATAATTATAATTTATAATTTAGTATAGTTAGTTTTTTATGGCCAAATGGTTTCTTTTATTTATTATTTTAAACAGTTATTATTATTACCATAACTACAAATTATTTTATTTAAAAAAAATGCTTTATAATTATATTTATAAATATAATTTTTAATTTATTCTAGTTATTATTATTATTAACATTCCCAGTGAAGTATGAAAAGTACTTCATTCATAACATCATAACATTTTGCTTCTCAAATAAATGCATCTTATTTTAAGCATCTTATAATATTGCTGGAAAACAATATATTTTTATGGTGCACTGAGCGTTCTCTATAGAGTCAATATCTATAATGACAATCTCACAGATTTTTTGGAAGTGAGAGAGAGTGTACAGTATGTTTGTAATCATTCAACATGAAATCTGAAGTTTTATGTTAAGATTGATTGTCTGTGTTTGTGATGAAACACTAAACACTGACAAAGACAGACAAAGACTCGAAACGGCCCACGCTTAAATATATATTAAATTCAGCTTTTAAAACCTTTTCATTCTGCTTTTTTAAGCTTTACTCCATTTCAACAAAGACTTTCTAATATAATTTTTCTTTTAAAATAATGTTTTATTTATTGCCATCTTTTATCTATGTAATTTTACGGATGTCTATGAAAACTTTATAGTTTTTTATATTTTTTATGTTTTTTTTTTTTTTTGTTAAGGCTAATTTCAGATGTGCTGAATTTCATAATCATGGTCACAACAGGAATTTATATTCAGTACATATGTTAAAATGTACAGAATCTGATGTGAAAATAATCCAGACTCATCCTTCATGTTGTAAAATCAAAGAAAAGTCACATTTACAATAATGCACTTAAAATGGAGTTAAAAATTGGATATAGTTTTAAGATTTTATTTATATGTTTTCAAGTCTAGTGGCACTACTTCCAAATTTTTAATGTCCATTTTAATGTGTGTTTTTGTTTTCTCTGTGAGTTGGAAATGATACGTTTTATTGAACCTACATCACTTCTTCAATGCTCACTTTGGGTTTTAAAGGATAAAATGGCCTTATTTGGAAAGTAAAACAGATTTCAGCAATGAAATCCTCAATATTATCAAAAATCGATCCCATTTCTCATGTTTCATGGGGTGAGTCTTTGTAGTATAATGTACAATATGTTTTAAAGTGTAATAATGCACTGTATGTGTGAAGTAATGAGAGACTGCATGTTCAGGGCGTTTGGTTTGTAGTTCTTCAGACGTCTGCTGTGAAGCTCTAGTGTTTGAGTATCTGATCTACAGTCTGCCCTCAGTAACTAATGTGTGTGTGTGTGTGTGTGAGACTGTATATATTTTTGGTCACTGGTTTGAGGAAGGTCTGTGCTGTACTTTAGGCTTTGTCATTCATTTCTGCAACTCTTTTCTGGTGAGACTCAGTGCATGTAAACGTCTGTAAGTGTCCGTCTCTAACACTAAACATCCATGGCCTGTGTGTCTGTACAGATTAATGATAATGTAAAAATAAAAACAAACCATACCAATAAAGACTATATGAAAAATAACTTTTCTATTGATTTTGCATTTAAATCTGATTTATATTGTGCTTTTGTGTGAGTGAATCTGTTTCTTCTCAGGTCTAAAAGCATGTTTAGTGTATTCTGGGTAAAAACAAATGACATGCAAAGAGTGTTGGCCACATTTATGGTGGAATCATTTACATTGTCTTATACACACATCATTACAGACATCAAGTTTTAAAAATACCTTTAGAATTTTTCATTCTTCTAGTGAAATGTACAGTTTTTTTAATGTACAACCAATAGGATAACTGTTTTATGTATGTATTTATTTATTTATTGTTTTTTGTTGTTGTTGTTTTGTTTAGTTTTTTTTTCTTTACCATAATGAGATTGAAATGGGAGATTGAAATGGGAAATTGTCTTGTGGAAATACTGCATTGAAAAAAGAGTAAAATCTAATTCTTTATGCAAAATATTACAGTATTTCTTTTGATTTTGGAGTGAAATATGACTCCAGTCTAATTTCTTTCAGTTTATTTTCTTTCAGTTTATTATTTTTATTACTATTATTATTATTTGTAAAAATGTTTTGAAACCTGCCATAGAAAAAGAATCTGAATGATGAATTATGTGTAATATCTACTTCTCATATTGGTCTAATCAGAATGATACTGATCATTTAACCCTAGAAATGCATCGTCAGTTAACATCATTTGTTTTTCATGCGTTTTTTGTAATCATTTTATTTTTTATGCTTGTGTTTTGATTGTGTGGTTTTTCTTTTCATCCAGTGATGACCTGAAGAAACCAGCCATTGATGAAACATCACATGAAAATCACCAAAAAAAAAACAAAACAAAAATGTAAGATTATTTTCAGTGAATAATTATTTAAATTTAAATGTTTTTGAAAGAGCCTCCTGCTCACCAAGGCTGCATTTATTTGATGAAAAACACAGTAAAAACAGTTCAAAAGTGAAATACTATTACAATGTAAACTAGCTGTTTTCTATGTGAACGTGTTAAACTGTAATTTATTCCTGTGATCAAAGCTGTATTTTCAGCATCATTACTCCAGTCTTCAGTGTCACATGATCCTTCAGAAATCATTCTAATATGCTGATTTGCTGCTCAAGAAACATTTCTGATTATTATCAATGTTGAAAACAGTTGTGTTGTCCAATATTTTAGTTGAAACGGTGATACATTTTATTTTTCAGGATTCTTTGATGAATAGAATGTTCAAAACAACAGCATTTATTTGAAATAGAAATCTTTTGTAACATTATAAAAGCATTTAGTGTCACTTTTGATCAATTTAATGCAGCCTTGCTGAATAAAAGCACTTAAAAAAATTAAAATTGAGCACTACTGTAGGGTGCTTTTATCAGTAATGATAGCTGATGTCAAACGTTCAGCTGTACTTTTGAAGACTGTGTGTTATTGCTGCTGTGTGTTGATGAATGAGACTCAGACTGGACGCCAGCGGCTCTTATCGGCGCTCACACACTTCCTGCAAACACACACATCCAATAACCATTCATTTACATTCACAGCAACACAACAGCACACAGCCAGAGAAAACTAGTGCAGGTCAAATGTTATCATTCATCCTGAGATCAGACTTCAGCCAATCAGAGCTCAGCTTGAGACGGAGTTGAGATCTCTGCTGAAACTCTAGACTAGAGGATGACTGGGAAACAAAATATTTTCTGTCCTACAGGTAATGCATTTCACTCAAAAAAAGAGAGAGAGAGAGAGAAAAAGAGAATTATAATATTAAAACATAAATTATAATATATTCATAATAGAAGTGCAACATGTATTTTTTTTAAAAACTGAACCACAATTTATTCATATTGCTGTCATTTTAGAGATATTCCTATTTTTGAGTCAGTTTTTTTTAGTGTTTAATCTTTTTATAATTTGTTTCAATAGTTTGTAGTTTAATTTATAATTTGGTATAGTTTATTTATTTTTTACTTACTCTATTTGCAAATACTTTTTCTTATTTCTAAGCAATTATTATTGTTATTATTTTCATGATCATTGCCAGTGAAGTATGAACAATACTTCATTTTTTATTTATTTTATCCATAATGACTATTTCTTATTCATAAAAGTGTATGTTAATATGAAAAAAATATTGCTGTTAGATTACAGATTTTCCTTCAGTTATTTTTCTGTTTTAATGTTTGTAATTATAATTTATAATTTAGTATAGTTCATGTTTTTTTACTTTATTTTTTATTATTGCAAGTGAAGTATGAATAATATATGAATAATATTAATGGGATTTTACTCATAATAACTGCTTCTTATACATTGTAGAAGTACCATACATATTTTTAAATATATTTCTGTCCAATTAAAAAAAATGTATATTTACATTTTTTTTGTTTCTAATTGTAATTTATAATTATATTTATTGATTTTTTTTGTTTTACTTTTTTCTTTTAGATTTTTTCTTATTTTAAACAATTATTAATATAATTGTCAATGTAGTATGAAAACTTTTTTTTATTATTTTTCCCATAATGCAATGTTCTGTCCAGAGATGCAGGAGAAAGAAGAAGTGGGTCATTTCATGTGTACATATTTATTTTGATGCATAATTGATGCAATAGGTTAGTATTCACAATTTAAGCATCATTTTATTTTTAATTGAAAATGTTGATAATTACAAATAGTTGTGTGTGTGTGCATGTGCATGTGTGTATGTGTGTTCACAGCGAACCTCCAGACCAGCATTCATGAGACTTCATAGAGACATTAAGGTGTGTCTGACAATAATGAACCTACACATATTTAAAAAACAATGCATACAAAAAAAAAAAAAAATCCCAAAAGAACTACATGCATATAAAATCAAATAAATAGTGCTGTAACAGATGAACTCTCATCTGGTATTGAGTTTTTTTGCTGATCTGTTAGTCTTACACTATATTTGTTTCCACATGACTGTGTTTGTTATTTGATGTACCAGAGTCCAGCCACAGATGTGTTTGTGAAGGAGGGACTTCCTGTCTGCTGTAAATATCACTTCCTCCTCTCATAGTGTTACACAGTCAGAAATAGAAAGCTCTGATGTCAGACTCAACTAGCAGCTTTATCAAGGTTAAATGCTTACAACTAGTACTGTCTAGTAGCTTGATTTCACTACTTTGCTGAAGAATATCAAGGTCAGTCTCAAGAAAGCATGTGAGGTTATACAGTATTGAATGAAAACAAAACATATATTACTGCATTACTATAATTTAATGAGGGGAAATTCATGAAAATGTCACATAAATACTAAAAATCTAAGTTAATGCAAGTGTATACAGTGTGTGTGTGTGTGTGTGTGTGTGTGTTTTACATGTCAGGGAAACTGTCATAAAATTATGCAGAGAAAAATGCAGAAAAATATTTGGAAATGCAAGATTTTTTTGCTGTTAGTATATCATAATATACTAAAAAGTAATTTTCATGACATTTTAATGAATTTCCCTCAGTAGCAATGCAAATTTATATATATATATATATATATATATAAAGAATTTTGCATTACTGCAATAAAAATTTGAGGGAAAAAATAAAAAATAAAATGATATTACTATTAATAATTATATTATTAAAATTCCTTTTGATTGATCAAATTACAGTGATATAGTAAAAATTTGAGGGGAAAATGTTTTTTAAAAAATGTAAAAATTATAATATTATTAATTATGATTAAAAATTCTTTTGATTTTGGAGTGAAATATGCCCTCACATGATCTTGAGATTCAGCTGATGGTAGCAGAGGACAAGGTCAAGGTCAAAAAAAGTATAAGGTCAAGGTATTTTTATCCATGTATCTCTATGATTGCGTAATATTTACTTGCATTGATAAACCTAATTTTCATATTTCAACCACAGTCTTGCAGCTAATAAACCAGAGCACAGTCAGATACTGTAAAAGTTTACTCATGGCAGTCGTATGTGTGTATGTGAGTGGACAAGCTATCAAAAAGAAAAATATACATATATTACACAAATAAAACATTAGCGCATGACATGTCGAGGGAGACGAGATGAGTGACAGGTGAGGCTAGTTGTCATGGTTACAGGTTTTGGCAGCACTGCAGTTTATTGCCCTTCTGGCCGTCTGTAGTCGGTGGGACGCTGATGTCCACCACGTTGTTTCCCGGCGACTCGTCGTGAGCCGATCGGTCAGCGATTTGCTTCTGTGATACGATGCGATAAATTTCTACAGATGCAGGAGAAACGGAGAGAGAACGAGTGAGAGAATGAATGCAGATTAATGCCAATAAAACAGAGTTTCAGATTGAAAATCTGACTGGATAAGCCTCATTCAAAGTCACTGTAAAACAGCTTGATATAAACTGTTGATTGTTATGGTTATTATAAACCCATTAATGTATGTTTTTCCCATAATCTTAACTGTATTTTTTATTCATTTTTACAACTTTTTTTTTTCGGTTTTAATTTTACTTTTATTTTATTTTGCTTTTTTATATTATTATTTAGTTTTCAAAATTAAAATTTTATTGACATTAACTGCACACATTTTACCTCTTAAATTCTCATTAGGTTAATGCAAAAACGTTTTACTTTTTATAAATATTTCCACTTTTCAAGAAAAAAGAAAAGCCTACATTTTTTATTTTTTATTTTTTTTTCACTTTTTTTAATAAGTAATTGAGGGTAATACTGCACAAAAAAAGCAAAAATCTTAAAACAGGATTCGGTTTAAAAAAGTTTCTTTATGAAATATGACATGCACTTGACAGTTAACTTTATTTTTATTTCTTTTTTAAATATATCTTCATATTACACATATTTTCAGTATTTTGTTTTTATATATTTCTTCGTATTATATATACTCCAACATAAACTTATTTATTTTGCTTTAGGTTTTTCAATTAATATTTTTGTTTTATTTATTTCAGCTTTATTTCAGTTAACAAAAAATGTTTTTAATAGTTTTAGTTTTAATGATAATAACCCTGTTCTCAATGTATTACATTCATTTATTAAGTATGTGAATGTAAAATTTACATTTGTCCCTTCAGTTTATCTTTTTTTTTTTTATAATTGTGAAACATATCAAAATAAACTGAATCACTCTGAATCATGGTCAAATTTTAGACCCGATGCTGCATTGCATCATCTAGTAAAGAATGGTTATGGAATTGAATCATTTTAAGTGTGAATATTTACACCCCTGTCTAAAATATCGCTCTAAAATCCCCATAATTCCTGGCAGGCAATCGCAGCTTAGCAGATGGCAGATGCTGCACTATTAAAGTTACATAAGACGCCACTGTAGCTGTCATGGGAATCTTGTTCTTTGGTTTATTGCTACTGTGAGGAAGCGTTTGACTGGAATGAAGCTTCATATGGGTTTGGACCTGTTAGGATGTTCTTGAAGGCCTCCTCCACATTAGTCGAGTCCAAAGCGGACGTCTCGATGAAAGACAGGTTATTTTTCTCTGGAAGCAAGCAGAAGGTGTTTAATATTCACCTGCTCTTAAAATATCCACTGACAACATAAAGCTTCACACAGAATGAATCGTGTTCACAAAACATGAGCAGAGTGAATTTCTGTGCAAATCTATTTGCATGCGGAAATTTTAATATTTTTGAAAGAAGTCTCTTCTGCTCACCAAGGCTGCATTTATTTGATCAAAAATACAGTAAAAACAGCAGAATATTATTAAATTTAAAACAGCTGAATTCACAAATGAATAGAAAGTTCAAAAGAACAGCATTTATTTGAAATAGAATCTTTTGTTACAATATAAATGTGATCAATTTAATGCATCCTTGCTGAATACAAGTATTAATTTCTCCAATTTTTGAACAGTGTTTATCAGAATGGTTTAATGAAGATGTTTTGTTCTGTTCGAGGTTAATCTAATTTAGGTTCTGATTAATATAATAACCAATGTAGTTCAAGTTCATTTCTTATCCTAAATAAGAAAATTAGAATTATGAATAATTGTCGGAGCAAATATTTACACTCTTTTTAAAGTAATAGTTAGATTTGGAGAAATGTAGCATTGCATCACTTGCTCAGCAATGGATCCTCCGCAGTGAATGGGTGCCGTCAGAATGAGAGTCCAAACAGCTGATAAAAACATCACAATAATCCACAAGTAATCCACACCACTCCAGTCCATCAGTTAACATCTTGAGAAGACAAAAGAAACAAATCCATAATTAAGGCGTTTTTAACTTTAAACTGTATACGAGTCCATAATCCATAATAACGCTTCCTCCAGCGTAAAAGTCCATCTCCTGTTGTCTCGCACATCAAAATCCATCCACATGTTTGTTTAGAGCTGTTTTGGACTGTTTTGGCTTGTAAACGCTGCTTGATCTGTGCAGATTTCTCTCCTGATTCAGACCAGACCACTTTTTCACTGGAGGAAGCGTTATTATGGATTATTTTGGCCGAAAGCGACAGTTTGAAGTTAAAAACGTCTTAATGATGGATATTTGTTTCTTACAAACACGCAGATTTTGGCTTCACAAGATGTTAATTGATGGACTGGAGTGGTGTGGATTACTTGTGGATTATTGTGATGTTTTTATCAGCTATTTGGACTCTCATTCTGACGGCACCCATTCACTGCAGAGGATCCATTGCTGAGCAAGTGATGCAATGCTACATTTCTCCAAATCTGATGAGGAAACAAACGCATCCTAATCTTGGATGACCTGAGGGTGAGTAAATTTTCAGCACATTTTCATATTTGGTTGAGCTATTCCTTTAACAATCTAAAATCCATCTCCACAGATTTGCATTATGCCTAGAAGGATCAGGCAAACAAAAGGAGCAGCAGTTTTCCAGAGGACTGATGTGTTGTGTCTCTAGGGTCGGCTGTACCTGCAAAAGCGCGCGCCTCGTCGGTGGGAACGGCTCTCAGGTGGCGCAGGTCGCTCTTATTCCCCACCAGCATGATGACGATGTTGTTGTCGGCGTGATCTCGCAGCTCTTTCAGCCAGCGCTCCACGTTCTCATAGGTCAGATGTTTGGCGATGTCGTACACTAGCAGTGCGCCGACCGCGCCGCGATAATACCTGCACACGTCAGAAAACAATAAGTCTGAGCCAAAATATCAAGCATCACTATTACTATTGCTCATAGTTTTACTTTTAGTTCAGTTTTAGTTTTTGTTTCGAGTAAATAAATTTTATTTTACTTTATTTTAGTGCTGTCAAATGATTAATCGCGATTAATTGCATCCAAAATAAAAGTTTTTGTTTACATAATATATGTGTGTATACTGCGTATATTTATTTTGTATATATAAATACAAACACATGCATGTATATATTTATGAAAGATATGTTATGTTTATATGTTAAATATAATTAGATATAATATAAAATATAAGAATATAAATATATACATGTAAATACATGTAAACATTTTAAAAATATTTACTGTATGTGTGTATTTATATATACATAATAAATATACACGGTACACATACAGTCATGGCCAAAAATATCAGCACCCTTGGTAAATATGATCAAAGAAGGCTGTGAAAATTAATCTGCATTGTTAATCCTTTTGATTTTTTATTAAAAAAATTCACAAAAATCTAACCTTTCATTGGATAATAAGAATTTAAAATGGAGGGAAATATCATTATGAAATAAATGTTTTTCTCTAATACACGTTGGACACAATTATTGGCACCCCTAGGAATTCTTATGAGATGGTCTCTGATCTCTTGTCGGGTGTTCTCTAATCTCATCAGGCATTATAGGAGAAAATATAGAGCTGTTAAACTGGCAAATGGAGGTTTCAAAAAGTATTGAATAAAAGGGTGCCGTTAATTGTGGCCAATGTGTATTAGAGAAAAACATTTATTTCATAATGATATTTCCCCCCATTTTAAATTCTTATAATCCAATGAAAGGCTAGATTTTTGTGATTTTTTTAAATAAAAGATCAAAAGGATTAACAATGCAGATTAATTTTCACAGCCTTCTTTGATCATATTTACCAAGGGTGCCGACATTTTTGGCCATGACTATACATATGTTATGTAAACAAAAACTTATTTTGGATGCGATTAATCGTGATTAATCCTTTAAGAGCACTACTTTATTTTTATTTTTATTTTATTTTATTTTAGCAATTTTGCCAGTAATATTCATGTAATATTTATATTTTAACAAATTAACAAAAATGTTTTTAAGTTTTAGTTTACAATAATAACCCGCTTTCACCATTACTATTGCTCATAGTTTTAGCTGTAGTTCAGTTTTACTTATTTTATTTTGTTAATAAATTTAAATTTTTATATTATTTAATTTTATCAGTATTGCCATGGCAACTTATTTCAGTTAGTTGCCTGGGCAACATTGCTTATTTTTTTAGTTAGTAAATACAATTTGTTTTATTTATTTTTTATTTAGTTAATCATTTATTTTACTTTATTTCGTTTAGTTTTAGTTTTTTGTCTAATATTCATATTTTAACAAATTAACAAAATTTACTATTGCTATATATACTACTGATATAGTATTGCTATTGCTATAGAGGTTTGATCACATCGCCAACACTAATAAAAAATACAATGGCTCAAAAATGAAAATAAAACGATACAAAATATAAAAATAAAACAGTTTAATGGTGAGGTGAAGGATGCAAATGTTATTTTTGGCATAGGGGAACCAAAACCACATCTGTTCACTTATCAACAGCCACAAATGCAAATAAGTTTATATTGTGGCATATTTGTTCTGTGGCAACTTGTTTCTTGCATGTTTTCTTGCATAAGAATTACTAACAAAAAGTACTGTTGGAACATGCATCATGGTAGAACCAGGGTTATTATAGTTAACTAAAACTAAAATCATAAAAAAAAATTACTTAAAATAAACTTTAACTGAAATATAATAAACTACAAAAAAAGCTTGAATTTATTTTATTTCAGCTACTTTATAATCAGCAACATTTTTCATTTCATTTAGTTTAACTTGGTGTACTGAAATAACAAAACCTAAAATTGCACTAAAAATAAATAATTAAAAATATTAATAAAAATGACAAAAACACACAAAATTTCAAAAATTTCAAAATTAAAAAGAAAATGTAAAAATATTTTAAACATTTTTTATTTCAAATTATTAATAAAAACTATAACAGTATATCAATGATACTAAAATAACACTGGGTAGAACTGCGGTATTATTTGAAGTACTGTGTAAATACCACAATACTAAATGGTATACAGTATGGCTGTATTTCCCATCTAAAGCGTGACTGTACTCACGCAGAGGTGATGGCCCTGTACCGCTCCTGCCCTGCCGTATCCCAGATCTGAGCTTTTATCGTCTTGCCATCCACCTGGATGCTCCTGGTGGCAAACTCCACTCCTATCGTGCTCTTGCTCTCCAGGTTAAACTCGTTCCGTGTGAAGCGCGACAGCAGGTTACTCTTCCCGACGCCCGAATCTCCGATCAGAACGACTGAGAGCAGAAGCAGACAAACAGATGCTCTGAGATCACAATATAATGACAAAATATTAACATAGCATTCAGTTTGGGGTCAGAAATCAATACTTGTATTCATCAAGGACACATTAAATTGATCAAAATTGATAGTAAGGACATTTATAATGTTACAAAAAAAAATCTATTTCAAATAAATGCTGTTCTTTTGGACTATCTATTCATCAAAGAATTCTGAAAAATAAAATGTATCACAGTTTCCACAAAAATATGAAGCAGCACAACTATTTTCAACATTGATAATAATCAGCAAATTAGCATATTTAGCATATTAGATTGATTTCTGAAGGATCGTGTGACACTGAAGACTGGAGTACTGATGCTGAAAACACATATTCACAAAGAAAACAGCTATTTTAAATTGGAATAATATTTCACAATTTTACTGTTTTTACTGTAACTTTGATAAAGTAAATGCAGTCTTTGGTGAGCAGAAGAGACTTCTTTCAAAAATAATAAAGTCAACCCCAAACTTTTGAACAGTAAAGCACATAAACATAGAGAAAGAGCAAATATTATTTTAATCAATCAAATAATTGACTCAAAAACACCTAGCTTACAAAATAATTAAAAATTTAAACCATTAAGCCAGCAAAATCCTGGTGGATCTTTTTAAGCTTCACTGAGACTGAGACAAAGCTAAAATATGAAAGGAAAACAGGTAAATAATCCCACTGTCATAATAAAAAATAGAGAGAATATAGACAATAAAAAGAAAAAAAAAATCACATGTTTATTTTTTCACTGTAGCCTAGAAAAAATGATATTAACTACTATAATAATGGGTGTTCACATTATTTGTCCAAATCCTGTATATTATTATGAATAATGCTATATTATGCCGGTTTAATGACCACTGACCAGTGAGAAAATATTTGTGGTTTGTAAACCTTCTTAATTCAGTTATGACTGACAGGTGTAACCAAAAGTTCATTTTGAACTGTGTTTCCTCCTGCAGCTCTCTTTGTCTCTTTCTTGCTTTTTTTTTTTTTTTTTTTTTTGAAGGCCCATTACTCAAGATCTGATGGCCATATAACATCTGGAATATGATGCATCTGATTTGGGATGCGTAGTCTACCCCCAGATCCCTTTCACTTCATTATGGCTCAGACAGTCTACAAAACTCTCATATCTCATACTGTGTTTCATATAAAAAAGCAGGTCAGTAAAGGATGGCACGGTTTTCATTTACAGGTGAGCTGTTCCTTTAAAGCTGTGCACGCGTTTGCATTGATTTCCTTCAGCTCAGGCTGAGGAAGGCTGGTTGATATCTTCATGTTGTCTAACTAGGAAGTCAAGTTGAACTTTGATCCTCACACTTTGCTGATTTGGTGAAAATGGAATGTAACAGATTTGCCGCTTCAGACTTTGATCAGGTGATGTGATACAATCAGAGTTACAATGTAACCAATCACCTGCAGGACAGAATATCAGCATGTGGCCTAATTATCATCATGCATGTTACTTTTAAATGTGCTTTCGCAATCCTACCCAGCTAACAAAAAATGTTCTATTAATGTTTTGCTAACATTCCCATTAAGTTATGAAAATGTTTGTTTTTTTCTGTTTTTCCAGCTTCTTACTGTGTTTAGAACGTTTCTTCATGATTATGTGAATGTTAGAGAAACATTATTAGAATGTTACATTTGAATGTCCTTGAATGTTTAAAACCCAGTTTTTTATATTTAAAGAATGTTTTTCTTGGTTACGTGAACATTAGAGGAACATTCCATTGTATAATTTTGAAACTATCATGATAATGTTATTTCAGAATGATTTTTAAACGTTTAGAATGTCCAGCTTTTTTAAAATGTATTAAGAACGTTTCTTCTTGGTTATGTGATTGTTGAGAATGTTACATTTGAATGCTCTCTCAACATTTAAAACACCCATTTTTTATATTTAAAGAATGTTTTTTTTTTCGGTTATGTGAACGTTAGAGGAACATTCCATTCCATCATTTTAAAAACATTACGAGAATGTTGAGCCCGGTCTCATGAAAATGCGTATAAGTAGTACGCCAAATTAAAACTAAAACTGGTATTGATACGCAAAAATGGACTTTGGCGTATATATGATACGAACGTGTTTGGCGTGCATATAATACGCAGTTTTCGCGTGCATATGATACGCATCTACCCCACAACCCTAATTCTACGCATCGCGTAGCATAAAAGGCCATTTTTGCGTATCAGTACCACGAGTTTTCATTTTTAATTGGCGTACTATTTATACGCATTTTCATGAAATCGGGTTGGAATGTTACATTTTAATGCTCTCTAAACGTTTAAAACCCGATTTTTATATTTAAAGAACTTTTTTTCTGGTTATGTGAACGTTAGAGGAACATTTCATTCTATCATTATGAAACCGTCATGAAAATGTTATTTCTGAATGTTTTTAAACGTTCAAAAAGCACAATTTGTAATGTTCTTCTCGGTTAGAGAAACATTCCATTACATCGTTTCAAAAATGTTATGAGAACGTTCTATTTTTATTACTGAAAAACGTCCTGAACATAGTTCTGAACAAGTCCTGAGAACGTACGAATAACAAGGACGTTCTGAAAACATGTTCTTAGAACGTTTCCTCTCAACATTACGAGAACGTATTAATAATGTCATAAGAACGTTCCATAAACATTATTTTAAGAATATTTGCTCTAACATTTAGTGAAAGTTATGGGAACGCTCTCTGTTAGCGGGTTCTAATCATCAGCCTCACTGGAAAAGCATTAGATCGCAGTGCAAAACAAACCAGCGGCCGTTTTTTAGTCTTAATCACCTCCAAACATGAGCTCAAAGTAGGGCTACAGCTCATTTAAGGCTCGTTTGGCATATATTTAATAATGCATGTTAAATCCCCATCATCTAGGCCCTGGGATCCCGTGTGAAAGCATCCAGGCCATCGCAAACAGATGTTTTACTGATCGATGCCTCTGCGGGCGTTTCTATCTCAAAGCCTGTTATTTGTGCCATGATTTCAGACGGGTGCCACCGCAGAAGACGTTTCCTGATAGAACAGCCCGTCAGATCTATAGGCCAGGAACAATGGATGGATTATGAATGATTAGGTTACTCCTCTGCTCTGTATAAGGGAATGCAGAATTTACCTTTGAACAAGAAATCGTATTCATCATCTCTGTTGGCCATTTTTAAGAAGCCCGCTCCGTCCTGCAGTCCGTCCAGAGGGAGGGAAATCAGATGAGGTTGTATTAATAACTCAACGTGAGAGGAAAAGAATCAAAAGAATATTAAAGACACACAATGCGCCAGTGCTGCTGCTGCTGCCGCTGTCACACCGCAGGAAGAGCGATCTGCTCGGTCTGCATTAGGGGAGGAGTCCCGCAGCTCAGGAGCGCCGCGGCCGCCAGAGGGCGCTGGAAACACCGCTGCCGTATTCCTGCAGCTCCGGGCCTTAAAGACTTACTTTCATTCCACTGTTTCGACAACTACAGCCACTGTCATCTCGATTTTCATTCAAACTAACAGATTTAATCTCCTTTCTGTAGTTTTAATGCTCACATCCCAGCTAAATATGTTCTAAGAACGTTTTACTAACGTTCCTGTTATGAAAACATTATTCCTTAAAGGGTTAGTTCACCCTAAAATGAAAATTCTGTCATTAATTACTCACCCTCATGTCGTTCCAAACCCGTAAGACCTTTGTTCATCTTCAGAACACAAATTAAGATATTTTTGATGAAATCCGAGAGCTGTCAGACCCTGCATAGACAGCAACACAACTGAAATGTTTCCAGTCCCAGAAACGTAGCAAGGACATCAGTAAAATAGTCCATGTGACATCAGGGGTTCAACTGTAATTTTACGAAGCTACGAGAATACTTTTTGTGTGCAAAGAAAACAAAATCAGGATGCATGCGCTTGAGTCCGCTTCATGTAACCAGTGCATGCACATGCTTTGTTTAAGTGAAGTGCAAGCAATCGTATGTGTCGCAATACTGTCTCCGTAATGGTGGTGCGTCGCAGGAGACGGGATGAGGAGGAGAAGAATTGTTGAATAAAGTCGCTAGTTTTGTTTTCTTTGTGCACAAAGAAAGCTCGTAGCTTCGTAAAATAACGGTTGGACCCTTGATGTCACATGGACTGTTTTACTGATGTCCTTGCTACGTTTCTAGGCCTGGGAACATTTCAGTTGTGTTGCTGTCTATGGGGGGGTCAGAGAGCTCTCAGATTTCATCAAAAATATCTTAATTTGTGTTCCGAAGATGAACGAAGGTCTTACGGTTTTGGAACGACATGAGGGTGAGTAATTAATGACAGAATTTCATTTTTGGGTGAACTATCCCTTTAATGTTGTCTGAACATTCTAAAACTTTTTTTTCGTTATATGAACATTAATGGAATATTTCAAATTATAATTTTGCAAACTTTTGGAACGTTACATTTGAATGTTCTCTGAACGTTCTGAAACAAGTAGTAACATTTAAAAACATTAGACAAACGTCCAACAAAAGTGTTTCAGATATAACACGTTCCATCGTTCCTGTATGAAAAAATTTTTTGTGCATTCTGAGAACATTGTTAACGAGCAGATAACTTTGAACAAACATGTTATTAATGTTACTGGAAGAACGTTTGTTCATAACTTTGAGAGAACCTTGTCAGAACATTAGCCAAAGTCCTGAGAAAATTCCCTTTTAGCGGAGTTGTTTGTTCCTTCACTGTTTAATTTTGCTACTTGATGCTTTTATATATATTTTATTATTTGACCCTTATTTAACCTTATTTTCAGTCTTAAAATAAGAAAATCATTGCATTGTTTAATGAAATGCAGTGTGAAAAAAAGCATTCACATTGCAATTTTATTTTAATCAATCAAGTTTTTACACAGATTACAAATGTTTACACCAAGAATTTAATTGTTTTTTTAGACAGATGTGAGACACTATAATTGATATTTATTTAGATTTTTTTAAATTATTTTTTTTATTTTAAGTGTATTTATTCTCATTTTTAAGTAATGTATTTATTAATTTTTATGTATTTTTATTTTATTTCTGTTTATTTTTTAATTATGTATTTATATTATTTTTTTTTTGTATTTGATTTCTATTTTATTTATGTATTTATTTTTTCTTTCTTATTTTTCTTTATTTATTTATTTTTGCATGCAACAGAAAGGCACTTTTGTGTATGGTCATGAAACCCTCTCTGTTCCTCTCTGTTTAGTGCTGCTGTTTGCCATATGAAGCATCTCTGAAAGGCTTCCCGGGAGAATCTATGGACTCACATGAGCGAACTAAAAGATAATGGAGAACATCAGGAAGCTCAGAGAGGAAGCCAAGCGTTGGAGGAATCAGAGGCCTGGAGGAAATATGTGAGCCGACTTTCCGTGACCCCACTTGTTTCCTGTACAGACAGGAAATGAGGTGTAACTGCTGAATAAGCTTCCCACCAGTGTGAAGAGGACAAATGTATCATATACTAATATAGTTAGTGATTTGTGTTTTTGGAATTTGGTTTTCAACATTTTCCTAGAGCTAGAAAGCTGCAATGCATGCACTAATCCAAAGAAAATGGCAGAGTTTTAGCTGGAAACAGTCATACTTTTATAAGCAGCTTAGCAAAATGCTTACATTTACTGTATGTGTTTGGCAGATGCTTTTATCCAAAGTGATGCATTTTGTCTTTTCCCTGAGAATCAAACTCATGACTTTGCAAGCATCATGGATCATTCGAGCCACAGGAGCTTGAGAAATATTAATTTAATAACCGAAATATCTTAGAATGTGCTGCTGTATTGCTTTGCTTTGTCTTTATAAGAGTGAGGAGTGTGAAGACATCTGTGGTTTAGCAGAAGATTCTTGGATGATTGAGACTGTCGTCGAGGTGAGTGAGTCACATCACTTCCCATGGTAACATGCAAATCAAGGCTGGATTTAGATCCCGTCACATGACTTTATACAAAACAACAACAAAAGAGTTTCTCTCTTAGAAAGCAAGTGAAGAGAGTTTTTTTTTTTTTTTTTTTTTACAAAAAAAAAAACTGCAAGAAAAATCACAAATGAGATTGTTTCTCCTTGACAGCAATAAGATTAACCCTATAAATCCTACTGTATCATACTTGATACCAGCCCTCTAAATGATCAACATGATCAAACTTTGCTGTTAAACCTGTTTCACACACAATCTACTCCATGTCTTCTGTCGTCTGATTGATAGTTTAGAGTTTTTCAGCGAGTAAAACTTCTTTCAGTATAATTGCACAAACATCCACCTTCAGTTGGTGCTTCACATGTCTTTCTGCTGTCAAATATTTACTGTAAACATAAGAATAAATTTGATATGTTTGTAATATTTCCAGGTGAACACTTACTGGACTGAAGCAACTTAGTTTTACTTGATTCTCCATAAAATCTTGTTTAAATGTGAGTCTCAAATATGATCATCAAGCTTTTGAGGAACATTTATTTGTTTGTCTCTCAATCATCATTGGATTGCATTGCATTATATGATTTGATCATCAAACTAAGCATCTAAATATCGTCTTACTAAGACATATTGGAAATATAGAATGACAGCTGATATTTATATTATGTATTGCTATATTGTTTTAAAGATCTCATTGATTTACATTACACGCATCAGAATTTCATCACTTTAAATATCAGCATCTGCACCAAATTGCGTCTCTGAATAAAACTGAGCTGTTTTTCCTTCATATTCTCACTATATCAGACTATATGAGCCATAAAAACCTGATGTATCAAATATATTAAAAACATAAAACACATATGCAGACTTTTTGTTGTTGTTGTTGTTTAGATTTTGTCTGAAGGTTCAATAAACTTTTTCATTTCAAAAAGTAGACTATTATTTCATATGTCAGGCTTTACAGGGTTAAACTGATTGCAAATTCAGAGTTTTTTGTGCCTTGTTATGCTTCTCATAAAAAGACTCCACTGTTCACTACCGTTTTGATGCACATTACACCCGTGTGTTCCTCCTGACAGACACTAGAGGGTGTAGTGTGCATGTCTTGTAGTCAAGTGTGCTGGAAAAGGCTTTTTTCACAATTACGTGGCGGTTATACTTTTCTCTGGAGCATCACAATAATGACGATTTCTAAATGAGATTTTTTTTTAATTTTTTTTTATTACAATGGTCTGGATGGACTGCGGAAAGAAAGTCACATAAAACTCCTGTTTTCTGTCAAATGACCCCTATACATCCTGAAACCATGCTAACAAAAATATATTTTAAGAACGTTTTGCTAACCTTCTCATTAAGTTATAAAAACGTTCATTCTGAATGTTCTGTGAACGTTTAAAATGTCCAGTTTTTTTTAAATGTTTTAAACTCATAATAGGAATGTTAAGAGAACATTCCATTTAATGGTTTTGCAGACATAATGGGAATTTTACTTTTAAAGGTTCTCTCAACATTCTAAAACAAACATTAACATTTAAAAAACAGTAACTTTTGTGACCCTGGACCACAAAACCAGTAATAAGGGTATTTTTTTTTAATTCAAAGCTGAATAAATAAGTTTTCCATTGATGTATGGTTTGTTAGGATAGGACGATATTTGGCTGAGATAAAACTATTTGAAAATCTGGAATCTGAGGGTGCAGAAAAATCTAAATACTGAGAAAATCGCATTTAAAGTTGTCCAAATGAAGTTCTTAGCAATGCATATTACTAATCAAAAATTTAATTTTGATATATTTTCGGTAGAAAATTTACAAAATATCTTCATGAAACATGATCTTTACTTCATATCCTAAAGATTTTTGGCATAAACAAAATCGATAATTTTGACTACAAATATATCTGTGCTACTTATGACTGGTTTTGTGCTCCAGGGTCACATTTAAGAAAAAAAAAAAAACAGTGAACAATATATAAATGTATGTTGTATATGGAGGATTTTTAGATTTTTGCCAAGACTATCTGTATTGCATATATTTCTCCAGTAAAAATAAATAAATAAATAAATAAATGTTGTGCTAATGCATTGTTAAAGCCCAGATAACTTTGAACAAACATTCTATTAACGTTCCTGGAAGAACGTTTGTTCATAACTTTGAGAGAACCTTTCCAGAACATTCTGATTATGTTCCCTGTTAGCTGCAAGCATCATATTTTCAGGGTATTTTAATATTAAGATTTGCTTTTAATTTAATTTTCGTGTAAGGAATGTTCCCCTTTCCGTCGGTCACTCCGAGTCACGTCGGATGACCGACAAAATTGGGATCTCGCCAGAGAGACCAATCCACTTCGAGTGTAACTAAACGAGCCAATGGACATTGGCAAGCGATTATTGCATCCAGCTGCCGCTGATCACAGCGTGAGCATAAGAGGCAGCTGGTGCACCGCATTAATTCATGCTTTCGCCGAGGAGCCGAGCCGGTGACCCGGCAGCGCAGCGGTGGTACAGCGACTGTGGCGACGGGACGTGACGTCTCTAAAAGAGTAACACGGGTGATTGCCTCCCAAGTGGAGCTCCTCACCCCTCAAGCACTCTGCAGCCGGTGGAGCGGTCGAAGGAGCGCGCTGGGCCCTCTGCTGAACGGGGTGCACCACACGTTTCCTTTGGTGCCCCCTCTGACAACCAGATGTCGGTCACTGCATCAGAGGGCGTGCCCTCTCTCCAGGGATGACGACCCGGCTGCGTTGCCCCCTTCGGGTGTGGTAGCGTTGTCCGAACCAGACCCAGAGATGACGGCTATGCTTTCCCGGGCCGCCGAGAATGTCGGGCTCGTGTGGAATCCTCTACTGCGTCCCAATCCTTCGAGGCTGGACGAGTGGTTTCTTGGTGGGGGTCGCGCTGAGAAGCGCCCCTCTCCGGTGCCATTCTTTCCGGAAGTGCATGAGGAGCTTACAAGATCGTGGAAGGCACCTTTCACTGCCTGAAACAAATCTTGTGGCTCCTCTGCTCTCACCACCCTCGATGGTGGGGCCGCTTTGGGGTATACGGGCATCCCCTCGGTGGGTCACCCCACTCTGCGGGGTGACCCGTGTCTCCCCTCATGGGCCTGTAAGTATTCGTCAGGTCTAACTGGCAGTGTTTATAGAGCCTGTGGGGAGGCGGGTTCTGCCCTCCACGCCATGGCGTTACTGCAAGTCCACCAGGCCAAAGCCCTGAAAGACCTGCACGAGGGTGGTCACGACCTGGCAGTTCTACATGAGCTGCGTGCTGCGACGTACCTCACGCTTCGAGCGACGAAGGTGACCGCACAGTCTCTGGGTCGTGCGATGTCCATGCTAGTGGTCCAGGAGCGCCATCTCTGGCTGTGTCTCGCTGACATGAAGGAGCAGGCGTAGGTAAAGTTCCTGAATGCTCCTGTGTCGCAGACTGGCCTTTTTGGCGACGCTGTCGAGAGCTTTGCCCAGCAGTTCTCATCAGCCCAGAAGCTGAGGCGTTCAAACACATCATGCGCCGGAGGAAACCTGCTGGCTGCGGCCGCCCCTGCTCCCGCGCAGCCGCAGCAGCCTTCCACCAGGCAGCGTCATGGAGCCGGTCGCAGGCAGGACGCCCAGCCCGTCCAGGCCCCCGCCAAACCTGGCGGCAAGCGCAAGTGCAAGAGGCCCTGGGACGGGCGACCCAGAGATGGAGGAGACTGCTCGTCGGGAGATGATGACTGCACCACTCCCTCCCCCGGCGGAGGGCCAGATGGAAAATCTTTTGTTTCATTTTGTTCCGCCGCTGGCCCAGCAGCCAGCGGTACCCAAAACATCAATAAAGAGCGGTCTCCTCAATCTCTGGGTCTCAAGAGGAGGAAAGTGGTGATCCGTGCATCACGGGATCGCTTCCCTCCTCCTCTCTCGCCAGCAGGCATCGGATGGTTGCCCAAGAGCACCCCTCCTGCCCATTCGTGGAACCAGGTAAGGGCGGTAGCCCTTTTTCTTAGTCCCCGCTTCAAGTCGTCACACGCTGGGCTGTCACAAGCCTCAAGCCAGGTTCCTGTGTCTCCTCCCACACGAGGAGGAATCAGGTGAGTGTTACACTACACACCCAGACCCCGCCCCCCGCCGTCACAGGCCCCGGTGCCGGTCCCTGTGTTCCACCTCGCTGCCCCACCGCGGGTACGTCGGTGGCCCCGTTGGCCCCGCTGGTACAGTCTCTCGGAGCCTGGCTAGCGCTCCCCAGTCCGTCTCGGTGGCTCCTGCGGACCATCAGACTCGGCTATGCGATTCAGCTCGCCCGGCGTCCCCCCAAGTTCAGGGGCATCCGGTTCACTTCAGTCAAGGCCGTCGATGCCCCTGTCGACGCTCAGGTTGCATGCTTGCTCCACTAGGGGTGTCGCATCGTCCTGGGCGCTGGCTCGCGGTGCCTCGCTAGCAGACATCTGTAGAGCTGCGGGATGGGGACTCCCAACACGTTCACTAGGTTTTATAGCCTACGCGTCGAACCGGTTTCCTCCTGTGTTCTCACCTCAAACGGGTAGTGGCACTGAGAGGACCGGCTCAGAGTCGGCTTGCAGCATCCTTACGCCTAATTCTCCAGAGAGTTCCTTAATCAGGCAAACCCTGTCGAGTCCTCCATCACTCCAGCGTCCGGACGTGGCGGAGCGTCCGGCGCCAGGCCTTTCAGCCAATGAATTCTTGAAATCTAGTGCGAGGCTAGTGCCCATATGAGAGACCCTGCCGGGATCCCATATGTGTATTCCACGGTATGCTTATTAGAGCCGTGTTTCCCCTGGCAGACCACGTTCTGCCATCTCTAATGATGCAGCCTAAGCCATCTCAGAGGCTTCCATGTGCAATAGGGCCCTACGGGTTACTTCACATGTCTGAATGTCACTTAACCCCCTCTGGGAGGAGGTGACTCCGCAGTGTGCCTCTTCCAAGTTGAAGGGCACGCTTCCCAGTGTTATCCTAGTCCTACTGTTTGGGTTGCTCAAGGAACAACAGTAGTTGACCTTCTCTGTGTAGAGCCCGGTCCTATCGTCTGCCTTATAGGAAGGGTCAGGAGCCCTACACAGGGCACTGGAAGGGGCAGCTCCTGTGGCGCTTTGGTAGGGATCCCAATTTCGTCGGTCATCCGACGTGACTCGGAGTGACCGACTGAAAGGGGAATGTCTCGGTTACGTATGTAACCCTCGTTCCCTGAAGGAGGGAACGGAGACGTCACGTCCCGTCACCACAGTCGCTGTACCACCGCTGCGCTGCCGGGTCACCGGCTCGGCTCCTCGGCGAAAGCATGAATTAATGCGGTGCACCAGCTGCCTCTTATGCTCACGCTGTGATCAGCGGCAGCTGGATCCAATAATCGCTTGCCAATATCCATTGGCTCATTTAGTTACACTCGAAGTGGATTGGTCTCTCTGGTGAGATCCCAATTTCGTCGGTCATCCGACGTGACGTCTCCGTTCCCTCCTTCAGGGAACGAGGGTTACATACGTAACCGAGACGATTTCTTTAAGATGGTTTATTAAGACATATGATGGACATGATCCAAGATGCTCAGAGCAGATCTTAACTTTGGCAAAGGTAATGAATCCTGCGGCAATGTGAATATGACATTACTCCAAATATACTAGAGGTAAGACATATCCCTGGTGCATTAGCTCAAATGAATCTAGAACATGAAGTGATTTTGACATCTTTTTTTCGGTGTAAAATAGGGCAGTGCTGTCATTTTAATTACCCACATAATGGACTTATTAAGGGCTTGTATCAGAGAGATGTGCTGTTCTACCTGCTCTCAGAGATCTGTGTCACTGGGCTGATTGTCAGAGGACTGATGTCCTCAGAGATGCTTTATGAAGCTGTGAGTGTCTGTCATCTGATGTTCTCTCATTCATTTGCACCTGCAGCTTTCTTCGCTGCTCTGTGTTCAGTACAGCTGGTGAGTACACCTGAACAACAGACCATCAGCACGCGACCAATGAATGCTGATGGATGTCAAGCAGTGCAGAAACATTTAGTGGTGCTATTACATACGCAAACCGTAGTTTAACCTAAAACCTATCTGAAGTTTTATTTTATTTTAATTAATTTTTTAAAGACATTTTATTTATGAAATTTTATTTCTTTTTTATTAGTGAAATATAAAATGAATGGAAAGTGGATCTTGAAATTGAACTGTAAAATTAACCTAAACCTGAATTTAAACCTCAACCTAAGCTAAAACCTACCACATTTTATTTTATTTTAAGAAATTTTAAGAAATTTTCTTTTCTTTTCATTAGTGAAATATAAAATTAGTGGAAAGTGGATCATGAAACTGAACTGAAATAACCTAAAACCTAAATCTAAAGCGAAACCTCAAGCATACACCTAAAACCCAACACATTATTTTTATTTAATTTATTTTTTTCTATTTTTTTTTTTTTTTTGCAAATTTTTATTTAATTTTATTGTTTGTATTTTGTCAATGAAAAAGATAAGAAAAGTTTATTTTCTATTTTATTCAATTTTAAAATTGTATTTAATTTTTAAAGTTGTGAAAATGTAAGTAAAATAAGTGTGTGTGTGTGTGTGTGTGTGTGTGTGTGTGTGTATATATATATATATATATATATATATATAGTTTTTTTGTTTGTTTGTTTTGTTTTTTGTTTTTTTGTTTTTTACTTTAGTGAAATTTAAAAACTAAACCTGAAGTGTTAGTTTTTGTGGTTATTTATTTATTTATTTATTATTTAATTATTTACCAAAAATATGTTTTCTTTAGGGAAATATAAAATTATGGAAAGGTGAACCATGACACTGACAAAAGAGAAATAAAAAAAAATCTTTATGTTACACTCCTCCTCATATGGGATCAGAACTTGTGATGTTGTTTTTTTAAAGCTAAGAGAGTGTAAAGTGTTCGGATCAGTCAGCGAAGAGCGCTGTATGATGTTTAATAAGTTGCCATGGGTTGGTAGCTCATTCATTGTCATTGTTCAGTTTATAGAGGAATTATATTGACTTGTATTTAGAGCGGTGAAGGTCACATGATGAGAAAGTCACCTCAGAAAGGGAATCAGTCACATACATGAGAATATAGACTTGTCTTTAAAGTCAGAGTGTATGTGTTTTGGATTAAAATATATTTATATTCAAAGTTAACTAAACACATTTTTTTTTTTTTGACTGAATTAATTAAATTCAAACAGTTTTTTAATAATAGTTTTTATTGATATTATTAATTCTTGTTTATTGTTAATAAAAGTAAATAAATTTGTAAAATGCTTCATTGCAACAAATGGCAAGAAAATAAGAAAATGTATTGCATTCTATGCTTAATTCAAAAATGCTGCCAATGAACAAGATAAAATACAGATAGAAACCCAGAACATTTTTTCTCAATGTTATGAGAACATATATGAAATATTAATAAAGTTATAAGAACGTTCCATAACCATTACTTAAAGAAAATTTTGTCCTAACTTTTAACAGCGTTAGTGAAAATTATGAGAACGTTCCCGGTTAGTTGGGAAAAATACTTTAAAATCCATCAAAAATAGTGTCATACTCGTACAGTTTTACTTCTTGGCTGAATGCACCTTGTTTATAAAAGTGTTTAAGAATAATAGGTTTGCAGTGCGAGATATTTCAGTCCTTCCATACATGTCACATGATCAGTGTGTTTGCTCATGTGTGTTTAGACGAGAAACATGAGTGTGAAAATGCTTTCCTGCTTTCCACACCGCTGGGCTTTGAGTCTCACAGGCTTTGACCCAGATCACAGCAGGTCACAGTCAAAGACTCAAGACTCAGATTCAAAACTGATACATTAAAAACAGGTTAAAAAGCAGATGCTTTATTTTTTTTTTTTTTTAGGGTCATTGCATGTGCATTCATTCTGTATTGTGACGTTTATAATGTTCCTTTTATAGTCCAGTGCTCAGAATGAATGAACATACTGTACATCACTGGATTATATCCTTTATTTTTATCTGATGAATAAATGCAAAAATAAGAGAGTTTCCTCCTTAAGTGAATCTGTGTGAATCACAGACGAAATTTTACTGTAGCTCACTTTTACAATTATATAGTCAAAAACTGAAGCGAAAGACAATCTGATGCAAAACCTCATGTATTTCATCATAAGACAGGACGGTTTTGCTGCTGCTGCAGATTGTATTTTTGGTGATTCTATTGGGAGGAAGATGCAATAAAAATGACAGCTGACATGCAGGCAGTGCATCCTCCAAACTCATGCAAAAATGCTTCAATTTGAACTGAAAATACATTCAATTATAGTATTATATATTCATTACATAAAATATTATAGTATTATATATTCATGTTATTAAAAACATTTTGATCTAAAAGCTTCTAATCAAATAAAGTTAACATTTTTGGTTATTTCCCGTGTTACTATTGTTAACTAAAATCTTAACCTAAAACCATTTAAAAAATCATAGTTGAAATAAAATAATATTTAAAACAAAATATTTCAGCCAGCTGGTAAGACAATTTTAAACTTGAAAAATTAAAATAACACTAAATCTGAAATAAATTATATATATATATATATATATAGACACCTTTTTAAATAAAAAAAATAAATAAATAAAAATGGCAAAAACACAAAACAAAATTACTAAAACTTTAACTATATAAACTATATAAAATAAAAATGAAAGCCAAAAATATAAGTATACAATGTAATTCAAGATATTAACAAAATTATTGTCTAATCTAATCACATCTGCTACAGTAAATGGGTCCAAACTTATAGTTGTATTTAACGCATTTAGACGCTTTAATTCTTTATTTTCTCACTTGAGGCAATGTGATCATCAGATGGAGAGTTTGCAGTTCTGAAAGTCATCTGCTGGGAAAATAAACAAGCTACAACAAGCATTTTGTGTGGCATAATGTAAGTCTTCAATTGAAAGAGGTGAGTTTTGATTCAGTTTGTGCTTTGATTTTAATTAACAATAATAATAACTGCTGCAATAACCTGGCATTGCATCTTTAAATAATTTCTTAAGGTCTATTAACATGTGCAGATCACAGACACCCACTGATCATCATGTATAATTTATACCTTCACTTCACTGTCTGTCTTATAATGGTCTTTAACTGAATAGAGTGACTGCTGAGACTGCATGTGGCAAATATTGAAACAGTGATAATGAGCTGCATTTATATTGTGCTGCCACAGCATATGTGTAATATAGAGGGCATGTGATATTGTTAAGGACACAAACTTACATTAAAACATTATTTTATCCATGTCAAATTGATAGTGTGATTCTTCCAGTAGTAGATCTAGCGGTGCATGGAAACTAGGTTCATAGTTGTTCTTTATGGAAGCTGTGTAGTGATATATGTGATTGCTATTCAAGACCATCATTTTTTTTTTTTTTTTTTTTTGCAACTACTGTTTTATAATGTACATTATGAGCTATAAAAAATCATTGTAAATATTTGCAATTGCAAATAAAACAAAGCATGTTTTGCAAGACAATATTTCATTCCTTCTTCTTCAAAATTTCCCATGATAGTTCACCCAAAAATGAAAATTGACATCATTTAATCACCCTCAAGTTGTTTAAAATCTGTATGAGTTTCTTTTTTTTTTTTTTCTGTTCCACATAAAAGAAGATATTTGGAAGAATGTTGGTAACCAAACAGTTGCTGGTAGCCATTGACTTCCATAGTATGGAAAAGAATACACCATTGTTTTCTTAGCAAATGCTACACCATTTTTAAGTGCACAGATGTAATCAGAGGTAGTTTGTTCTGTATTGTTTCTATTAGAGGAAGAAAGTTTGACTTACAGCACATCATGTTGTTATGAATTCTGCTGTGTCTGACAGGAAGTTCACAAACTCCTGCATCATCTCTGGAACATGTTGACCATGATTCCTCATTAGATGATCCCAGTCAGCATGTTTAGTGAGCGAGTGAGATAAAAATACCACACAGCTAACAGGGAAAAGCCTCACAAATTCACTGTTTACATAAATGTCAAGACAAAATGTTCCATAAAAATATGTTTATGGACCGTTTTTGTAACTTTGTTAATATTTGATATACGTTCTCATAACGCTGAGAAAAACATTCTGAGATCAACATTCTCGCAAAGTCCCTATGATGTTGTTTGTTCTTGATGAACGTTCTCATAATGTTGAGAGAAAACGTTCTTAGAACAGCTTTATCAAAATATCCTTATGATATCATTTGTACTTGATGAACATTCTGAGCAACGCTTTTGTAACCTTTAAACAACGTTCTAATCATGACAAGAAAACTGAAGATAACTTTCTTGGAAAATTAAAAATAAACATTCAAATAACATTACATTTTGGGTAAAAATAATGTTAGTACAGTGTTGTAAACGTTTTGGTAACCTTTAAATAACGTTCGAATCATGACAAGAAAACTGTCCATTTTTACATTCTTAGAATATTAAAAATAAACCTTCAAATAATGTTATATTTTGGGTGAAAATAAAGTTAGTAGAACATTTTAAACAATGTTTTTGGAACCTTTAAATTACAAGAAAACTGGACATTTTAACTTTCTGAAAACTTTTACTAGACAAAAACTCCATAAAACAGTTTTGAATGTTGTGAGTTGTGAAAATTATGTGATCTATGACATTTATGAAGTGAATGCCAAAGACTGTACCCCAGCTAACAAAAATATGAACAAAAAATGTTTTGCTAACATTCCCATTAAGTATGAAAATGTTATTTCTAAATGTTTTTTAAACGTTCAAAATATCCAGTCTGTTTAAAGTATTAAGAACATTTCTTCTATGTGAACATAGAGGAACATTCCTCCAACGTTCAATATAATTCAGATGTAACATTCTCATATGTTAACATTCTGAGAATGTTACATTTGAATGTTCTCTCAACGTTTAAAATGCCCATTTTTTATATTTAAAGAATGTTGGTCATGTGGATGTTATAGAGAAACATGCCATTCTATCATTTTGAAACTGATTAAAAATGTTTGGAAAGTAATGGGAATGTTCTCTGCTGGGACTGTATTCCTCACAGCCTCGTTTTCATCCGTGTTAAATTCAATATGGCATCTAACCTGATTAAGGTGTAGCAAAGTTGAGATTTGCCGTTAGATTTGATTAGTTGTAAGGGCAGATGGGACTCGGGTCAGCTGTATCTCAGAGCCCTGGGTGTTTCACTCTGAGCTAAAAATACTTTATGACAGCAGATCCTTTGTGTTTTCCATATGACCGCAGCACATTCACAGCGCTGCTCCCGGAGGAAAACACACACAATACCTGAATTATTGCTCAGAAATCAAATCAGACAGGCGGAGATTCATCACTGCACTGCAAAATGATCATGACTGAAAACACCTTACTGTAAGCTACATCAGTCTTATAGTCATTCAGACAGATTTTAGTTTAGTAGTTTGTTGCAAAGATTGTTTATACATAATTAAATAATGTAACCTGCAAATTTCCATACTTTCTGTTTTTTCTTTTTCCTTTTTTTTCTTTTTTCTGCCTATATACAGCCAAAAAAAAAAGGTTAAAAAATTGAAAAATAAAATAAATAATAATAATAATAAAAATAATAAGAAATTAGTGCTGTCAAACGATTTATCGCGATTAATCGCATTCAAAATAAATGTTTTTGTTCACATAATATATGTGTGTGTGTGCTGTGTATATTTATTATGTCTATATAAATACACACACATGCATGCATATATTTAAGAAAAATATGCTTTGTTTATATATTAAATATATTTATATATAATATAAATTATATGAAAATAAATATATACATGTAAATACATGTAAATGTTTTCAAAATATATACTGTGTGTGTGTGTATTCATATATACATAATAAATATACACAGTACACACACATATATTATGTGAACAAAAACTTTTATTTTGGATGCGATTAATCGCGATTGCGATTAATCGTTTGACAGCACTATAAATAAATATGTAAATAAATAAAATTAATAAATTAAATTAAACACAATATTGAAATTCAATTGAAATATTTTCTTAAAAACTATTTTTGTCTCGTTTTCCAGTAAAAATATCTAAACATCCTTAAAACAAGGTTGACATTGATTGCAAATTAGCATATCTAACAGTAGTAAAGACCGGGGCAAGTTGTCACACGTTTTATGCGTGTATTTTTACAATCATTATTTACTATTAGACGAAAATAACAGTTACATATTTTGTATGATAGGCCTACATTTTCCATTTAGCCTATAATAAAAGTTTTACTTGCTTTTATAGCAATATAAAATTTAATACAATTTTAAATAGCCTACAGGCTTCGTTATTGAAGATGATTTTTCCCCTTGAGACTATTTCACATTTCAGACATTTTTTTCCCAAATCATTGTCAATAAACAGAAGGTTTCTATTATGACAACTTGCCCCATATTGAGACAGCATGTATCGTTTCCTCTGGGAAATGGCAGTGTAGCCCAGATGTTCCAAGGGTCTCGGTGTCTTTACAGAAGGTACTCACTCGAGTAAAAGTGTGACAACTAGCCCCGGTTACACGCGCGCGCGTCCCTGTGGACCGATGATCAGCCAATCGCACGCGAGCGCGTGAGGGAAGATCGAGAGCGCGCGCGAGAGAGCTGCCAGACCAGCACGCGCTCCAGACCCTCAGCATGGGTATGTTACGTTTTCATTTATTAAACTTAGTCTTTTCATTAAATTTTAAAGCTTTCAATATTTTAATGTATCATGAAAACTGTTCCCGTGATTTGTCTGTCAAATTACGAGGAATCATAGCCTGCTAAAAATATGAGAAATGTTATCTACTTGTGTGATTTGCAGGTTTTTATATGCAATAAACTGAATTTCACTGTAAACAGAAAACTTAACACTTGTTGACGCCTGTATAGCCTCTATAATGCACTGTAAAGATAGGATATTGTTAATGTCGTCAGATTGGCTACATTAATACAACTTACAGTCAGGTTTTGTAACGAAATATTTCAGATGGTATTTAAAATAATATGCCAATATATAATATATTATACATATATAATGTAATATTTTACTACATCTGTAAGGATGTGTGTACTGTATATTACTAAGAAAGTTAAAAGTTGACAGCACAATATGATAATTAGGCAGTTTATAGTGACTGTATTGACTGTAAATCCGTTGTTTGCTCTGTTTATTAACTAGCGTCATATATTTTTATCCAGAGGTGCTCCAGTCAAGTACATAGACAGCAAACAATGATTTATCTATAGTTTGTGAGTGGATCGATCAGCTCTGCTATTGATCTGTGTCTATTTCTGCACTCACAGGATTTCCTTCTGCAACTATAACAACATTCATACCCTTTTTGATAGAGGGTTTTTTATTTTATTTTTTTTTGACGGTTTTTATGGTGATATGATAGAAATTGTTTATAGAGGGAAAATTATTACAAAGTTGTTAAATAAAATGATTCTTGCCCCAGTGTTTTCCCAGGAACAACAACCTCGAATCAGACTTTGCATTGTTTTTTTTTTTGTTGTTGTTTTTTTTTCTGAAAACGCTTTTTACATTCATGATGACAGGATAAAAGTAATTAGTATCCTGTCATCATGAATGTAAAAAGCGGTTTATATATATACGGGGGGGGGGGGGGGGGATGGGGGGGGGGGATGGGGCACCTGGTCGAATAAAATGACAAAAAGCATCCCCTCTGTAAAACCACCATCCCCCTACCATCCCCTTTGGATTATTAATTTAGTGTATTATGTAAAACTTATCATGCACATGAAATGTTAAAATTCTCTACTTATGATCATTTACGAACTAAATAACGGTGATTGGCCAATCAGAACTTGGTACTGTAACAAACTGCGCACAAACAGAAGCAATTTCGTCATTTTTCGCGCAAAATGGTTCAAGCGCAACTTTGGAAGTTATTTAAAACAAAACAACAACAACAACAACAACAAAAAAGACAACAGAAGGTATTATTTTTCCTTGATTAGAACTTAAAGACATTCTCCTGACATAATGTATGTGTGACTGTAGGAGAGCTGACATTATCCAACTTTGAGAAAAAAAAAGCGATGACGCCAATTAGAATACAGTTAGAATGCCCTTATAATTCCAGCAATGAAACAAAAATACCCATGTATGAGTTACGTTTTTATGTTCATTGCACAAGCAATGTTCTTTTCTATATATCAGCACATGTGCGCGAGGCCCCAAGCACATAATGTGCTATTAGTTTTACACAACAGCGCATAGCAACAAGGTGTTTCATTCCGTGAATGAATCAGTTTTTGAACGAATCGAGTGAGCCAGTGATTCAACGGTCTCACTTGTTTCGTTTCTGTTGAATCAGCCGTTTTGAACGAATCGTTTGATATGAATGATTCAGTAAGTCATTTATTAAAACAGGGACTTGCTGCCACCTACTGGTGGGTTTATTGTCATATTTATTTATCCATGACAGACCTAAATCAGCCAAGGTGCCAGCACAAAAACACATTCAGCAAAGTATTGTTTAATTATCAATATTGACCAAAATTCCTCTATTTCAGGCCCCAGAAGGAAAAAAAAACTTATAAATAACAGTTCATTTAATAAGGCAAATTTTTCATTAAATAGAAATCTTTTTAAAAATGAGACCAATTTTGTAATCATTGTGTAAAATTAGCCACAGGATACCCCCCCTCCCTCCCCGACCACACCATCCCCCCTGAATTTTTTTTTACAAATTGACCACTGTATATATATATATTAGAGATGCACCAATTGTAATTTTCTTGGCCAATTCCGATTTCCGATTTTTTGTAAGTGTGACCTGCCGATACCGTTTTTTTTGCTGATTCTGATTTTCTTTCTAAAAACTATCATTGACAGCATATACAAATAAAAATCTATACTTTTTAATGCAAAAAAAAAAATCATTTTTATAATAAAAAATAATTAAACATTAAATTCCCCCAATCTGGACAAAGTTACAGATGTTCTCTCACTTAAATAACTCTCCCAATAAATTGTTCTGTGACTAGAAAAGAAGTAGAAATAACAATTAACTGAAAAGGAGTTGCTGTACTGTTTAACAAAACAGATTTCATTTCCCACTGTTTCTTAAATTTTAATTTTTTCAATTTTTTAAAAACCTTATTAAATGTGTCATCTTTCACATAAAATGATTACATTGTTTCAATTAATTCAGAAAGTGTAATTAATAAGAAACTGTAGAGCTGTTAACATTAAAATTAAATCAGTATCAGCAAACTCTTTACATCTTTCCACTGCAGCAAACACAGAAGCTGCATCTGAAGTGGCATTAGATGCATTTACACAGACTGTTTGATGAAGCTGAGGTGCCATAAATGCATTTACACTGCAAAATTTCAAATGCATAAATAATTATAATTTTATAAGATTAATGTTTTAAATATTTCTTAAATATACAAATAAGAAATGTTGGGAAAAGGGCAATGCTATTTTTGAATATGAAACCAATACAGTATGAGTGAGTCTTTTAGTCCTTCAACAGATTCGTTCAAACGGCTGATTCATTCAGAAACGAGTCAAGTGACTACGGTCTTTATGAATGGGTCACTGAATCATTGACTCACTTGATTCGTTCAAAAACGTGGATTCATTCAGTAACGAAACACCGCTGTGTTGCTCGGAGACACAAAACAGTTCTGCTGTGGCTTTGATTGGAACTATTTTCATCAGCGAAATTGAGCAAAAACAGTCAATATTGTATCTAAAATGTAAGTCACTTAATTTTAACTTCTTGTTTATTGAACTACTATTGTATAAAATCACATTGCAATCGTGTTGAAACATTTTGGTCGTGCAATGTTGCGTAGCCTACCTAAATCATATATTATAAATGTATTCATTCATTCATTCATTTATTTATTTATTTTACTACCGCAGTATGCATCTATAACTTTCTGTGTGAGCTGTTGCGCTTTGTTTAGCCGGAGTCTCTCTCACACACACACGCACACACACAAACACACATACAGTTTAAAAATACATTCATCACTTTTACAACACTGCAAAAAAATTAAAATGTGTAGTTATTATCTCGAGGAGCCGTTTCTACCTTAATAACCGTAAGAATGACTTAACTTTGAGGTTGATTCTGTCACTATTTTTTTGATCTGATATAATATCCTTATCATATAGGATCATGTTATATCAAACTCATGGTCCTACTGGTGTTCCTCTATTGAAGTTGTTTCTATCTGACCTCATCTTTGCTAAAGTTGTATATGTAGATGCCCTTTGACCTGCCCTTAACCCTTTAGTTATTAATAACTCAGCTGTGTTTGGGACAGGAATCAGCTGCCAGCACACACATCCCCTGCTAATAAGGTCAGAGGGAGTCCGAGCCTGTATTTACTGCTGATGAACATCGAGGGAAACGCTGGGAAAACCATCCCATCAAAGTGTTGACCTGTCGACCAGGCCTTGAACTGAAGTTTTACTGGAGCGGTTCACTGTTACACAGCCTGTGTGTTTTAATATCCCTCACGGATCTGCTCTTCTCGTGCCGTGCTGAAGAGGTGACCTGATTTATTTCTCTTTTATGTGGCCGTTATTGATCCACAATGTTTTGAGATCCCGATCGACCCAGATTTACGTCTCTCTCTTTATTCACAGAGCGGCGTTTCCTGTTACGTTCCGGCTGGAAATAGCTGCTTTTCTCCATCCGAGCTTTCAGCAATTATCTCAGACACCTGAATATGAAGCTGTGTGTGCAATTAGCCACAGAAGAGTGTAACAGCATGTTCTCTGTCCATATAAACAGCAGTGCAAGGTCTGTCTGAACTCACTTGAAGATGTGGATGGGACTGGATGTAGTTTGTAGATTGCTGCCTCTGAGATTTGATTGTTCTGTGAATGGAGATCCTGTTGCATCGCTCTGATTTCTCATCGCATCTACTTGTGAGGTAAAGTAACTGCTGATGGCATGTTTACCTTGGGAAAGTTATTCTAGAGGAAATATTATTGCTCTTTCAATGCTAGACTTCTGATAAATTTTAATCTAAGTATCAACTTCATATCAGATTTTCCTCCCAACAGGAGAAATAAAAATAGACAATAGCTGTCATTCAGTACAGTGCTCGCAAAATTTCAAAATCCCTGGCACTCTTCAGATTTTGGTAGCACAAAATTAATTTAACTCTAGCCTAAAAAAGGCCATTTTTTAATGTAGAAAATTAGATAGGAGTCGAAAAATCAATTAAAAACATTTATATAAATGTAAATACGAATATTAACAACTATCAAGGAAGGATTTTATTCCACTGTTTACAAATGTAAGGCTTTTTAATGAAAACCTGCACAAATAAAATTAATAGGGTGTATGAGCGGGGTATGACATGTCCATGTCCATAGTGACATAAAACCATAAAATTATTAAGATTTACAGTTCAGATTCGTTTTTTTCACAAAACAAAAAGTCTTATAAAATGATAAACATCACATTTCAGACTTTAAGCCATTTACATTCATTTAAAACATATAAATATATATCTTACTGTCTTAATTGTTTAGATTTTTAGAAGGCACATTAGCTTCTTTCACATTTACAACTCTGTGTGTTTGCAGCATAAAAACATGGGTCGATATTCGCATTGATCTGAACATAAACAGCAGAAAGGCTTATTGGAAATTCAAGTTCATTCTCTGCCAGCAGGTGTCGCTTTTGAATCGTCAGGAATATAGCGGTTTCCCGGTAACGGCTGTAAACAAAGCAGCTGCGCTCATAAACCTACTTTATCAGCCATTACAGGTAAGATGAAATGAAAATACCATCGAAACTTTTCTAAAGACAGTCGGTTCCCTTCAGATATAAAAACACCCACGCAGAGTTTTTACTTTGAAACCCATATTTATTCAATAAAATCATAGCCTTTTGAAGTTTAATCGTCACATTTATCCATATCGCGATTCTTGTGTTTCCAAAATTTAAGACCTCTTGAAATTATTGTTATTAAGGCTTTTCTTAAACCATTTAAGGTATTTAAGACTTGTTATGGCCTTTAATTTGATGTAACTAAATTTAAGGCTTTAAGACTTCTTAAGGACCGATTTTGCGAGACCTGCAGTAGTTTAGAGCTATCAAATTTATGTGGACAGCAGCTCAGACCTTTTAATGAGAAATGATTGAATTCATATTGAGATTTTTGATTGCATGATTTTCACAGTTTGAGACTTCAAAATCACTTCTGAAACTCAAGAGGAGACACGTGTGAGATTACTGAGGTTTTTTTCTGAAGAGACAGTTATTTCGGTTACTATTATAGTTTTTACAAATATTCTGAATAATTTTTTATTTTTGTATTTTCTGCTTTTATTTTAATTTTAGTTAAAATTGTAGTCATTTTATTGTGTTTTTATTATAATTTTTTAAATATATATTTTTATTAATTTTTATTTCAGTTTTAGTTATTTTTAGTACATCAAGTTAAACTGCATAAAATGAGAAATACTGCCTTGGCAACTAGCTGAATTAAAATATTAAGGTTTTTTTTTCAGTTAAATATTTATTTTATTTTAAATAATGAACATGTTTTATGGATTTAAAGTGAATTAAACATTTCAGTTTTGTTTTAGTTGTTTTAGTACATAGAGTTAAATTACATTAAATGGGAAATGTTCCCTTGGCAACTAGCTGTTAAAAAAAATAAGATTTAGATTTTTTTATATTTAATTTAATTAAAAAATTTTAAGTAATGAAAAATGTTTTTTTATGGTTTCTTAAAATGAATTGAAATGAATTAGAAATGTTGCTTTAGCAACTAGCTGAAATAAAATATGTTTAAGGTTTGTAATTTTAGTTTCAATGAACTATAATAACCCTTTCAGGAGAAACATAAGAAGCAGGAGGTGTCTCAGTTTGCTCTCCAGTTAATCTCATTGCCGTGTAGAAACAACTGAGATTTTTCTCATGTGATTTTCATCTCTCACCCTCAGAAACTGGACTCATTTCATCTCTGAACTGAGAAGATGAGTGAAAGCCCTCTGATGGAGTACGAGCTGCAGTCTCTGGCTCCCGTCTCGGGCCCCGGGGCCACGGCGGGGCTCCTGCTGGCTCCAGACACAGAGCAGATCACGGCGCTTTGTTTCGTGGGACTCCTGCTGCTGTTTTTGGTGTTCCTGCTGGTGCGGTGTTTCCGGATTCTCCTGGACCCCTACAGCAGCATGCCGTCCTCATCGTGGACTGATCATAAAGACGGTCTGGAGAGGGGACAGTTCGATTACGCGCTTGTCTAGCTGCACTGTTACAAAACAAAAAGAAATACAATAATCTCCCAAAACCTGTTAAGTACATATTTAACCTCCAAATCTAAAAGGTCTTTTTTAAATTATTTTATTATAATAATAACATATTATATCTTATAATTATATAAAATATTATTATATATAATTATGTACAATATTTTTTATTTTAATATAATATTTTTCATTGTTTTCATAACATTTCCACCCCAAAATTTTCACTAATTGAATGTATAAAATAATATTTTATTAATTATTCAATAAAATTAAATATATTTAATACTATTTTCATTTATCATTTTTATTTTAATATTATATTTTTCATTATTTTCATAACATTTCTGCCCCAAAACTTTCATTAGTGGAATGCACAAAATAATGTTTTAATTAAATTGTTAAATATCTATTTGACAGTTATGCCTTTAATGTATGCAAAAAAAGAGAAAAGTAATTTGCTTAGTTGTATTTAATGGACTACTGAAAATAGTCTTCAGTGTCTTTATGCAAAATCTTTGTGTGTGTGTGTGTGTGTGTTTCCTTAAGATTTTGGGAAGAAATATGATCTTGACTTGTTTTTGAGATTTAACCACAAAACTACTGGTACCAGTGCAATATTGCTGAGATTTTAGTCTATAAAACAAGGTTTGCTTGGGTATTTCAGTTCAAGTCACATTAATTTCAGTTGTGGCAGTGGATGGATGCCTGTTTTACCATGTAAATTTCTACTTCAGTCAGTTATGTGGATGATTGGCTCTGCACCCCTTTACCTAAATTCAGTACTTCAGACCTATGTGCCCTCTAGAAGCTTGCGTTCTGCAAGTGAACGTTGCTTTATTGTTCATCCCAAAAAGGCACAAAATCACTTTCACTGACTTTTTCATTAACTGTTCCCTCCTGGTGGAATAACCTGCCCATCTCAATCCGAGCAGCTGAGTCCTTAGCCATCTTCAAGAAACGGCTAAAAACACCTCTTTCATCTTTATTTGACCCTCTAACTCTATCACTCTCTATTCTAATTATATTTTATCTATCTGTCTTCTTTTTATTAAAAAAAAAAAAAACACACACACACTTGACCCTCTATCAATTGCATATTTATTCTCTAATTGGTAGCTTTTCCTGAAGAACTAACACTAGCTTTCTTTTTTCTATTCTGTCTACTTGTTTCATTTAAAAAAAAAAACCCACTAGGTTTCTTTTTTCTGTAATCTATCTACTTGTTTTCTTTTAAAAAAAAAAAAAAAAAACCTTGCTATGTGTACTGCATTAGGCTAACCGAGACTTGTCATAGCACTTGCATGCTGTTGCTCTTTAGTTGGTTTTGATTGCTTCCATTGTCCTCATTTGTAAGTCGCTTTGGATAAAAGCGTCTGCTAAATGACTAAATGTAAATGTAATGAATCAGGGATCTGTATTCATTTTCCACAGACTTACAAACTTCCTTATTTTTTATTGTGAATTTCTAATTGTCTTTACAGTGCATGTGAATTGGTTGGATGGTATTTATTAAAATTATTATTAAATGTTTTGCATTACATTGTGTTATGCGTTTGTCCACTTTGCAGGTTTTGTCAGTGATAACCGGAGCAAATGTGCCTTGATTTATTTTTGTATCAGAAACTCTATTGTCTGTCTGTATTGATTTTGTTGTGGTGTTTACGGTCGGTTTGGGATTAGTAGGTGCTTTTTTTCATCTTGAAAGGGCAAAACTATGTACAAACAGGGATTTCTCTGGAAATGTTTCTTACTCTGGATTGGTTTTTAGCAAAGAAATATTTCCTCAATAAATGACTTTCTCTCTCAGCTGTATTATATGTTGCTCTTTCACAATTAATCAGGCACATCTCAAGTCCCTCAACATCACCAGTCCATTAATCTGTTTATTAATTTTTTTAAGAAACAACAGCCTGCATATCTAATGCTGATTTCCAAGCATCCCATCTTAACGGGGAACGTTCTGACAACGTTCTCTCAATGTTGTGAACAGACATTCTTTCATTAACGTTAATAGAATGTTCATTAAAACCCGTTTCTTACAACATTCTACTAACTTTATCTTCACCCAAAATTTCCGAACGTTTACTGTTAATATTTTAAGAACGTTGAAATGTCCAGTTTTCTTGTCATTATTAGAATGTTATTTAAAGGTTACAAAAAAAACCCGTTTCTTAGAACGTATAAACACAAATAACATCATAAGGACGTTCGGATAATGTTGATCTCTCAACGTTATGAGAATCAAATATTAATCAAGTTAGAAGAACGTTCCAAAAACATTACATTAAGAACATCCGACCTAAAAAACGTTACTGATTGAAAGTTGTGAAAACGTTCCCAGTTAGATGGGTAGCAGCTATATCTTGTTGTGCATCATATCTTAATCAATACAAACCGACACTGATTTTTTACAGGAAATAAACTCTTGTGAAAGGGTGAAAGGTCAGGCTCGGTTTATTTTCTCCTTGTGCGGCTGTAAACGTGTCGCTGCAGTTTATGTTCGGCCTCTGATTAAGAGACACATCATGTATTGATTATGGTGTGCTGTAAATCTTACAGATATCGACAGCAGCTGGAAGACCTGAAGCGGCTCTGGAGGCAGGTCAGTTTCACAAACCTCCTCAAATGATTATTATGGCGTCTTTAAAAATATGAAATATTCAATGCTTCATTCATATTTTAGCAATCGTGCAAAGAAACTAATGCCACAGATAGTGTTTAATAAGGACATTTTCTAGGGCATTGTATTGTATTTAAAATTGGTGTCACGTAGCCATACGTTTCATTATCAGCATAACGTTAAGTGCATTGCAACTTCTAGCTGAGAAACTCCCCCTTAGACAGAAGGAGACCGTCAGAGTTTGTTTTTACGTGACATTTAACATTCCTAGAAACTGCATAGCCTTCAGACAGCGAAAATACAGCTGCAGTTTTATCCAACATTTTGTGCACAATATGTGTCAGTAGGTGTGAGACAAAGACCATGTGAGATCCATCTGAACATGAATTTATATATTACTGATTCAAGTAATGCACGCATTTCTGTTCCAATTCCTTGCATCAAGCGCCATCTACTGGTGAAAATGAGTATCACAGCTGAATTAATGTGCGCAGTGCAAAAGGTGCAATGGCTAAATAAATGCAATATACTTGCACTCACCACAGTATGATATTGTTTGTATTATATTACAGAAAATGCAGTAGAAATTCTGTTTTTGAACTAAAACGTTGGGGTAAAATAATTTCTATAAACATAATTTGGTGATACTTTAAAGAATGTATAACTTTTTTATACTAATTATTTAAGAAACCTTTTCTTATAAAAAAAAAAACATATATACGTGTGTGTGTGTGTGTGTATAATTAATACTTGTTGTAAATGCTTTAATAAATATTAAATATAAAATTTACATTAATTTTATTTAAATTTAACATTTTTTAAATAGGTAGTAGGAGGAGGAGGAGGAGGAGGAGTATTAATAATAATTATAATAATAATAAAAATTAATCAACCTAATCTTCCATGCTGAAATTCATAATGTCTAATAATAACAACAATGAGCTCTTTATATCCTGACATCCAGAGTTATAAGCTTCAGTATGAGCTTCATATTCTGAGCTGCTGTTAACAACAAAGACTCGATGAATCATCATGATCAAATAATAATAATAATAATTCACTTTCTAAGGTTCAAAAGAAGAAGAAACTGTATAAATGCTCTCCTAAAGAAACCAGTTGTAAGCCTGATTTGAAGTGGATTTTGGAGAGACCCAGTAAACATCACGTTCCAGCTCAGCCTCCGTCTCATTAGTGAAGACTGCAGACACACAAAAGAGTTCAGCTTCACTTCACCACAACAAAACACAGAAATCTGACAGCAGACCTTCATCAGACACATGAAGCATCGTGTTAGAATATGATTTAGCTGATGTACAGACATCATTTATATTGTAACATAATGACAATTAACATATTATAGTTTAAATGTATATTGAATAAGATTAGTGAAACACTTAAGCATATACATGTTTATGTAATTTCATATTTTTTTAATTAATTGTACTGCCGAATGTACTGACAGGCATGTATATGGTAAGTTTACGTCAATGTCATTTCGATTGTAATCTGGATGTCATGGATTTATGTAATTGCACATTCCATTTAATGTGTATTAAGTATTTTATGTACTTTTTTGACTATCACACATTACAATTTTTAAAAGTGTACTGAAGTGTGTTAAGAAACAGTCAAGAAAGTGTCTATTTTTAAGTACACTTAAGTCATCTTTTATTATATTAATATTATATTAACTGCAAGGAAGGTTTTTTTTTTTTTTTTTTTTTTTGCCAAAACATTCCAAAATGAACATTCACTGAAACCAAAGCAGTGAAATGATTTCAAATCGACCCCTGTGTGCACTTGCTAATGTTCAGTGGACGTGTCATGCATGGAATGCTGCATGTAACTGCAGGAAAACAACACCCTGCATCACTGAGCCATGTCAACACAACTAACCCTGACACTTGCCTGCGTTAAACGAGTGTCATCTGCAATGCCAGGCATGCATTGATCAGAGGTGAAAGTGTGATTGCATCGATGGACTGTCTGCATCTTATCACACTCTCATCATGTGAACCTCCTCCATTATCTGATACAGTAATGCTTTCACGTTTCACCCACAGTGAACAATGTGAGCGTACAGTATGAGCGTATATTACATACTAGAACGAGAACAAGTAAAGGAATAGAACTTAACCCAACAGATTGATGCAATAATTTATTAGGGGGAAATTTACCCAGAGGGGACGTCTGTTTGAGAAAAACTAGAGCATGGAATCTGGATAAGAGACAGACCCTTACAAAACACAATGTAGTAGCCTACAGTATCAGATGTTGTAAGCCCTTAGATTTGTCCCTTGCTTTTTTCTCCACTATAGGGCCCTGTACACCACGGTACTGTGTCGTTACCATACTTATAACATGGTATTTACAAGCTACTCCAAGTTAGGCTAAAGTGTTATTGTCCAAAAACATGCTAATATCACAGTTCTTTAAAGTATGTTTGTTGTTTACGAAAATTAACCATGGTTTTATTGTAGTAAAAGTGTAACCATGGTTTTTTGGCATATTGATTACCATTTGTATAACCACAGTTTTACTACAAATACCATGGTTAAACTAAGGTTAGTGTAGCAAAACCAATTTGGTTAACAAAGTTTAACTAGGTAGGCTATGTTCTTTTTTTTTAATTTAAAACCATGGTTAATTTTCGTAAGGGTTGCCATGTCATTAACGACTCTACTCATGTCCAAAAACATGCTTATCACAGTTCTTGTTTATATTATCTGTTCTAATATCATGTCCAAAACATGCTAAAACAGTGTCTGATTATATTTGTTAGATGTTTATCATGTCCGAAACACAGTTATACCACAGTTTTTGGTGTTTTGTTTGTTAGACTTTCTGTAGGCTATGTCCAAATCATGCTAATACCACAGTTTTTGGTTATTTGTCTTGTATGCTGTCTCTTCTAATATATCATGTCCAAAAACATGTTAATACCACAGTTTTTGATTATTTTTGGTGTTATTTGTTTTGTTTATGCTAAAATCTTTGCTCGTCTTTTCTTGGCTGCAGCGCTGTAGGCCACTTATGGCAAACTCATCAAATCAGTTCAAATGTGATTAAAAACAGAACATCAACGTGTAATTTTCCTTATAGAAATGATAAGAATTATGTCTGTTTGTACTGTATTTGATGGAAAGCTTTGTCCGATTTGCAAACGAGCCGTTTCCGTTTAATGAATCGTTTGAAGTGAATCACAAAATGCGCCCGTCAGAAACGAGCAGTTCAAAAGAACCGAATCGCCTAAACGACTCGGACTTCCGAGCATCATCTCCTGGACCAATTGGCGTCTCGACACACCTACAGACAGACACCAGTCTCTCGTAAAGAGCAGACGGTCTCACTTTTATCAGACAGACATCACGAACCTCAGCATTTATTCTTCACGTTCATCTTAAGGTGTAGGATTCCGGAGCGAAAGGATTCGGATCTTCTGGTTTATTTTTATTGGATATTTATTTCTAAATAATTTACCGCAACGCTACCAAGGGCAGACTGCCGAGAATGTCGTTTAAAGATTATTTAAATGTTTTTTAGTGTCGTATTTTTTTGCATTGCGATTGGGCGGCGATTGTTTTATGAGCAAGATTCTGAATGCAAATCTCTCCATGGAAATTAATTTGCGCAAAATCCGCTGATCATCACACACCATCACAGCCATCATCCTCATCTTCATCTTCATCCGGCAGAGGACATAAGCAGGTATTGGACATTTCCCAGCAGGATTTGTTGATTTTTGTAATGCGTGATGTTATGGATGTGTCTCATGACTATAAACGTGCTGAAGATTGTTTATTTCTCGTAAAACAAGAATGTGTCATTGTTTAAGCAGATATCAGCAGTCAGCTGTCGGTCAGGTGAGTTCCAGCAGGTGTGCGTGAAAAACATTTACTACAGACGAGACCGATAACTGACAGTACGTGTGCAATGATTTATCTGATGGACATGATGACTTTACTCATAGTACATCAGATACATGTGTTTGTGTGTGTCTTTAATGTGCCTAATTGTGTAATACAGGGTTTCATAAATACATTATTTTAAGTTTATTTATTTTATTTATTTATTTTATTTTTTTGCAAAATGGATTTTTAGGGCTGTCCAAGTTGTGCATTTAAAAAAATATATTGAAATAGGTTTAACATATCCTTACATTCACATTCACAATTTACAAAATGTAATGTTCATATTAATAATTAGTTTAGTCATGGTTTTGCTTTATAAAGACTGGTCAGAAATCAGGAAGTTATTTGCAATTATTTTTATATTTTTTATTATGATTTTTCTTCTAAATGTTTTTCTAAAATAAAAATCTTTGTTGAAAAAAGTATTTAAGAAATTGTTTTTCTTAAAAAAGTTTTTTTTTAATATTCTTGTTTTAATAAGAATATTTTGATAAACAAGATTATTTTGATTTTTAAAATAAAAATCTTTGTTGAAAAAAGTATTTAAGAAATTGTTAATCTCAAATTAATTTAAAAATCTAAATATATTTAGATATAATATGGTAAAACTTTTTTATTATTATGATAATATAAAAGCCTTTTTTTAATTTTGGAAGCAAGTATTTAAATAATAATCAAATAAAATATTATTTAGAATAATAATATTAGAAATCATCGCACATATGAAAATACCTTGGTTTATATTATTTAATATTTACACAACAATATAAAGCAATGTAAAAATGTAACAATGTAAAGGTCAATTATTTAATTTTGGAAAATTGGATTTAATTGTCTCAATAATATTACATTTAATATTTTCCCTCACAGTATAAATGTCAGGACTATGGACCTGTCTGTGTGTGTTTCTCCCTCGTGTTGATTGTTAATTTGTTTCCAGGTGTGTCTCCTTAGTTCCTTGATTGTCCTGTCTTTAAAAGCCCCAGTCCTTTCAGTTAGTGTTTGTCGGTCTTTGAATGTCTTCATGTGCTCTATGTTCCCTATATGGATTATTAAAGACTCTCAGTTTGTGAATTCTCCTCGTTCCTGGCTCCAGCATTTGTGACAGAAAGACCGACCAATACAGTTACCTCCGTGTCCACCCTCCATTTTGTTTACCGTTTTCTATCAGTGTTTACCGTTGTGTTGCCCCATGGATCCCCTCGTCCCGCCCGAATTCCTCCTCCTCCTGCTGGAGCAGGAGGACCGATCTCGCGAGGACCATACACGACTGTTCCTGATGTTAGCTAACGCCACCAGCTACCCGGACGACGCGCTCTGCGCTCCATCTCCGCTGGTTCCAGCCAGCTCCGCTCCTCCCGAGCGCCCCCCTGTGCCCGCTTCCCGAAAGCGTCCTCCAGAACCCGCGCCTCCAGAGCGCCCCACAGTGTCGGCTCCCATTCCTGAGTTAACCCCTGGAAGCCCGGAGGCTCTCAATTACCCGCCCTCCCACCCGCTCCTGCCTCCTCCACCGCTGTCGTCTGGCAGCCCCTCTGCTCGCCCTCAGCCCTCCAATGCAGTGCGAGCTCTGTGGGTCTGCCATCCTCCATCGCCGTGGAGAACCCCTCACCTCCACCTCCAGCCTCCGAGGCCCAGACTCCACCTTGGCCCGTAGACCCAGCGGCTCCACCTCAGCTCCTAGCTCCCTCGCCTCCACCGTCATCCATCGCTCCACTGGGCTCCCTCGTCCCTTCGGCTCCGCCTTGGTCGGGCGTCGACCCGCCATCGGCGGCCATCTCTCCTCCATGGCTCCTCCCTCTGTCGGCTCCACCATGGGCCATCATCATGGCTGTGGCCTGGGTCCAGCTAGGCTCCTCCTGCTCCGGATCCCTCCTGTCTCTTCCCTGGCTCCTCCCTCCTTCGTCGCCTCCCTGGTCTCTGTCAGCCGGCCCACTCCAGGGGGTTCGTCCTCAGCCTGAGCCTCCTCCTTAATTCCCGCCCGCCCCTCCTCTTTGGATGTTACTACGGTGCGAGGACGCACCTTCCGGGAGGGGGCGTTATGTCAGGACTATGGACCTGTCTGTGTGTGTTTCTCCCTCGTGTTGATTGTTAATTTGTTTCCAGGTGTGTCTCCTTAGTTCCTTGATTGTCCTGTCTTTAAAAGCCCCAGTCCTTTCAGTTAGTGTTTGTCGGTCTTTGAATGTCTTCATGTGCTCTATGTTCCCTATATGGATTATTAAAGACTCTCAGTTTGTGAATTCTCCGTGTCTTCTCGTTCCTGGCTCCAGCGTTCATGACAATAAATGCATTTTTACTCATAAAAATGTACAGCTTTCTTTATATTCATGAACGGGGTCACGAGTGTTTGGAGGTCTTTAGCATAAAAATGTTTGCAAACATTTGCTCTAATGTACATATTTGATATATGCAAAAGTCTGGGTTTAAAATATTGTAGAAAAAAAGAATTAGTAAAATAAAATAAGAATGATAATTATTGTAACTGGGCAAACGAGACATGCGGATCCATATGCACAGCTTTATTTAGAAAGAGACGTGGTCATAAACACAGGCAGGGTCGAACAACGGCAAACAGGTATGGCATAGGCAAGACACAGAGTAATCCTAGGACAAGCGTGGGTCGACGATCGGCGAACAATATCCAACAGGGTAAGGCAGAGAGATAATCCAAAAACAAGAGCAATAGTCCAGGCGAGGTATAAACAGAGTCTGAAACAGCAGGCAAAGGGTTAATCCAAGTTACACAGGCAGAAGATCAAGAAACGAATGACTCAGGCAATAAACTAGATAAACTAGACTTAGACTAAACACGGAAGGGCTCCGTAATGTTGCTATCACTGGAAGAGAGATATACGCAAGACAATACTCGGCGATCATAACGAGGAAGTCCAGGGCTTATAAACCGTGTCTCATTGGTTACAGCTGTGGGTGCAATTAGTGCAGTGGATGATGGGAAATGTAGTCCAGGGTATAGTGCAACAGTCAGTGTAGTGTGAGAGTCAGTATGATGGACGGGTGACCTCTGGTGGAGAGTGAACGGAAGGGCAAGCACAGGATTCGTAACAATTATATTATTTCAAACAATTGGAGCATGGAAATCCTCCCCAATCTCTGAAAAATGATTTCTTAAAAAATCAATCCTTATCCAGTAATCATGAATGATTGGAAAGGTCATGGAAAAGACATGGAAATTCATTGGTCAGGACTAAAGTGTGGGAATGTTACGTGGTATATGAATACAATAATCATTCAGCACCACAGATAGTCATCTGAGAGTATCGCTGTGCCATAGAATCAGCACAGAACTGTTTGTAAGGCATTTATGCTAAGTTTTTCGCATGAATTGAGTGCTTTCGCAGTAACAGAAGATCTGTGTATTTTGTTTCTGCCTCTGAAGGATGGAGCAGCTCAGTCAGTGGCTCTGGAAGCAGGAGTATTGGCTTCCTCCGGGAATCAGCTGGGCAGATATGGAGAAGATGGAGGGCTCTCGGCGTCCTCTCCCGCGGGATCTGCTCCTGGCTCTGCCTCTAGCTCTGGGATTCATCATGCTTCGTTACGCTTTTGAGAGGTGACCGATGACTTTATCAAGTCATGAGGGCTTTAGATGTAATTTAACCAGGTTTGACCTGAATTAATAACAGAATATGAGTTAAATTACAAAAAGTACAACAGTATCACTGAATTTTTTGGACAGTCTTTGAGCAGGGATGTGATTTCCTTAATTGTGTATATTTTAAAGTTGATTTTTATTCCAAGACATACTTTTAATTGACGTGTTTAATTGTTATAATTTAAATAACAAAAAATATTATGTTCAATAATAATAATAATAATAATAATAATAATAATAATAATAATAATAATACAACTAATAGTAATAAATGTATTATTATTATTATTATTATTATTATTATTATTATTAATTACAAAATTTAATTTTACAGTACAATATTATTATTGCAAAAGTAATGTTTCTTTATTGATTTGTTTAATTTGTAAATTTAAATAATAATACAATATAATATTATTTGAATAATAATAAATAATATTAATGGTATTATTATTATTTACTTAATAGTAAATACTTAAATACTTTTTATATTTTACACCACAATATTATTATTGAAATAATGATATATTTCTTTATTGATGTTTGATTTTTATAATTTCCATAAAATAATCATATTATTTTGAATAATAATAATAATAATAATAATTAATTAATTAATTAATTGTTCTTAATATTATTAATTTATTTTTATGTATTTTTTTTATTTCCTAAATTTATTTTACCGTAAAATATTACTGTTGGAATAGCAATATATTTCTTTATTGATTTGTTTGATTTTTATATTTTAAATAATAATCCAAAATATTTTTATAATAATAATAATAATAATAATAATAATAATAATAATAATAATAATTATTATTATTATTATTATTATTATTATTATTGTTGTTGTTGTTGTTGTTGTTGTTGTTGTTGTTGTTGTTGTATTGTCCTATTGAATGGGAATAAAAAACGAGTTGTCCTTAGTTTTTGTCCTTGTTTAAGGTACGTGACTCAGAATCTGTGTTGATCTGAATTATCACACTATATATCAAAATACCCTGGTTTCCCATCTGACACCATCACTAAATAATATAATAAAATAATTTGTTTAGCAGAACAATTTGTGCATCATGCTTAAAACCATTCAGAAGACCATAGCATTTTCTTCAAAAATGTAAACATCTAGTCATGATTTTACTTTATTTTGGAACGTGTCTCAGTGTTCAGTGCTCTTTCTGTACTGCTAACTGAGTTTTTTGTTAGTTTAACTGATTCCAGTAGACTCTCTCATGCATGTGTGCTTGAATGTTTAGTATGCAAGCTTGAATCTGCTGTATCTCTGAATGCAATCAGTCTCTTTGTTTAGTTTTGAGCGTCTGGCGTCTGCTGTGGTGTAACTTTACACGTGTCTTTGTGCGTGACGGCGCGACCAGCAGGTGTGTGTTTCTGTGTATCGTGTGTGTGTGTGTGTGTGTGTGTGTGTGTGTGTATCGTTGCTGCAGCAGCTGATCGCTATAGCAACACAAAGAGCCTGTCATGTCAGCTGATGCTGTGACCTGTTTCACCCACCATTGATCCCAGATCATGTTTCCACGTCTAATTAAAGTCCAACCAATGCAAACATATTCATATACAATAGCAGTGTTTGTATTGGTAATATTACAAATTAAACAATAATCATAATTGCATTTCAATGTACAAGCTCATCCTGAGTAACCTGTGAGCAATGCATGCTCTTATTTTCTGTGAGGATGTGAATAAAGGTCTCATTTAGTCAAAAAAGACATTGATGAAATGTCTCTTGTGTCCTGAATCTTTTCTTTCCCGTCTCTCTCTTGCAGACGTGTGGCGTTTCCTCTCAGCAGAGTTTTAGGAGTGAAAGATCAAGTTCGGTTGAAAGTCGCTCCTGCCCCAAATTTAGAGGCGTTTTACACTAAAAACAGCAGACAGCCAATGCAGGTGAGTACACACACACACACACACACACACACACACACACACACACACAGATTTACTGAGCAAGCTAAGTGAGGACGTACCATAGACATCTGTTGTTTATATCAGAAATTGAAAGTTTTTAATATTTAAATATATTTTTTTAAATTTACGTGTCATGTATTATGTATTATTTTTTAAATGTGTTTTTGTGCTTTGAGTATTATAAAGATGCATTACAAATAAAATATATAAAAAATATATAATTTAATATGAACATATATGTATATACAATATATTATTATTATTATTATTATTATTATTATATGCTATTTGGCATTAGTTCATGAAAAAAACATTTTCAGCCCAGTGTTGTTATTGTTAAATAAAACTATTAAAAACATTTTCAGTAATTTAAATAAAGCTAAAGTATTAGATACCAAACTAAAACCAAAATAAAAATAAATAAAAGCTAAACTGAAAAATATAAAAATAATAAAAATGCAAATGCACGTAACAAAATTACTAAAACTAACTAAAATTAAAATGAAAACCAAAATAAAAATAAATAAAAGCTACAGTAAAATATATACAAATAATAAAAATGACAAAAGCACATAACAAAATTACTAAAACTAATTAAAATTCAAATGAAAGCTGAATGAAAATATGAATAAATACTGTAATATTATATAAATATACTGTATAATACTATAAAATACTATACACTATAAAATATTATACAGTGTAAATACTATAATACTATAAAAGTATATAAATAATACAAAAAAAAAAAACACTCTTTTGGCACCATCTTTTAGAATTTAAGAAACAATTTTATGTATGAATCATTTTTACCTTTAAATCCACAAATATCTGGGGACAGATATTTTATATTCTACAGTTTACAATTTTATTTCTGCAATAGGATTATATTTCTTTACTGATGATTTTGATTTTTATAATTTAAATATTATTATTTTATAATTAAAATATGGTATTGAATCCTGTATAATTTAAGAAACATTATTAGAATTTAAGAAACATCTTTTAATAATTAAGAAACCCTTCCCTTTGAACACATCCATATCTGGGGACAGCTTTGTCCCTGAAGTAAACTAACACCTGCACCCGCACAAACACACATTAAACACACGTATGAATCTAGTTGCATTTATGCAAATATACACTGAGAGATTATTCTCCAACAGTTGTTGTTTTGCATCTTCCTTTCCTGGTAAATCCCACAGTGCTTTGTAAATGAGTGTGTGGATGTGTAACCACATACGGGAAGAGAGCAAATGGGGTTTTAACAGACACATGGGTAACTCAGAACAAGTCTTTAATTGTGCTGGATCGTTATCACTCCCTGATTAATGAAGCTTGATTCAAAGAGCAAGGAATGCATTGCAGTATGACACTGTATAAATGCTATAGGTGACACAAAAATGTGCTTCATGTGATTGAATTGAACTGGTTATTTAAGGCAAAAATATGATTTAATATGACTGATTTACGTAAAAGTCATTTTTTTCAGTTAAGATCTAAAATCTACTTTATCTGAAATGAATTCAGTTCATCTGAAGCTTATGAAGGCAGTAAGGAAAGGAAATATGCATGTATATTTCATAATGCAAGAGGAAGCTGCACAAACAGTGTGTTTGTGCAGGAACCTGATAGTGTTGACATTTCTTTTGGACGTGGATCCATTGTGTTCCCCGTTAGCATCTTTTTCTGGAGTTCATTTCATTATTTTAATGTCTTTGTTTTTCTTGGCAGATGAATTTCTGGTTATAATTTACATAATTTATATGGATGAGTTTGCTGCACGTAAATAGGCTTTACGGTTAGTAACGTATATCTTACTGGTATTCTCGTGTTTGTTTGTTTTTTGGCTCTCTCACACCATTCTGTTGTAATTATAAATAATATTTACATAACTGAAAAAGGTGTAGGCTGAAGTAGAATCTTATTTTACTTTTTTATTTTATTCATTAAATTATATTCATGGCCGATGAAAAAGCATTTTTGTCACATTGTTATTGTTAACTAAAACTATTAAAAATAACTTTTAAAGATTGAAATAAATCTAGAAAAAATACAATTAGTAATGTTGTCTTGGCAGCTGGTTTAAGTGGAAGTAGTTACTAAAACTAAAACTGAAATAAAAACAAATGACAAAAGCACATAATAAAATTACTAAAACTAACTAAAATTAAAATGAATAAATTAAAGCTACACTGAAATATATAAAAAATAATAAAAATGAGAAAAGCGCATAATAAAATTGCTAAAACAAACTAAAATGAAAACTGAATAAAAATAGCTCAAAAGGATGTGGGCTGAAGTCTAAATCAGAAGCTTATTTTACCTTTTTTATTTTACCAATTTTTGTCACGTTCACTACTACATTTAATCTATATAAAAGATACAAAAACAAAACAGTTATCAGTTAAATTTCATAAGACATTTATGCAACTCAAAACTACACCTTTGATAAATTAAAACAATTGTTTCATATGTTTCATACACAAATTATTGATTCATATATTGTAAATATAAAATTATATAATTAAACCGATAATTAAATTAAATTAATAATAATACATTTAATAATTACATTTAATTAAAAATGTTATTTTTGATTTATGTGAATGACTAATTAATAATAGATTTATTAATTATTTTATATTTCGTTAATCCAGTTAATAATATAATAATTATAATAATAAATTAATGATTAAATTATATAATTATTCAGGTAAATATTTATATCACTGAATTTTTAAATGTGTGTGTGTGTGTCTTTGTAATGAGGATTATTTGGGAAAAGACTAGTAAAAACTTGTAAAGTGGCAGTTTATTTACTTCACATGCTCAGGCATGAGTTATAATCTGTGGTAATCATTATCACAGATGCTGTGAATAGACCTATGTATTTAACCGGGGGTATTATTGTTCATTGTGAAATAATGCCTCATGTCACTGCATTAATCCATCTAGAGTGAGATCAGCAGCCTGGTTAACCAGTGCAACCTGACTCATAGACAAGTGGAGACCTGGTTTCGTAACCGCAGAAACCTGGACCGACCCACCAACAGTAAGAAGTTTTGCGAGGCCAGGTAAGTTCACCTCAGGCATATGCTTTTGATAATATAACAATCATAGCTCCACAGAGAACTGATCACATGGCTCTGCAGCATACTGTATCTGCTGAATGAAATACAATACTTGTTTCTTACTCATTTTGTGCTGCTGATTCCAAAAATAGTGTCTGTTTTGCTGGAGAACGTCACACTTTGACTCAAAATATGATGCATTTTGTTGCATTTTGCTTTTGACAAGCATTTGTAAGTTTCATATTCTCCTTAATCAGCAGAAAAACATCACAAACACACGATTTCTGTCTGAATCTGAGCCACATCACAACTATCTGTTCAGTTCTCAGCCCATTGTCACATGCATGACATTATTTTTTGCATAATCATGATTTCAAGGTCAGAATTATGGCCAGTCATGAAGAAAATGCAAACATGAGCCTGATAAACATTTGCTGCATCTGTGGGCATTTTACTGCATCCAAACAGAAAATGACAGATTTACAGATTTTGTGAAAAAATTCAATAAATGCTAATTGTGTAAATTGTATCAAATGCATATTAAATGCAGATTGTAAGTAAAATCATGTATTTTAAATACTTCTTTCTGTCATTAAAACTTTTGACATTGACTGCTTTTTTATTTTGATAAGTGTATTAAATATATATACAGGTGCATCTCAATAAATTAGAATGTCATGGAAAAGTTCATTTATTTCAGTAATTCAACTCAAATTGTGAAACTCGTGTATTAAATAAATTCAATGCACACAGACTGAAGTAGTTTAAGTCTTTGGTTCTTTTAATTGTGATGATTTTGGCTCACATTTAACAAAAACCCAATTCACTATCTCAACAAATTAGAATATTATGACATGCCAATCAGCTAATCAACTCAAAACACCTGCAAAGGTTTCCTGAGCCTTCAAAATGGTCTCTCAGTTTGGTTCACTAGGCTACACAATCATGGGGAAGACTGCTGATCTGACAGTTGTCCAGAAGACAATCATTGACACCCTTCACAAGGAGGGTAAGCCACAAACATTCATTGCCAAAGAAGCTGGCTGTTCACAGAGTGCTGTATCCAAGCATGTTAACAGAAAGTTGAGTGGAAGGAAAAAGTGTGGAAGAAAAAGATGCACAACCAACCGAGAGAACCGCAGCCTTATGAGGATTGTCAAGCAAAATCGATTCAAGAATTTGGGTGAACTTCACAAGGAATGGACTGAGGCTGGGGTCAAGGCATCAAGAGCCACCACACACAGACGTGTCAAGGAATTTGGCTACAGTTGTCGTATTCCTCTTGTTAAGCCACTCCTGAACCACAGACAATGTCAGAGGCGTCTTACCTGGGCTAAGGAGAAGAAGAACTGGACTGTTGCCCAGTGGTCCAAAGTCCTCTTTTCAGATGAGAGCAAGTTTTGTATTTCATTTGGAAACCAAGGTCCTAGAGTCTGGAGGAAGGGTGGAGAAGCTCATAGCCCAAGTTGCTTGAAGTCCAGTGTTAAGTTTCCACAGTCTGTGATGATTTGGGGTGCAGTGTCATCTGCTGGTGTTGGTCCATTGTGTTTTTTGAAAACCAAAGTCACTGCACCCGTTTACCAAGAAATTTTGGAGCACTTCATGCTTCCTTCTGCTGACCAGCTTTTTAAAGATGCTGAATTCATTTTCCAGCAGGATTTGGCACCTGCCCACACTGCCAAAAGCACCAAAAGTTGGTTAAATGACCATGGTGTTGGTGTGCTTGACTGGCCAGCAAACTCACCAGACCTGAACCCCATAGAGAATCTATGGGGTATTGTCAAGAGGAAAATGAGAAACAAGAGACCAAAAAATGCAGATGAGCTGAAGGCCACTGTCAAAGAAACCTGGGCTTCCATACCACCTCAGCAGTGCCACAAACTGATCACCTCCATGCCACGCCGAATTGAGGCAGTAATTAAAGCAAAAGGAGCCCCTACCAAGTATTGAGTACATATACAGTAAATGAACATACTTTCCAGAAGGCCAACAATTCACTAAAATGTTTTTTTTATTGGTCTTATGAAGTATTCTAATTTGTTGAGATAGTGAATTGGTGGGTTTTTGTTAAATGTGAGCCAAAATCATCACAATTAAAAGAACCAAAGACTTAAACTACTTCAGTCTGTGTGCACTGAATTTATTTAATACACGAGTTTCACAATTTGAGTTGAATTACTGAAATAAATGAACTTTTCCACGACATTCTAATTTATCGAGATGCACCTGTGTATATATGTATGTATATATACAGATAAGAATGAAGGTTTTTCAAATTGTGTATATATATATATATATATATATATATATATATATATATATATATATATATATATTTAAAATTTGAAAAACCTTCATTCTTACTTTATAATAATATTTGGTCTTTTTGAAAGTCAATAAATCAAATCACTTCATTGTCACCATACATGTATATCTACAATAATCTTAAGTAATACTTAAGTAATACTTTTAATCCATTCCATTTAAATCACCTTTAATCCTTTTGTAGTTCACTTAAACAGTCCAGCCCTGAGAAATTTATTTATTTATTTTTTAAAAAGTACAAATATTCCATGTAATGTGAAATGGAATTATAAAATAACTCCATTTTATTTGCTACAGCATTTATGTAGTTTAAACTAGTTTAGATATAAAGTTCAGCATAAATAAATGCTCACCAAGGCTGCATTTATTTGATCAAAAAACTTTTGACATTTGACTGCTTTTGTTATTTTGACGTGCATTAAAACTGATGCAAATAGATAAAATTTGAAAAACCTTAATTCTTATTTTGTGAAAAAACTGTCCATGATGTAAAGGTTTTATTGATATTTTTGAACTCAGCGTCATCAAATTTTGCCAAAAAAAAAGCAGAAAAGGTTTTTCAAGATGCAGGGCTGTGTAGTAAATCTGTTTTTTTTTTTTTTTACCAGAGTAACTTCATGTCTTTTGTTTCCCCAGCTGGAGGTTTGTGTTCTACCTGGTTGCTTTCACCGTGGGATTGGCGTCTTTAATTAACGTGAGTAGACATTTGAAGTTTTATTCCCTTGTGAACCCAAGTGTGTCTTGGGGTTGGTATCTTTTGAGTCGTCTCCTAATTAGGGTCCCCTAGTTAAAGTCTGGTTTACTCAGAAGCCTTAAACGCTTTAAAGCAACATGAAAGAGTGCTTGAACAAGCCTGAGCTTTGTTGTTTTGAATGCACGCAGTTCTAATGTTTTTCTGAAACACAAAACAGGCCCTCGGGACTCAGTGTGCTTTTCACTGTATGACTGGCTTTTTTGTTGTCAGACGCTTAAAGGAAGTAGTTTTGTTGCAGTGTTTGATTTTAATGGGGGTTGTGTGAAAGTGACTGCAGTGTTTTGTTTTCCTCATAGATGCCGTGGTTCTGGGATCAGAGAGAGTGCTGGAGTGGATTTCCTCAACAGGTGAACTCACCTGTCTGTATTACAACACACACCATGTGACCCGCGTGCACACAGAATACTTAATGTACACGCAGCATGCAGAGACTCCATATGCACAATCAGACTAGATTCTTAAGATTTGTTTTATTTTTTGAAAGAAATGAATACCTTTGTTCAGCAAGGATGCATTAAATTGATCAGTAAAGACATTTCTAATGTTAAAAAAAAATGTCCATTTCAAATAAATGCTGTTCTTTTGAACTTTCTATTCATCAGAGAATCCTGACAACTAAAATGTGTCAAGGTTTTCTCAAAAATATTGGGCAGCACAACTGTTTTCAACATTGATAATATTCAGAAATGTTTCCTTAGCAGCAAATCAGCATATTAGAATGATTTCTGAAGGATCATGTGACACTGAAGACTGGAGTAATGATGCTGAAAATTCAGTTTTGATCACAGAAATCAATTACGTTTATGACTCGTACTGTAGGTTTGTGCCTACATGAGTCATATTTTAGCATTATCAGAAAAATCTACCTGTAATATCAAGGAAAATTACATTTCTTCATATAGGTGCTGGTTTTGACAACATATTTACAATTGCAGTCAAAAGTTGAATTTATATTTCTCATAATTTTAAAAAGGCTTCTGCTTTTGATGAAGTTGAATTAATTTTTTTTATTTTTATATTTTCCATTTTCATTAAAATTTTAGTTAGTTTTTGTGATTTTCTTGTGTGTTATAAATATGTCTATGTAGTTTTTATGAATTTTTATTTCAGTTTTAGTGTTATTAGTTTTAGTACATCAAGTTAATCTAAATGAAAATGAAAAATGAGAAATTAAAATGCGAAATGTTGCCTTGGCAATTAGCTAAAATTATTTATTTATTTTATTTTTTTTTGAGTTTATTGTATTTCAAGCAATGAAAAAGCTTTTTAATGGTTTTAGTTACCAATAATAACCCTGCTTAGAGGTGATGAAATGTGTGTATTCTTTGCTGTGAGCCCTGTTTTCACTCAGGTCCTGTGTTTGTGTCTCTAGCCGGTTCAGGACGCTCATTACTGGTACTACATGCTTGAGCTGGGCTTCTACTGGTCTCTGCTGCTCTGTGTGTCTGTGGACGTCAAGAGAAAAGTAAGATCTCACACAATAGTGTCCCACAGGGGAGTTCTTTGCTTTCTGAATGTTTTATGATGACCTCGTGTTACGTAAAACCCTTTGTGTGTTACCCTTCAGAGTTTCTCTTTCAAAACGAATGTCCTTTTAGAGATGCTCAATTATTTACTTTGCTAGCTGCTCACCTGTCGGCTATCAAAATAAAATTAAATTTACGGTAAAATGTATTAACATCTTCAGTTTAATATCTGAACATTCTTTCATAATATTTAATCATTTATTATACGAATGTCACGCAGAGTAACATATTATTACTTTTATTTTTAGTTCCTCCTTTGGAGAACAACAGTTGTCATCCATTAAGAGTTCAGAGCTATAAAATGAATGTGGAGCAGCTCAGCTCACTTGATGAGGAATGTTTGAGTTCATAATGAGATCTCTGTCTTTTAATTGAGACATTCATCTCTTGAGCACAGTTTAAGACCTTGTTTGAAATCAGGTTACTAAGTCTTTTAGAGGAGAAAATGTGTAAAAGTCTCCATTTGCTCTTCATTTGATCTCATTGCTGTGTTGGAGAAGTTAAAGAGAAATTCATCACTCAGGTTTCATACTATGACAGTGATAAATATGGGCCTGTATGTGTCATATCCCAGAAAAAAAATCTACCTGTAATATCAAGGAAAATGACAGCATTTCCACACAGCAGTCAAAAGTTAGGAAACTTGAGTTTAAATTTCACCCAGAAATGAACATTTTCTGAAAATGTGCTCACCCTCAGTCCATTCAAGATGTAGATGAGTTTGTTTCTTCATCAGATTTGGAGAAATGTGTCATTGCATCACTTGCTCACCAATGTTTCCTCTGCAGTGAATGGGTGCCGTCAGAATGAGAGTCCAAACAGCTGATAAAACGAAAACCACACACAAAATCTCTTTAATTTCTCAATCCTTCAAGCGTTTAAAGAAACCTTTCACACAAAAATGAAAATTTGCTTAAAAATGTGCTCACCCTCGGGCCATCCAAGATGAGTTTGTTTCCTCATCAGATTTGGAGAAATGTAGCATTCCATCACTGTCTCAGCAATGGATCCTCTGCAGTGAATGGGTGCCGTCAGAATGAGAGTCCAAACAGCTGATAAAAACATCACAATAATCCACAAGTAAGCCACACCACTCCAGTCCATCAATTAATGACTTGTGAAGTGAAAAGCTGAAACAAATCCATCATTAAGGCATTTTTAACTTCAAACTACTGCTTCCGGCTAAACAATGAGTCCATAATCCATAATAACGCTTCCTTCTGTGAAAAAGTGTTCTGGTCTGAATCAGGAGAGAAATCTGCACAGATCAAGCAGCGTTTACAAGCCAAAACAGCTCTAAACAAATATGTGGCTGCATGATTGTGATGTGAGAGACAACAGGAGATGGACTTTTTCACTGGAGGAAGCGTTATTATGGATTATGGACTCATATTTTAGCCGGAAGCAGTAGTTTGAAGTTAAAAACATCTTAATGATGAATTTGTTTCTTACAAACACACAGCTTTTGTCTTCTCAAGATGTTAACTGATGGACTGGAGTGGTGTGGATTACTTGTGGATTATTGTGATGTTTCTATCAGCTGTTTGGACTCTCATTCTGACGGCACCCATTCACTGCAGAGGATCCATTGCTGAGACAGTTTTGGAATGCTACATTTCTCCAAATCTGATGAAGAAACAAACTGATCTTGGATGGCCCGAGGGTGAGCACATTTTTAAGCAAATTTTCATTTTTGTGTGAACAGTTTCTTTAAACGCTTGAAGGATTGAGAATTTAAAGAGATTTCGTGTGTGGTTTTCTTCCTTGAGTGTATCAGCAGCACATTATCTATTGTCCAGACGGATTTGTCGTTCGGTTGTTTCAGGTTTCATTTCCTGTCAGTACCGCCCACCATAATATCAGTTACTGATATTCTTTTGTCCTTTTCCATTAATTCTGCTTTAGGATTTCAAAGAACAGATCGTCCATCACTTCGCCACTATCTTCTTGCTGGGTTTCTCGTACTGCTCCAACTACATTCGGATCGGGACCCTGGTGATGCTCGTCCACGACTCCTCTGACTTCCTGCTGGAGGTACGTTCTCAACCGCCGAGTCACGCATTCACGCTCAGAAACAATGAGTCTAACACGGCCAGAAAAATCCCCAAACACATCACCATCTGATGACTTCACTCCTGTTTCCTGTTGAAGTCACACCTGTTCCTGGGTCATCATTCGCAGTGACTGTTACACTTTGTTTTGGCTTTATGACGTTTTGTGCTTCAGAGAAATTTGGATTTTTATGTGGTTTCACAACTTAAAATGTACAACTTCAACTAAAATTATTTATTTCAGTTAGTTTTACTTTTATTTGTGTATTTTCAGTTTAATTTTAATTAAAGTTTTAGCATATTTTGTGTCATTTGTTAATTTTCTTTGTTATTTAATATACAGGTGCATCTCAATAAATTAGAATGTCGTGGAAAAGTTCATTTATTTCAGCAATTCAACTCAAATTGTGAAACCCGTGTATTAAATAAATTCAGTGCACACAGACTGAAGTAGTTTAAGTCTTTGGTTCTTTTAATTGTGATGATTTTGGCTCACATTTAACAAAAACCCACCAATGTATACTGTATATATATATATATATATATATATATATATTAGTGCTGTCAAACAATTAATCATGATTAATCGCATCCAAAATAAAAGTTTTGGTTCACATAATATATGTATGTGTACTATGTATATTTATTATGTATATATAAATACACACCCATGCATGTATATTTTTAAGAAAAATATATTATGTATATATAAATATATTTATGTATAATATAAATTATATGAATATAAATATATACATGTAAATACATGTAAATATTTTCAAAATATATACTGTATGTGTGGTTTTTCCTCAGTCTGCCAAGATGTTCAACTATGCCGGCTGGAAGAAAACTTGCGATTCATTGTTTGTGATTTTTGCTGCTGTATTCCTGGTTACACGCCTGGTTGTGTTTCCCAGCAAGTAAGAACTTTAAACTCTTTAAATCATGAAGTATCAGATGACATTGTCTTTAGTTTCTATTTCAAAACACTTCACTATTAATGTCACATTATCTAGTTCAGTAGCGGTAATAGAAATAGGCTGCTCTTAGGTTTGGTTCCTGTGCATTGTTTTTCTCAGTGATTAAGCAGTGTGTGTGTGTGTGTGTGTGTGTGTGTTTTCTCTTCTGTAGGATCATCTACACCACTCTGGTTTTGTCTATGGAAGTGTTTGAGCCGTTTATGGGATATTATTTCTTTAATGCGCTGTTGCTGGTGCTGCAGACGCTGCACATTTATTGGGCTTATCTCATCCTCAGAATGATCTACAAGTTTCTCTTCTTAGGGAAAGTAAGTCAATCCTTCCGTCCATCATATCTGCATGTCCCAGAAATGATTTAGACACTTGTATGTCTGAATTAAATTAACTAACAGTGGAATTTTAGTATTGTATACTGTCAGAGTATTTATTGATATTGTGAATAAGCTTTTATTTTTATATTTTCAGTTTTCAGTTTAACTGTAGTTTAAGTTTTTGTAGTTCTGTTATGTGCTTTTGTCTTTTTTATTAGTTTTTGTTTTTTATACAAATATTTCTATTTGGCATTAATTTATTTTTATTTCAGTTTTAGTTTTAATTTTAGAATTTCAACTTAAATTATTTATTTCAGTTAGTTTTATTATTATTTCTATGTTTAATTAATTTTTGTGCTTTTTCATTTTTATTTATTTATTTATTTATTTTTTTTAGTTTCAGTAATTTTAGAACTTCAACTTAAATTATTTATTTTATTTACATTTACATTTATATTGTTAGTTTTAATTAAAAAAATGAACAACTTTGGTTTAAGTTTTAGTAATTTTGCAGTGCTTCTGTCATTTTTATTACTTTTTGTTTTTTATATATATTTCTTTTTAGCTTTAATTTATTTTAATTTCATTCTTAGTTTTAGTAAATGTAGTACTTCAACTTAAATTATTTATTTCAGTTAATTTTACTTTTATTTTCATATATTGTAAATTTTAATTAAGTTTTAATACTTTTGTTATGTGCTTTTGTCATTTAGTTTTTTATGTGTGTGTGTATATATATATATATATATATATATATATATATATATATATATTTTTTATTTATTTATTTATTTTTTTGTTCTCTTTAGCTTTAATTATTTTTACTTCAGTTATAATTTAAATTATTTATTTTGGTGAGTTTTATTTATATATTTTCAGTTTCATTTTAATTTTAGTTTAGTTTAATTGGTAACACTTTACAGTAAGTTTCATTAGTTAACATTAGTTAACATGAACTAAGAATGAACTACTTCTACAGTATTTATTAATTTTAGTTAATGTTAATTTCAGCATTTACTAATGCATTATTAAAATCTCAAGTTGTGTTTGTTAACATTAGTTAATGCACTGTGAACTAACATGAGCTAACAATGAACGACTGTATTTTTATTAACTAATGTTAACAAAGGTGAATAAATAGTGTAATAAATGTATTGATCATTGTTTGTTCATGTTAGTTAATACATTAATGTTAACAAATGGCACCTTATTGTAAAGTGTTACCTGTTACCGTTTAATTTAGTGTTAGTATTTTTGCCTTTGTCATTTTTATTAGTTTTTGTGTTTTATTTTTCTATTTAGCTTTAGCTTTTATTTCAGTTTTAGTTTTAGTAAGATCAGTATGTCAACTTAAATTATTTCAGTTAGTTAGAAACATTTCTCACTTTTGTTTAAATATTTACATTTAGCTTTTTCATGTTTGTATTTTATTTTATGCATTTCAGTTACAAAAAACTATTTTTATTACTTTTAGTTTTAGTTAACAACAAAACTGTTGCATGCATAACAAAATATGTGATTTGCCAGTGTGATTTGTGCCCAAAGGAACTTTTCTCTCTTTTTTATTACATGAACTAATTTCAAAAGCATTGCACATTGTGATCAATTATTCAACTGGCACATATTGGTGACTTCAAATAAACCCAAAGATCTTTAACCAATCTCTGACCTTCTCTGCTCCAGCTGGACAAGGACGAGCGCAGCGATGTTGAAAGTGAACCAGAGGAGGAGGAGGAGAACGAGGAAGAGGAAGAGGAGGAGGAAGATCGCTCTTCCTGGAGGAAGAGGAAGGTGGTTCTGGACTCCAGGCTGGCGATGCTCAGCTCCAGCTGTGTCTTAAATAACTTGACTAATCAGAACGCCAATGCGAACAGAAGACTGCCGAAAGCCAGATAGCATCGCTGCGGTCAGACGGAGACGTATTACTTCTTCATCCATACTGAGATTATCAGAAACAAATACACTGTACTTCAGAGACACTCATTTACACCAGTAACCAGCTCAAGCATCAGGTACTTATGAGGAAGAGGTAGATCAAGGAATTTCTCTTTATTTAATAGTCACACCTCATATCACTACTAACAGAGTAGAATTGAATGGAAATAAAAAGACTTGCTGACGTATGCATTTAGTTCATGACAGATCAGCAGTGCAAACCCATATCAGTAATGTTCAGTCTGTAATCAATAGGCTATAAATGACTTTTAACTGAAAATACTCTGTATTTATTGTGCACTTGTATGATGAAAATACTCTTGTTTGAAATTAATGATTTGTTTTGTAAATATAGCTGTAGATTTCATTTTGAATGTTACTATGGAATATGTTTTAATGTACTCTGGTAGAATATATGAATATATTGTGAAATATCTTGCCTTGTCTTTTTCTTTGTATATATATATTTTACTTTACATATATAGTTTATTATTAATATTACATTGTAAATTATTGTGACAAATCACATATAGTGTGTAATAAAGATATTTCATAATTAAAAAATACATTTATTTAAAAATATGTTTTAAAAATATATATACATTTTAAAAATATTCTTAAATATTTAATTTAACATTTATTAATTACAACACTGTATATGTATTAATATTGTATATAATATATAATAATGTATTACATTTAATTTTATATATACATGTGTAAATATATATATATTATATATATGACACATTATTGTTATTATTATACATTTATGAATATTAATGTAAATATTATTTTTAAAATTACTGTAACTATTCACACATTTAATTCTGCATTTCAGATTTAATAATAAAATAATTTAATAAAGATTTAATAATATAATTATATGTATGTATATTATTATTATAAATATTACATTTTAAATTATTGTGACAAATCACACAACAGTTTTAATTCTACATATTTAATGATTTTAATAATAATCTCAGACATACATGTATATAGCAGGTTTTAGACACCAAAGGTAACCCAGATTCACAGTATACACATAATAAATAACAGCTCTAGAAATGCAGAAACCGATAATGCATTTATATGAATCCAGCGCAGACCTTATTTTAGGTGCTTTAACTCTGATTCTGAAGAGCTCATATCCTGATGAATGCGGTGAAAATGTTGATATTGGTTTGAAAACCTTTTGGGTGCCAGCGGTGCGCTGCAGTTCCTCCTGCAGGCGGCGGTAAAGCCGCTTTAACGCTCAAATACACGCGATCTTCACGCACGAGAAACACGTCGTTCTCTTTCCGCTCGGATCGGCAGCGACTGCGAGGGTGAGGATTATTGTCCGCGCGATTGTCTAGTTTTGGCGTATTTTCTCTGCTTATTCTCCCTTCTGGTTGTGTGAATGTCTACATGAGATGTTTATGTTCGTGAATGGGGCGATTAAAGCTGGTTGTGCGGTGGATTTAGACGCGTTTATGTGGTTTGAAGTGGAGTGTGTCGTGATGGAGTGTCATGGCCGCTTCTGCCATGTGTGTGAGAGAAACTCCTGACACAAAAACACGCTGAATTCACACCAAACATACAGTAAAGCGACAGAAACCTACAATACATGCATATAATTACGTGAACATGCTTACATTAATCTGTTAGCTGGAGTTTGTAACATAACGGGTCCCTGTCAGCGTTTGAATGACACAAAACTCATTTCTGATGTGCAGTAAAGATCACTACTTCATATCATTCGTTACAAGATATATGGTATCTTAAGTTACTACTGTGGTACATGGCCATTATCTTCAAATCATACAAGTACCGTTGTGTTACAGATGATAGCGATTTATTATTGTAACGTGGTATAAATTAAAATAACTACGTCATATCAGGACAAAACATATTGTATTGCATTGTAATATTTTTTGCTGCTTCTGTTGCTGTGCTCATCAGTGCACTTGACCGATGCTGATCAGCTTTCAGTGACTCTCAATGTGATTGATTGTATTTTCTCTGTGTGACAGTTGCAAAATGCAGATCTTTGTGAAAACTTTGACCGGTAAGACCATCACCCTCGAGGTCGAGCCCAGCGACACCATCGAGAATGTGAAGGCCAAGATCCAGGACAAGGAGGGTGTGTATGAGCTTCAGCTGATGCTGGTGTCAGTGTGGCTCTGAGCAAAACAGGGCTTCTGTGGGTCTTCAACTCTTTCATTTGCCCTTCCACAAATAAAGGCCTTAAAATGTCTTTTAGGTGCAGAAAGTCTTAAATGTATTGCAAAAAAGGGGGAAAAATATACAGTACTGTGCAAAAGTCTTAGGCCGCTAGTATTTTCACCAGCAAAAAATGGTTTTAAGTCCGTTATTTCTATCTTTTGCTGTAGTGTATCAGTAAGAAATATCAGTTTACATTTCCAAACATTATTTTTGCCATTAATTGTAATAATCCAGTGAGATCCAGTGAGTGCTCCACACAGAGATCTGATCTGATCATCATCAGTCTGTCTGGAATGACATGAAGAAACAGAACAAATTGAGACAGACTCAATCCAGAAGAACTGTGGCAACGTCTCCAAGATGCTTCAAGAAACCTACCTGCAAAGCTACAGTGCTGTTAAAAGTTTTAAGCACTTGTGTAAAAATGCTGTAAAATGAGGATGCTTTCAGAAATAATGCCGTAAATAGATTTTATTTATCAGTTAACTTCTATTAACTAAATCAAATCAACATTTGGTATGACCACACTTTGCATTTAAAACAGCTTTTGTCTGAGGTACACTTGCACATAGTTTTTCAGGTAGCTTTGCAGGAAGGTTTTTTTTCTTGAAGCATCTTGGAGACGTTGCCACAGTTCTTCTGGATTCAGTCTGTCTCAGTTTGATCTGTTTCTTCATGTCATTCCAGACAGACTGATGATGATCAGATCAGATCTCTGTGTGGAGCACTCACTGGATCTCACTGGATTATTACAATTAATGGCAAAAATAATGTTTGGAAATGTAAACTGGTATTTCCTACTGACACACTACAGCAAAAGATAGAAATAACGGACTTAACCATTTTTTTTGTTGGTGAAAATACTAGCGGCCTAAGACTTTTGCACAGTACTGTATGTATATATATGTATGTGTGTGTGTATATATATATATATTATACACACACACACACACACACACATACATACATACATACGTATATAAAATATTAAAATATAAAAATATTTCTCTGTATTTTTATTTTCTAGTACAAAATATCTAAACCTCTTTAAATCAAGATACATTTACTTGAGATGCAAACTGAAGATGTTTTCTAAGGAATTAAACAAAATTAAGTGAGTTTATGCTTTAAACAATAACAGGGATCTGTCAGTGGAGAATTAAATTTTCAGATTAAGTACTTTTTTTTTTTTTTTTCTGAGCTCATTGGCAGATGTTTCTTTTTGTTTTAAAAATTTGCTTACTTCATTTTGATTCATTTCTCAGAAAACAAAACCCAAGTTATTTTGCTTCTGAAGTAAATGTATCTTGATTTAAGAATCCAGAAATTTTCACTGGAAAACAAGACACAATTACTAAAGAAGATTTGTTTCCCTGGATTTATTCCTTAAATTTTTACTTGGTCTGATAAAGATCTTGAAATCTTATATTTACCTACATAAAACTTGCAGAAACCCTGTATAAAGATATAAGCTGAATTAATCATGTTCTGCTTGCTGAGGGAAACATTGTAAGTTAGTGGTCTTTCTTCAGACCGCCAACATCTTTTATTATTTATATTTATTTATTTATTTATTATTATACTTTTTTTTTTCCATTGTCTTTATTTTATCCTCAGGCATCCCACCTGACCAGCAGCGTCTGATTTTCGCTGGCAAGCAGTTGGAAGACGGTCGCACGCTTTCAGACTACAACATTCAGAAAGGTGTGTAAATACTGGACTGTTTTTAAAGAAAACCACTTTTATGTACATAACATCTGCTGTTACTCAAGAGCTCCTGTATTTATTTGGCTGATGTTTGTGGTTTCTGTCAGAGTCCACCCTCCACCTGGTGCTGCGTCTCAGAGGAGGCATCATCGAGCCGTCCCTCAGACAGCTGGCCCAGAAATACAACTGCGAGAAGATGATCTGCCGCAAGTAAGAGCACACGCTTCACTTTTAGCATCTAGTGATGGACTCTCATTCAGGTCGTGTGTTGATGATGGTTCAGTGTTGTGTTGAGTGTAATAATGAAGCGATGTTCTCTCTCAGGTGTTACGCCCGTCTGCACCCACGTGCCGTCAACTGCCGCAAGAAGAAGTGCGGCCACACCAACAACCTGCGTCCCAAGAAGAAGCTGAAGTAGACTGGAGCATCGCTGTGTTTCAGGAGCTGCAGGAGAGTCTTTGTTCAAATAAAATGTTGTTGAAAACCGTTGCCTGGAATTTGTCTGTTCATTTGCCAACTTTTGCACTTTTATCATGTTCTTTTCCTTCTGTGTAAAAAATGAACCTTAGAGATGCCCATTATGTTTTTCTAACTATTGTGTTTTTATACTCCCCTGAGGACATTTTCAAGTGGATCCAGTGGATTTCAATGTAATCACTGGTTCAGGTTTTGGAAACGTGAATTTTTTTTTTAAAAAGGTTTTGAAAATCTTACATTTTGTACAGTTAAAACAAAACACTGAAATGCTTCTTTGCAGAGGCAGTAAACCTATAGGCTGTGCAATTTTAAGTCACAACAGGCCTAGAATATATCGAATCTAAAAAAAAAAAATTATAATGGGGATGTTTTTGCATTTATTTTCAATGTACGAGACATTTTAAGCCAAGCCTGTTACTAATATATCTATTAAAATACTATGAAGTATTAAAATTAAAAGTATGGACTTTCAAAAAATAAGTTTTCAAATAAGCATTTTAGCAGCGTTAACTATATCTGCTTGGGCGTTAATTGAGAAACTAATACAAAGTAAGAAAATTTAAGCATATTTAAATCAACATTTTGTTTAAATGAATTTTTGAGCACATGTAATGCAATGTAAAACAAATTTATTTTGCAAGCTTAACATCTAATAATAATAGCTGCTAATATCAGATTGTCCATTAAATATTTTCCAAGTGAGAACAATAAAAATGTAAGCATTTTAATGGTATGAAGTTGAATCACCAAACTCAGTTATTTTTAAATGACTTAATTTGCTTTGGTATCGTTAGCAAATGTAATACAAAATTTAAACATATTCAAATTTATTAACATTTTGCTTAAATATTGCTTTTGCCTTAATTTATTTGCTTGTGCACAGAACAACTTTAAGTGTGGACTTTTAAAACCAAGAATTCACAAGTTTTGAAAATGTATTTTAAGCATGCATTTGCTGGGGCAATAATTGAGCAAATATAATATTTAAAGCTATGCATATTTAAATCAGTCTAATTTATCCATTGGTTTAAATATTACTTTTCCAGGATGTTCTGTGCACATGTAAATGCAATAAACCACACAGGTAATTCAATGTAAAACAAATTTATTCAGCAGGTTTGCTTTCAATTCAAAGAACATGATATATTGTGAGTCTTTGCTCTGGAGTTTTCAGCTGATTGCGTTAGCCAGTCAGCACAGTATGACTCTTACTAGCATACAATGAAATACTGTCATCATCGTATAATCAGCCTGTCAAGAGCTGCAGGAGGAACCTAAGATGCATGTGGGAAAATAAGGCTCTCGCATCAAGAGTAAGACGTCTGAACACTCACAAGCAGAAATGTGATGGCACATCAGGAGAGTTTGTCCTTGAAAAGAGTTCTTGCCACTTTCTCCAAATCAAATCACACATGCTCTCGTTGATTATACAAAGCAGTACACACACTCAAGTACTGCATGAAGAGAGAAGAAATATAAAAGTAAACACCTGTTTATTTGACTCTATATATGTATAAAGCACACAAACACAAACGTGGCTTGTGCTGTTCGTGCCGAACCCTGCGGATTGAGAGAACAGATAAAAACAGGCTGTTGGCACTTAAAATACTGCAGTCGGAAGCCACACGAGCGGCTTTCTTGTGCTATAATAAAGATACTGTATAATGCAACATCCAATACACAACTGTACAACCATTACAGCCTATGACTTAAAAAAACAGTTCAGCCAAAAATGAACATTTGATGAAATTGTGCTCTTCTTTAGGTCATTCAAGATGTAGATGAGTTTGTTTGTTCTTCAGATTTGGAGAAATGTAGCAGTGCATCACTTGCTCACCAATGGATCCTCTGTAGTGAATGGGTGCCGTCAGAATGAGAGTCCAAACAGCTGATAAAAACATCACAATAATCCACACCACTCCAGACCATCAGTTAACATCTTGTGAAGACAAACGCTGAAACAAATCCATCAAGACATTTTAACTTCAGACGGTTGTTTCCGGCTAAAACAAGTCCATAATCCATAATATTGCATTTTTCAAGTGAAAAATGTATTTTTTAAATTTTTTTTTTTTTTTTTTTTGCATAAAAAACAACTTAAAAAGACGTTTTTTTTTCCCAGAATAAAATCAAGTTCTAAATTATGCATTTTGTATTGTAAAATGCATTGTAATTGAGCAAATATAATACTTAGCAAAGTTGTGATAAATCTAATTTAAACCATTTGTTTAAATATTACATTTTCCAGGATTTTTTGAGCATTTGTAATTGCAATAAATCACATCAGCAATTCAATGTAATTCAATACACATACACTCCTGTACAGAATTTAGCCGCACAGAAATTTTTGAAAAAAAAAAATAAAAAATATTCATTATTTATTCTAAATTATTGAAATTGAAACATTTTAACATTAACAATTTAGTAATATTTTAAATATTTTAACTATATAGTATTTAAATTAAAACCATCATATACAATTATGACTGAATGTAGATAATGCAAGAAAAATGCAAAAACACAAGATACAAAAAAAAAAGATAAAAAATGCTACAAAAAAAAAAAATAATAAAATAACATAAAAAAAGCAGGAAAAAAAAGAAAATCTACAGTGATCAATCTCTATACAACTATTTTGGACTGGAGTGGTGTGGATTACTTGTGGATTATTGTGATGTTTTTATCAGCTGTTTGGACTCTCATTCTGACGGCACCCATTCACTGCAGAGGATCCATTGCTGAGAAAGTGATGCACTGCTACATTTCTCCAAATCTGATGAAGAAACAAACTCATTCTAATCTTAGATGGACATTTTCAGCACATTTTCATTTTTTCCTGAACTATTCCTTTGATCAAATTAAAGTTTGAAGCCTTAGAGCTGCACAAAGCAACTACACTAGATGCATTCAAGCACATTCATGAATCCACTCCTCAATGAAAAATTACAGCTATTCTTAAGTATAAATTCCCTCATGAGTTCAAGGGATCTTAACGTTCTATCATAACAGAATTGTTTATTTCTACCTACTCATATATTTCTGCCAATGCAGATAATATTTAATGCTTTATATCAGTGCTGTCGTCTAAACTAAGCATTCCACAGTATGAACATATTTGGCGCCACATTCAAGCTGGTCTTTGGTTTCCACTCACTCCCAGCTGAGAAACTGAATCACAAAAACAAACTCAACGGCACAAAAGCTCATTCATGACTTTCTGAAATGGTAAACATCATTTCCACCCAAATTTTTCCACTCATATATCTCCCAAAAGTTTGAGGCGTTTTGAGCCATAAAGGTCTTTGCTACAAATTTGTTTTGGTTATGAACTAAATCACACATCATATTCATTAAATACTCATGATTCAATTAGATTTCGATTCAATTCCAAACGGATTAAATTTTTTAACCTAATCTTTTAAAGTGCTAGTAAAAATTCATTTGATTTTTACATAACAGCAATTCATGCTGAAGTTTAATATTTCAGAAATGTGTAATTTTTTAATTATTAAATTATTACAAATAATATACATTTTTAAATTATTAAAATATATTGATATAACTATATAATATTTAATATTAAAATAATAATTTCAAATAACTGAATGTAGATTAAAAATTGCAAAAAAAAAAAGAAAACAGTATACATTTTTGACCTGTTTTTTTTATTTGACATTGTCAATTAATTTGACTTTGACATAACAGCCCTTCATGCTGAAGTAGAATGTAACAGAAATGTGTGACGATTTTTAAGGTAAATTAAAATAATATTATTAAATTATTATTAACTATATAATACAATTTATAGTTAAATAATAATTTAAAATAATAATTGGATATAGATGTAAAAATGGAAAAACAATCTCTACACAATGTTTTTTTAACCTAATCTTTTGAAGTGTTCATAAAAATTAATTTAACATTGACAGCCATTCTTGCTTAAGTTAAATTTGACAGAAATGTGTGAATTTTTAATATAAATTATTATTAAAATATAATTTTTTATATTATTAAAATTGCATTAAATTACTATTTTAATTATATATTATAATTTATATTTAAATAATAATTTGAAATTATTAAATGCAGATGTAAAAATGCCAAAAATAAATAACTAAAAATATTTACACAACTTTGAATCTTGTGTAAATAACTTGTGTTGCACTAAACTTAATTATTAATACTTTAGTAATATTTCAATTGAATATTTTTTTGTGAATTAATCCAGAATCGTTTGAGAAAGAACTGTGATGCATTTGTGAATACATTTTTTTCAGGCCTATTTTTCATGATGTGTGATCTTTAGCATGGTTTAAAAATAATAATAATAATAATAATAATAATAATACTTGTGATCCTATAAAGAGGTCACACAGCACTAGTGTTTCTGTATCAAAAATAAACCGTACCGTAAGAACACTGTTCATGATCTGCCATCCTAACGTCCTCAACACTGAAGTTATTGCTAGGCTGGAACAGAAAGAGCTTTTCAGTGCAAATTCAAGATGAAAGAGAAGAAAGCAGAGAGAGTGAGCATCCGTCTCTCGCGTCGCACTATTTACTGATCAGCTTGACCAGACTCTGCCGGAGGTCGTTGAGGTCGAAGATCTTGATGTCGAGGATCTGAACGACCCTCTGCACCTCGTTCTCGGCGCGCTCGCGATCCTCCAGTGCAGACGCCAGGGTCTGCTCCGAGTTCTGCACGCGCCGCTCCAGCTCAACGTTACGCATCTCCAGCTCCTGAAACACATTCACACAAACCACAGGGGTGTCCAGGGTCAGATTTCACCACAACTTTCACAGTAACTAACCCTCTACATTTGGAAAATGCCTTCTTAGAAAAATATCATTGTCAATTAAACAAAGCAGTTGCATACTGAAGTACTGCATGAGGAAGAAATATAAACGTAAACACATGATTCACAATTTTAAATGATCTTTTAAAGTATTTGTAAAAATATTTTTTTACATCTGTAGATGTTATCGAAAAGGATGATGCATGTTTTAATAATAATTTAGCTTAAAATTATTATTTTAGTTATTCTTAAAATAGTTATTTAATGTAACATATTCCAGTTAAGCAATAACAGCATTAACAGTCAATCTTTATACAGCTATGATTTTGTTTTTTAGATAATATTTTAAGGCGTTCCTAAAATTTCTTTGACTTTTACACAACAGTCATTCAAGCTGAATTTTAATGTTACTTTGACAATTTTTAAGCTCAATTATTATTAAAATATGAATTCTAAAAAATATAACATATCATTAAATTATTGTTTTAATTAATTAAATAATAATAATAATAATAACGCCAACAAACACAATAGGTGCCATCGAACCTTCGGTGCTTGGCCCCTAATAATGCATTAATAATACAGCTGTAATGCATTACAGCCGAATTATTATTATTGATATAATAATTTAAAATGATAACTACATGTAAACAACAAAAAAAATGCAAAAACAAAAACGATAGTGGCTAATCTCTTTACAACTGTATACGATGTTTAACTTTTTCATAAAAGACATGCAAATTGAACGTTACAATATTAAATAAAAAAATTACTGTTTTTTTTTTATATTAAATTAAATGTTATTTTAATTAAATAATCTAAAATAACAAATTTAATGTAATTTTTAAGCTAAATTATTAATATATAATAATTTTTCATATTATTAAAATATAAATATTTTTAATTAAAGTCATTATTATTTGAAATATATGAATAATAATAATAAAATAGTAAAGGTTAAAAATGTGTAATTATATTTATGGCATTTGTGTGATGCATTAAATTGAATTATTAATACTTCAGAATTTTTTATTTTATTGAAATGTTGCATAGATGTAAAGCACGCACCTGCAGTCTGTGAATGGCTTCTCTCTCCCGCTCCAGCTCGTGGAAGTTGGACTTCTTACTCTGGAGAATACGGATCTCCTGAAATGCAATAATGTGCAGAAACATATAATCCAGCGAGGCCTCACTGTTTTTAGTGTCTTATACGCAGGAGTTTGAGGAGATGATTGCAGTAACTGGACTAGTGACTTTCAGTGAAGTGCATCAGTAGGTCGCTGGACTCTGCCCTCCGTCGGTGTGTGTGTGTGTGTGTGTGTGTGTGTGTGTGTGTGTGTGTGTGCGAGCACGCGCTCTCACCTCGTCCTTTGCCCTCAGCAGGTTCTCCAGCTCCTCCAGGGATTGAGTGAGCTCGTCTTTCAGCATGTCGCTGGGTCCCTGACTGCCATGAGCCTCCAGATCCGCCACCTACAGACACACAGAAACTCATCTGTCAGAGGCGTCGTTACGCTGATGATGCCTGCAATTAACAAATTAACAGAGCGTGCTAACATACACATCTAGCATGTGCAAAAGTACATAAAAAGTCTTTAAAATCCAGCTGATTTTATTCGTATTACCCTGAAATGCAAAGGCCCAACAATATGTGAAATCATTAACATGACTTACAGAAGAACGAGGAAAATTAGGTCAAATTTGGGCCAAAATATTGTAGTTTGATTGAACACATGATCTTTCACAACAAATAAAAAAAAATGTACCTATATTTTGCTCCTCATGATTCAGACAGATTTGATTCATTGAGTCAAGATCAAATTCCAAAATGATTCTGCAAATTTACCTAATATTTTAATGTGCTCGTAAAAAAATTATTTGACTTTTACATTACAGCTTAAGCGAGATGTTACAGAAATGCATTTTAAACAATATGATTACTAAAAAATTACATTTTTAAACAAAATTATTATTATTATTATTATTAAAATAACAAAAAACATTCATAAAAATATTTGTCCTCTACATAACAGTCATTCATGCTTAAGTGAGTAATGCATTTTAAGCTAAATTATTATTTAAAAAATTACATTAACAAAAATGATCTTAAATATTACTATAATGACACTTTAACATTAAAAAGCCAAAAAAAGTTTGTAAAAATATATTTACTTTGTACATACATTAATTACTTTTACATTTAAGCTAAACTATTAAAATGTAATCATTTTAATATTATTAAATTATTATTAATAAAATAATTAGATGTAAAAAAAAGCAAATACGTTCATAAACATATATTTGACTTTTACAAAGATGTTACAGAAATGCATTTATAAGCTAAATTGTTCAAATATAATTTTTATATAATATTAATATTATTAAATTATTATTCCAATTATTGTTCAAATAAATTCATGTGGGGAAAAAAGCAAAAAAAAAAAAAAAAACCTATACCGCTTGAAATTGAACACTGAGTAAATATTTATTTTGCTATCCTGACAATGCACAATTTGAATCAGATTTTCAGTTAATTTTATTAATTGAAATTAATATTAATTTATTAATTAATTTGAGCTATTATTAGACTAATAATGAAAAAAAAAAACCCTACTAAAAACACCAAAAGTGGTCAATCGCTATAAAATTGTGAATCCTGTGTAAATATAGTACATTTAGGCCATTTCTGTGCTGCACTAAAGTGAATTATTAATACTTAATCTGATAGTCTGATTTTAATGACTGTAATATCAGTCTCTTCATCACACAAAGCATCATGTGAGTTCAGAAGACTCTGAATACAGTATAAAGTCCATGTTTTATGTCTCTTTCGTATGAAAGAGAGTCGCGTTATGGACTATTGTGGCGTTTCTGAGAAACCCGTTTGAAAACAGTCATTATTTTTGCAGCTTTAATTCTCAGAACATGGCTGTTCTGGCAGGAGTCTTTCTAAGAAACAGGGTCTTGTTGATATGACAGTGAAGACGGAGTCTGTGTGATGTTTTCAGGCTCAGGTGAAAGCGGTAGTGACTCACTCCTGCTTGTCCATTTCTCTACAAACACACACAGTCTGTTCTGCTTCAGCGTAAAATCATTTGAGAACTTCACTCGGACTGAATCTCCAGCATAATGGTCGTCATAAAGCCCTGCTGCTGACCTATATACACATTAAGTGATTATTCAGGCATTATATTTGAATAATACATTACAGCTGACAGTAAAGGACAGTAGAAGGGAAACTGGGCCGAGCGTTTCACGCCGCGCTTTAACCAGGTGTGACGCGACAAGTCATATTTCTGTCCATGGTCAGTAATGCAGGAGCATAAATTCTGTGCAAAATGACAAATTCACAAATGATCAGATTTAGATGTTTAATATACAGCTACAGTATACTACTGCTCAAAAGTTTGTGGTCAGTTTTGAAATGTCACCAAAGCTGCATTATTTGATCAAAAACACAGTAAAAATTGTAATATTGTGAAATATTATTCCAATTTAAAATAACTGCTTTCTGTGTGAATATATTGTAAAATGTAATTTATTTCTGTGATCAAAGCTGAATTTTTAGCATCATTACTCCAGTCTTCAGTGTCACATGATCCTTCAGAAATCATTCTATGCTGATTTGCTGCTCAATTTTTTTTTATCAATGTTACAAAAGTGCATTTTAAAGCTAAATTATTATTAAAATGTAAATAAAAGATGATAATATTAATAATAAAATATATGTTTTAATTCTTAATAAAATAATAAAAAAAGCAGAAAACATTAGTAAAAATCATGTAAGTTTATTTAATTATTAATAATATTAATTAATTTTAATTATTTTTTACTTAATACATACATTTTTAAAATTAAAAATGAAATTTTAATTAAAAAATAATTAAAATTTAATATAATTTTTTTTGTTAAAAATGTAAACAAAATAAAAAAACATGGGAAAATATATTCATCTTTTACATAACAGCCATTTATGCTTCAGTGAGATGTTATGAAAACATTTTTTGAAGCCAAAATATTATTAAAATATATTTTTTAAAGATTAATATGATTAAATTATTATTTTAATTATTAATAAAACAAATGGAAAAAATGCTTCAAATTTCTTCAAAATTTCAAAATTCTTCAAGAAAAAAATTAAGACCCCCCCATCTCTACTGCTATAGTTTTCAATCTCTATACAATTGTTACTATATGTAAATAGCAAATATTTATTTTGCCATCCCAACTACGCACAATAATAATAATAATAATAATAATAATAAATAATGACTTTAATGCATGACATTTTAAACCACTTTTTAATATAATTTTTGACATTATAAAAATATTCAGTTATTATTAAATATTTTTGAATGTTATTGAATTATAATTTTAGAAATTATTAATACTAATAATAATTTAATTAGTAGTAATTTAATGTAAATATAAAAAATGCAAAAAAAAAAAACTATAGGGGTTGATCACTATATAGATGTGAATCCTGTGTAAATACATTTATGCCATTTCTGTTTATTTTTGTGGAAACCTTGATACATTTAATTTTTCAGAAAGAACATATAAAAATAATAATAATTTTTTTCCTTTAGAATAACAGCACTGACAAATAATGAAACCAGAAATCTACTTAATAAAGTGAATTATGATGCTTTTTTTCCCTTCATCAAGCATTCATTTCTCAATGCCATCCATCTGTCCGCAGTAAATGCAGTGCACACTCTCTCTCTCATACACACACACACACACACACAGTCACTCTCACACACACACAGTCACACAAACACACTCTCTCTCTCACACATACTCACTCTTTCTCTCTCACACACATACATACACACACACACACACACATATACACACTCTTTCTCTCTCTCACACACACACACACACACACACACACACACACACACACGTTCAGGAGAAAGAGGAGCAGCTCCTAAAGGTCTCTGGTACTCGGAGGGCCTTAAGAGAGACTGGCTTATTTTTAACTGTGTAAAGTGCAAAAAAGTTTGGGATCGTGGATCTGGCGGCTCCCCGGTGATATTTCAGTTCTCCTAACTAGGCCATTGAAAGTAGGATATTGCTGTCCTACAAACCACCCCACATCCCTCTCTCTCTCTCTCTCTTCTCTAGTCCCGTGAGACATGAACCATTTTCAACCACCTGGTCGCCTGTTCTGGGCTCAGAGACGCAGCGAGATCCAGGGCCACCTCACGCAAACGCCGGCGATCAGAGATAACCAGAGCAAACCAGAAAATAATGACAATCCGTTCAGATCGATGGACAGTCCCATCATTTCTGCCTGTTTTTTGCTTTTGATTCTCACTTGAACTTGAACCCAGTTTTCCTTCTTAAATCCCTTGAAATTATCAAACAGGTCAATTAAATTGCCAGGTTTTTTTTTGTTTGTTTTAATTTAAGGCAAGGCAAGGGAAGTGTATTTATATAGCACATTTGACACACAGTGGAAACATTTCTGATCATTATCAATGTTACAGAAATACATTTAATAATAAATACATAAATACATAAATAAAATTTTTATTAACAAAAATATAATTAAATTATTTAAATTATTAATAAAATAATGGCAAAATTTGTAATATATATATATATTTGATTTTTACATGCCCAAATCTGTAATATGAATAATATATATATATGTTTATAAATTATTAAACAATGTCATGCAAAGAAATAGATTCAATAATTAAATATTATTAGTAAAATAACAAAACAAAAAAATAAAAATAAAAGAAGTGAAAACTGAAGAAAAGAATAAAAGTTATAGGCATGTTGGATTTCAATGTTTTTTTGTAATGAATTTTGAATAAATAATTAAAATTAATTTAATTTTAGCATTTTTGTGAACGTCTCATTTGCCATTATTTAATTAGATTTAGTCCATCAGCATGCAAGTTTTTTTTAGTCTAATATAAAATTACTTAAAATAAAATAAACGTTGACTGAAAAAAAATAAAGGCAACATTTCTCATCTTTATCAGTTTAACTTCAAGTACTAAAATAACCAAAACCAAATACACTAAAATAGAAAATATAATGACTTAAAATAAACGTTAACTGAAATAAAATAAAAACTTCAACTTGTTTTATTTCAGCTGGTTGCCAAGGCAACATTTCTAATTTTTACCAGAAGTAACCAAAACATATCAATTAAAATTAATAAAAGCTATTTACAACATTTTAAAAAATACAACTAAAAATGACAAAACAAAATTACTAAAACTTTAACTAAAATTAATGTGAAAAAATATAAAAATAAAATGTAATTCAAAATATTAACAAAAACTATAATAGTATAACACTGCTTCAGAAATGATAACTACAACAATACAGTGCTGCAGATAATCAACCAATATTTTCTCTCGATTTATTTTTGTACTGTTGATTTTATTTGCCAACCTTATTCTATTTTCTCCTGCACTTTCGCAGCCTTTTCCACATTGTGTACAGTTTCTCTATTTTCACCTGATCTCGTAATCTGTCCGTCTCCTCCTGATACGCCGCCAGCTGTTTCTTCCACTGCTCCACGTTAGCGTTAGCCTCATGCAGCGCCGCCACCAGTTTAGCGTTACTGTCCTGTAAGGTGAAGAGCTCAGACTCCAGATTCATCTCACAGATCGAGCTGAAATACACACAACCCTGATATGAGAATACAGTGAAAATAAAGATAACTTTTATTGAAGCTTTAATGCTCTGTGCATCAAAGCAAGCATGCACTCTATAAAAAAGCAATTTTAATACTTAGCGTTACACCAATCAGATAATCCTAGCATGTGAAAATTCATTGCATTTATTTATGTTTCATATTCCAAGCAACATGTTTTCATAAAGGGTTAAACAAGAGCAAAATGGAAACCAAATATGAATAAATAATCTAATTAATATACATTCAATTCATAATTATCACCATGACAACATAAATAATGTGCTTTCCCAGGTGTCAAAGGTCATTTTATGATATTGACCAACCAGGGTTATTATCGCTTACTAAAACTAAAATTATTAAAACATTTTTGTTAACTGAAGTAAAGCTGAAATAAAATAAAATATAAATATTGTATGAAAAACTAAACGAACATTTGAAATATTGCTTTGACAACTAGATTAAATAAATTTAAGTTGAAGTACTAAAATTACTAAATTAAATTACTTAAAATTAAACTAAATGAAACAAAAGCTAAAATGGAACTAAATCTAAAGCTGAAATAAAAATAAATTAAACCTTAATATTTTATATATATATAAAATATCATAAAATTACAAAAATTAAAACGACAACTAAAATTAAAATGAATATATAAATTAAAATTTAAAAAATATATAAATAAAAAATAATAACCTTATTTAAAAAAAAAAACAAACAAACAAACAAACAAAAAAACTTTTACAGTATAAAAGTATATAAATAATACTAAAATAACTCTTTGGCCAGCAAAGAAAATAACAAAACAGAGTACATTAAAACTGTCCACATGTATACCACTGTTTTCACATTCTGGCTCACAAATAATGTCAAAAAACAAACTACTACAGTTTTCAGAACAGCATCTGATCTGTAATTTCCTTTGACTGCAGAAAACTGTGCAGCGTTTAGTGCATGAAATGTTTCCAGGAATAAAGTGGAGCGTCGCTGCACACAAACGCTCTTAACTGGTTACTTTTACAGGAACTATTCAGATGCTCTCCATAGCAACCCTGTTAGAAAAGAGTCCTGTGATGATCGAACACAAGAGCAAACGGCTGAGAATGAAAGGACATGCTGATTTCTGTGTGTGTGTGTGTGTGTTTATTACTCATCAGACTAATGGCAGATCAGTACAGCATCTCTCCTGAATGTGTAAGACGAGCTGCTTCACAGGTGAAAACCCACCAAAAAAATAAAAATTGTATGTAAAATGTAAAAATCTTTCTGTTTGCAAACAAAATGTGAGTGGTGCTTGCTAGTTATGCGCTGAAATTTATTTTGGTTTCTTGTTTCTGTAAAAAAAAAATTAATTTCAGGGTTATTATAGGTACCTAAAAAAAATTTAAAATTCTAACCGTTAAAATAAATGAAATAAAACTTGAAATAAAATAAATGTTAACTGAAATAAATCAAAATATAAAAACCTTTAGCTACTTGCCAAATCTACAATTTTAATTTTTATTTATTTTAACTTGATGTACCAAAATAACTAAAACTAAAATAAAAAATTAATAAAAACTACTGTATATAGACACAAAAAAAAACCTACTAAAAATGACCAAAAATCACAACAAAATCACAAAAACTAACTAAATTAAAATTAAAGCAGAAAATATAAAATTAAACACTGATTCAAAATATTAATAAAACTATACTTTTTAATTATATAATTATGTTTCTGCTCCAATTTGTTGTTGCATTCTAAACATTTCTACAGTGGCTGTAATAAAACTTATTTTCATGACACATTTATTCAAATATTCAAGGATAAAGGAGATCCGCACTCATCCAAACAGTCCAAACAGTCCAAAAAGACTTGTATCATTTATTACTCAGAATGGCTTTTGCACTTTTTTGCACATTTTGTAACCTCTGAGTAATAAATGATACAAGTCTTTTTAGACTGTTTGGATGAGTGCAGATCTCCTTTATCCTTGAACCTTTGTATTTTTGGATTTACGCACCTTATACTATTGGTTTATTGGACTTTTGGACAAGTGTTTGGCACTACGACCTTTCCTTTTGTAGATTTATTCAAATATACATTAAATAATGAAGACAAGAGATTAAAAATATGACGAATATGTAATATAGTGCATATGTGTATATATATATATATATATATATATATATATATATATATATATATATATACACACACACTCCACTTTTGAGATATTTTTTTTCTAGATAAATAAGTTTATGGATGTTAAATGACTTTCCTGAGGTAAATGTGACATTACAAGAAGCTGTTTTATTGATGTCTTTCTGTGGTTGAATCTGATTGAGTGATTACATGAGAGATTATACACTTCAGTAAGTTGTAGTGTCCCTTTTAGCACCTTCTGATGTTCATTCATGTTTATTTCTTGCTCTAATTAAAAATCATTGCTTTGTTTAATAATTTCAGCCCTTCAAAACTGATTTGGCTGAACCAAAAATGCAGAATGTCGAAGAAATTCGGTGCCAAGATGCAAGTGTGCTGGAGGCGGTTGCTATGCAGTTGCTAAGGTGTTCAGAACAGTTGCTACAACAACTCACATGTAATTGTTGGTGCTCAGGAAAGCTGAATTTAGGGGCATTTAATGGGCTCTTTCAGGCAGGAAAAGGCCCATTATAGTGTGATAAATGGCTGTTACACTCTTCCTCCTCCAATATTTCCCCACAAATGTGCGAAGGCGGACGTGTAGTCAGATGTCTTACCCCTCTGAGAACATCTTCTTAATGCGCTCCTTCTCTGAGGACAGAGTAATATCAGCGCTCTGGCTCCGGAAGAGCTTGTCCTCCGGTCCGTTCACACACATCATTGGAGGAGACTGCAGCTCGTCAGACAAATCCTACAACACACACACACACACACACAGAAGAAGACTGTTATCAGATGAATCCAGACACACACTGACAGCACTGCCTCTGTCTGACTCACACTGACAGACTTCAAGGTAAATCCTTTTAACAGACAACTGAGTTTTACACAAAAAAAAAAACAACTTACTATATTTACAATAATAGAAATAAATAAAAATAACATATAAAACAGTGCCATCTGTGCCCCAGTGAATACTATCGATACTGAACTTAGTCCTATTATTCAAAAGATGACTTGTTTTTTTTGCACATAAAGCAAATTAAATAGTTTTATTTTAAAATGTTTTTCATCATGTTGGCATATTATGAAAGAAATGTGATCCTGTCACAGGATACTAATATTGTTGTAACTGTAATAGTACATCGCAATGTCAATGTGTGATAACTAGGCACAAAAGAAGCAACAGAGAGAATCAAACAGTGACACTATCAGAACATAATCAGCAATTTATTACAATTCTAAATATATACATTATTTAGCTTATTGCCCAGCTTATTGTGTATACAACATTAAATAAGTCATATATATATGCAGCATGAATAAATTATAACAAATTTATGAAAATAAAAATATAAAATACATGTTATTATACATTATATATTCCACGTTTACTATAAACAAAGATTGCAATTTTTCAAGACTATATCCCAATATTTAGTTAAAAAGAGTCATTTAAATTACAATTATATATCGCTTATTGTGTATATACACAAATAATTATATCTATAAAATATATAAATTCATATAAAAATAACACACACACACACACACACACACACACACACACATATATATATAGATATGGCTGCTGTTCAAGGCTGTAACACCATTTCGTTAAAATGAGTAATTTAATTCTAAATACGTGTCACTTATTTTGTATACACACAATAAATATTACATATAATGCATAATTTATTTTATAAACAGTTAGGTCCATATATTTGAACACTGACAGAGTTTTCATAATTTTGGCTCTGCATGCAACCAGAATAGAATTAAAATGAAACACTCAAGATGAAATTGAAGTGCAGACTTTAAGCTTTAATTCAAGGGGTTGAACAAAAATATAACATACAGTCCCTCCATTTTCAGGAGCTCAAATATAATTGGACAAATAAATATAATCATAAATAAAACGTTCATTTTTAATATTTTGTTGAGAATCCTTTGCAGGCAATGACTGGCTTTAGTCTGGAACTCATGGACATCACCAGAGACTGGGTTTCCTCCTTTGTGATGCTTTGTGGCTCTTTCTGCCTTTAGTTTTGTCTTCAGCGAATGAAATGCAGCTCAATCAGGTTGAAATCAGGAGATTGACTTGGCCATTGCAGAATATTCCACTCTTTTACATTCAAAAACTCCTGGGTTGCTTTTGCTGTATGTTTTGGGTCATTGTCCATTTGTACTATGAAGCGCTGCCCAATCAACTTTGCTGCATTTGACTGAATCTGGGCGGAGAGTATATCTCTATACACTTCAGAACTCTTCCGGTTGCTTCTGTCCTCTGTCACATCATCACTAAACAGCAGTAACCCAGAGCCACTGAAGCCATGCAGCTCAAGCATCACACTGCTCCATGTTTCACAAATGATGCTGTGTGCTTTGATCATGAGCTGTTCCAAGCCTTCTCCAGACTTTTTTCTTCCCGTCATTCTGGTACAGGTTGATCTTAATTTCAGCCGTCCAAAGAATGCTTTTGCAGAAGCGCTCTGGCTTTTGGCCTTGTTAGCTTGTGGTGAAGCCTCTGTATTTGCTCTGGTGAAGTCTTCTCTTGATTGTAGACATGTCTGTCTCCTGGAGAGTGTTCTTCTCTTGGCTGGATGTTGTGAAAGGGTTTTTCTTCACCATGGAGAGGATTCTCCGATCATCCACCACTGTTGTCCTCCGTGGACATCCAAGTCTTTTTATGTTGCTGAGCTCACCAGAGCAATCTTTTTTTCTCAGAATGTACCAAACTGTTGATTTGGTCGTTTCTAACGTTCCTCCTATCTCTCTGATGGATTTGAGCAACAGCTTCCAAATGCAAATGGTGCACTTAAAATCAACTTTACCTGCTTAATTGATGTAGAAATAATGAAGGAATAGCCCACGGCTGTCCATGAAACAGCCGTGGGCTATTTATGAATGAATAGCCCACGGCTATATTTATTTATGAAACAGCTTTTGAGTCAATTGTCCAATTACTTATGGTTCCTTGAAAAAGGGGGGAAGAGGTGTAATTCCTTAAACGAAATGATAAATACACATTACACTGCTGATGAGTGACCCAGATTTCAGCAGGTGAGTTTGAAATACATAAGGACATTCTCAGTCTTGTAATAATAAAAGGTGAGCAAATTCACCATAATGAGCAGAATTCTATCATTACAAATAAACCAGCAATTAAATTATCATAATACAGTTTTCAGTTGTCATTGTAAATCATTATTTCATCATTATTTCCACTTGGTCATTTTATTTAATTTCAACATTCAAGGTATGAAATATGATTGGTTTCTGGTGAAGCCCGTCTGTGTCTGTCTCGTGTGAAAATGACCTGATTTCGCTCCTGCAGTGGCAGATGATGCTCCAAGGTTGACTGTGGGAGTCAGCTGATTGTGGAGCTCGAGGGACATGTGATGTGTGTATTAGAGTTTGATAAAGCACAAACCCCCTTTACTACATCAACAGCGGCTGCTTATATTCCCACAAAACTCTGAATCACACCACGGCACTCATGCTGACGTGTGCGGGAGAGAATGTCAAACTCACCTGAGAGAACTGACAGCATCCGGATTGAAAGCATTGAGAGAAAACCATAAAAGATACAGTCATTCCCATCATTTATCATGTGTGGGGGAGACCGGTGACATTTTTACATGCTGCTCACACACTTCTACAAATCTACCTGCCTTCTTTTGGATAAGAAACATTTAGTGTCAAGCAAATAGATTAAAAATTAGATCAAATTATTGAGATATATTGAGTCAGAATGTTATAGTGGTTGAGGGCAAATGTAACACTTGAAAACATATTAGCCAATTTATCTCAAATAAATATCATTATCTTAATGCTTATAAACAGTAGTTAAATTGACCAGCTGCTAGTTATAGATAAAAAAAAAACCCTCTTTACTTGAATTAAACCTAAAAAAAATAAACCTACCTACCTACCTTTTTTTTAAGATTCAATCTTTTAATACAGTCATCAAATTTTTATTTCATAGCTACAATTTCCCCTCAGTGAAACCCTACAAGCATGAGATTAAAATCAATGTCAAAACTTAAGACAGCAGGTAAAATACAGGAAATTAGAAATATTAACGCCTCAAAATTATTTAATTGCTGAAATGACCTCACTTCATTTCCACCGACCTAGAGAAATCTACTGAGCATGTGCAGTATAAGTATCACTCCAGTTTGATTGCAATTGAATAAATTCTCACAGTCAGTGTTTGAGAAAACTAAACTATGGTCTGTATGAATGAGTAACTCTTAAATCTTTGACACTAGTCCAAATCGAAATCAAGCCTAAAATCCCATTTAGGTAATAATAAACTAAACTCATGCTCAAAATTCAGTTGTGAATCTTGATCGTATCTAGATTTCAGGTGTCACTCTGGTTTATAACCAAACTGTGTGTGAATGCAACAATGTTTAACACTGAAACAGGACTGACGAATGCCTTCTGCTGCTGAAGCTTGATTCAGTCCTCTCTGATTCTGTGTAACGAGAACAGATGCGGACAAAAGCAAAACTGAAGTGGACTGTGCAGTATTGAGTGTGAACAGCAGAAGGAACGGCTCTCGTCAGTATGTCGAGAGGTCTGCGTCTCTAACGGCCCTTCAACAGCCTGCTGACCTGAAAAGACCAGCAGCTCGACATCATACGAGAAGACAGACACTGGCAGAGAGCGAACAGGACAGCTCCGGATAATTTTATCACTGTCCTAGTTCTCCTCTCACTTCCCAGTGAGACGAATGACCCAGCTCATCCTGCTCTAGGATTACAGTAACACTTCACTTACCACCAGGGTTGTGACGGTGAGGAAATTTTCCCACCGGTTAATCGTCGTGTGACAACACCGGTAATACCGGTATCACCGTGGTGGGGAGGGCGTTTGACTTTTCCCTCTTTTCTTTGCTTTTAAATAGCTTGTAAAAGCACTGTGCACATTTTACTTTCACGGCAATTCGGCGTCAAGCAGTTGTTTGTTTTTAGTTTGTTTGAGTGTTCCCACTTTCCCTCACTTTCCTCCGCTTTTAAATAGCTTGTAAAAGCACCGAGCACATTTTACTTTCACTTTTAAATTAGCGGCAATTCGGCATCAATTGCTTGAATTCAATTCAAGCAACAACAAAATACAACTTATAACTTTTATTAACAAAACGAATAAAAATACACCATGCTATATGCCTAATATAAAATAACAAATAACTTACAAATTTTAAATAGGAATACAAAACTGAAAATCAGTAAAGATTGAGGAACAAATAATTATAAACGTAGAACGTTTATTAGCAAAACGATTAAGAAAGTTTGGAGGCACGGACTGCATAGCCTATACTTTGATGTAAAATAATGGGGGGAAAAAAAAAAAAAAAAAATCACAGTTTAAATAAAATAAAAATCAGCAAATACTGTGGAACCAAATAAATGAGAAACGAATGTTAAAAAAAACCTTCCAATATCACCTTAGATAAATGGCAGGTCAACAGGCTTTTCAAGATCCAAAATATTTTTAAAACAGGCACTTTTACATTTTGTTTTGAAACTCTTCTGCCATCGTCTTGTCTGTCTCACCTCACTCTTCTTGTCAGTCAGCTCGACTCACTCTCCTCACGTGATAAATGAAATCTGATCTGTGATGCGCGATTGTCGTTCGTTCGGTGTGCTGCATTGAGCAGCCGCGTTCAGTTTTAATTGTAGTGTCTGTTCTCTAACTGAACTAAATGATTTTTATTACTATTAAAAAAATCTAAATGACGGTGAGGGAAGTGACGTAACCGCTGTTGCGGCATAACACCGGTATCACCGCCAACACCGTCTATCGCAGCAACCCTACTTACCACACACACACACACACACACACACACACACACACACACACACACACACACACACACACACACAAGATCTGTCAGATGAAGAGCAGAAACTACAGGAAGATGAGTAAAGCTAGGTGGCTATGAACTGTTGCCAGGGCGTTGCCATGGAGTTGCTAAAGTGTTGTGGGTGCCAGGGTTACCAGGACGTTGCTGTGCAGCTGCTAAAATGTTGTGAATGGTTATTAGGATGTTGCTATGTGGTTTCTAAGGAGTGGCTGCAATGTGTTTCCAGGCTTCTAGAATGTTGGGTGGTTGCTAGAGTGTTGCTGTGCAGCTGCTACAGTGCTGTGAGTGGTTGACAGGATGTTGCTATGTGGATGCTAAGGAGTGGCTGGAATGTGTTGCCAGGCTTCTAGAATGTTGGGTGGTTGCTAGGGTGTTGCTATGCAGCTGCTACAGTGCTGTGAGTGGTTGTTAGGATGTAGCTATGGATGTAGCTATGTGGATGCTAAGGAGTGGAAGGAATGTGTAGCTAGGCTTCCAGAATGTTGGGTGATTGCCAGGATACAGCTGGTAAAGTTTTGTCAGTGTTGTCAGAATGTTGCTATGCAGCTTTAATGTATCACAAGACTTCTAGAATGTTGTTTGGCTGCCAGGGTGGTTGGTTTGCAGCTTCTAAAATGCTATGTGGTTGCCAGGGCGCTGCTAAGCAGATACTAAATTGTTGTGAGTGAGGGTTGCCGGGGTGTTGCTATGCAGCTTCAATACTTTGCCAGGCTGCTAGAATGTTGGGTGGTTGCCAGGGTGTTGCTTTAATAATAATTAATAATTCGTTACATTTATATAGCGCTTTTCTGGGTACTCAAAACGCTTTACATAGAAGGGGGGAATCTTCTCATGCACCACCAGTGTGCAGCATCCACCTGGATGATGCGACGGCAGCCATATTGCACCAGAATGCCCACCACACACCAGCTTATTGGTGGAGAGGAGACAGAGTGATGAAGCCCATCAGTGTATGGGGATGATTAGGAGGCCATGATGGTCAGAGGCCAATGGGAAAATTTAGCCAGGATAGCAGGGTTACACCCCCTACTCTTTTTCGAAGGACATCCTGGGATTTTTAATGACCACAGAGAGTCAGGACCTCGGTTTAACGTCTCATTCAAAGGACGGTGCTTTTTACAGTACAGTGTCCCCGTCACTATACTGGGGTGTTAGGACCCACACAGACCACAGGGTGAGCACCCCCTGCTGGCCTCACTAACACCTCTTCCAGCAGCAACCTAGTTTTTCCCAGGAGGTCTCCCATCCAGGTACTGACCAGGCTCAACCCTGCTTAGCTTCAGTGGGCAACCAGTCTTGGGCTGCAGGGTGATATGGCTGTGCAGCTTCAATGCATTGCCAGGCTGCTAGAATGTTGGGGGGTTGCCGGGGGGTTGCCAGGGTGTTGCTATGCAGCTTCTAATGTGCTCTGTGTGGTTGCTAGGATGTTGTTATGTGGTTGCTAAGCAGTGGCTTCAATGGATTGCCATGGTGCTAGAATGTTGGGTGGTTGTCAGGGTGTTGCTATGCAGCTTTAATATACTGACTGTCTTCTAGAATGTTGGGTGGTTGCCAGGGTGTTGCCATGCAGCTGCTTTGGTGTTCTAAATGGTTACCAGGCCATTTCTGTATGGTTTGTGGTTAACGTGGTTGATAAACGATGTCACACCTGAGGCGCTGCGATACTGAGAGCTGTGGCGCTCATCTCCATCTTGTCCTGTGATTTTTCTCTGGCCAGACGCGCAGCTTCCTTCACCTCTTTAAAACGCTCGGCAAACTGCAACAAAAACACACAGTGCTGTATTATATATGAGGTGATGCAAGTATTTGCAAACATGTCTGTGTAAAACTATATTATGTTGGTTTTTTCCACCTTCTTAATTTAATTTGAAGCATTTGCATTCATGTACTTGCACAGAGACAATGCATTGTGTAATTTCTCTATAAATGGGCCATTAATGGTCACATATCATGAAAATCTGACTTTTTCCGTGTTTAAGTGCTATAACTGGGTCCCGGTGCATCAATCCAACCCAGGAAACGTGAAAAAGAACAAACGAGTAAATTTTTTTGGTAGGCCTTTCTCTGCAAGCTTGTGAAAAAACAAGCCGCTCAGATTTCGCTACCCCCGTGACGTAGAGAGGGGATCTTATTATAACATTACCGCCCCTTATTCTGCAAGTTTCCACCCACGGCACCACCATTTTGTTTTCGCAAGCGGTGTACCAGATCTAACGCCATGGCGAACGTTCGAGCAAAGCATGCTAACTGTTCTGTTTTCAGCTGCACAGAAGAGCACAGAACACTGTTCAGAGTCACAGCCTCAGAGGAGACAAAAGAGCAATGGATTTATTGATTTATTTACTGTATATTATGCTGCTGCCACACAGATCTAATATGCGATTTCTTTGCCAGCTGTTCACCTTCACAGACATAAGTGACTGTGTTTTTTAATGTAAACTTGTGTGTATTTGACAGTTAAAGCGCAATAAGACATGAAAGAGAACCTAGCGTAGCACTCACATGCCATGTGACAGCCGCTTTCTGTGCGTTCACTTCGGATGTGTACGCTCAGAAAAGTGTATATCAGAAGTTTAAAATAATACGGTTTAAAATGCATGATTTAAGCGATAGACATGACAATCAAAACCAAACAGATGTTTTTTAGCAGAATATCCGAGGCATGAGCTGTAAAGGCACAGCCCAATTCTGGAAAAGGGGGCGGGGAGCAGCAGCTCATTTCCATTTAAAGAGACATGCACGAAAACAGTGTGTTTCTGCTTTCACTCAAAATAAGCATTTTCAAAATGATATAATGAATGATCTGTGGGATATTTTGAGCTGGAACTTAGACACATTCTGGGGACACCTGAGACTTATATTACATATTGTAAAAAGAGGCATAATAGGTCTTCTTTAAAGAAGACATTATTGTCCTGACGTTCACACCTGGTGCAGCTGCTGCTCCGTGGCGAATCCGAGGCCATAGACTGTGTTAGCTCTGCTGTCCGCCCACTGACCGAACTTCTGAGATGTCTTAGTGAACGTCATGTTGGCGCTGACTGTGCTGTTGATGATCGCCTGCCAAAAGAGAGGACGTCAGTTGAAGAAAATTCTGAAAAAGCACCCATTTAAAGAACACAAAACCAGATTTGACGCTGACGGTACCCATTGACTTCCATAGTATGGAAAAAAATACTATGGAAGTCAATGGCTACCATCAACTGTTTGGTTAACAACATCCTTTAAAATACCTTTTTTGTGTTTAACAGAAGAAAGAAACTCATACAGGTTTGGAACAACATGAAAGTGAGTAAAATACGATAACTTTCATTTTTTGGTGGACTATCCCTTTAAAAGTTAAAGTTAAAAAAGTCATAAAATTGGGTAATTTTTTACAGAACATGCAAGAATACCAGAAAGGTTTGTGATGCAACTATCTGTAAAGCACTGTTTACATAGAGCAAAACAAACATTATTCCCACCTCAACAGGATGATTTAGAACCATTACGGCTCAAATAACATCTATTTTTAACCACAACATCTGACCTCAAATAGACCAAGAAAGAGCGATACTGTAAACATGATTTATGCAAGTTTATGCACACTGTTGATATTATGTTGTGCTGTTTGGGACAGTATTTGAAGACTGAGTGTGTATAAAGAAGTTAAACATTAATAAATAAAAATACTGCGGCACAAGCTGGTGTAAGCATTTCATGCAGCTTTAAATAGTAGATCAGTAATAAATGCTGAAGCCTAAACCGCAATCATTCAGGTTAACAGTCTGACTGGAGCCACACTTATGATCCCTGAGAGAGTTTAAAACATGAAATCTAATAACTGTGAGAGACTGCGATGATAAACACTTCATATGACATGTTGAATGTATCATAAATATCTGAACTGCACTATGTTTTTTTTTTTTTAATCTGAACAAACCAATAAAGCTGCACAAAGATGATCACAACATTTCAAGCCATCATGGTGAAGCAATAATACAACTAGAGAGACCAAGAGAGACTCTTATAAATGACTGTCTTTAAAATCAAGTCTTTTATCTTCATCATTTATGTAATCAAAAATACTGAAAAAAAAAACGGTAAAATTGTGAAATATTATTATAATGTAATATTATATATAATATATTACATAATTACAACGTAATAGCTGTTTTCTATGTGAAAATATAATAAAATGCAAATTTATTCCTGTGATCAAAGCTGAATTTTCAGCATCATTACTCCGGTCTTCAGTGTCACATGATCATTCAGAAATTATTCTAATATGCTGATTTGCTGCTCATATGCTGATTATTATCAATGTTGAAAACAAGTGTGTTGCTTCATATTTTTGTGGAAACAGATACATTTTACTTCTCAGGATTCTTTGATGAATAGAAAGTTCAAAAGAACACCATTTATTTCAAATAGAAATCTTTAGTGATTTTATGTCTTTAATGTCACTTTTGATCAATTTAATCTGTTACTGCTGAATTAAAGTAGGTTATTAGTATCTTTACTGGCCAAAAACTTACCAACTTTAATGTATTGTATATAGACATTATCTTTCAGGATTCTCTGATCATTTTAATCCTAAATTAAATGAAATGAAATGAAATGAAATGAAATGAAATGAAATGAAATGAAATGAAATTAAATGAAATTAAATGAAATTAAATTAAATTAAATTAAATTAAATTCATCCTAGCTGAATAATAAAAATGTTAATTTCTTAAAAAAATATATACATATATATACACGCATACACACACACACACACACAGTCTGTTAAGATACAAAATAAGTAATACTGTTAAAAGATTTTATGTCATATTGGAGTTTCACAAGAGGTCATTCACCATGATTCTGGTATTGTAGCTCTTCTGCTTTGTGTGGTAATGTGGCTTATTGCGTCTCTCATGGCTTACTGTTTTATTCTCTCTGCTTCTCTAATGACTCCTGTTCCTCCTGACAGCAGGAGTCATGTGACTGCAGATTACCACGGTGACCGCCGGAATAATGCAGCACTGGACTCGTGACAGTGAGGTCATCCTGAATCCAAATGTGGGTTAGTTTGAGGTGTTGGATGAAGCCGAGACACTCCAGTAATCCATGAACAACTGAGATTTACAGGCTTCGGTGAGGACAATCTGCTCCATTCATGAGCTTAATACAAATGCTGATATCATTGTACGAGAAGATGAAACGCCCAACAGTTCAGAGAGGTGAAGTTAACTACCAATGCATGAGATGCGTTTGTTTACACTAAAAATAAACATATTAGAATGATTTCTGAAGGATCGTGTGACACTGAAGACTGGAGTAATGATGCTGAAAATTTAGCTTTGATCACAGCAAATAAATTACATTTTAATATATATTCACATAGAAAAAACAACAACTTTGAATTGTAATAATATTTCACAATATTACTGTATTTTTCATCAAACTAAATGAAGTCTGGATCATCTTCATGAGCATCAAGATACAAAACTGCACAATAATCTTTAGGCAAACAAATGCCTGTAATATTATTGGGCCTCTTTTCATTTTCAGACTCATTGAGAAGGATTGCAGACAGACAGCAAGCATTTCTGCTTCTGATAAACATCCGAATCACAAGGCCATGAACCACAGTGCATTCATAGAGGAATATTAAAAGAGCAAAACAATTACTGGCACATTTGAATGTGTGTATGTTCATTCATTCAATCAGCCGTTTCCTCACAAACACACACTTCTGCTCAAAAGTTTGGAGTACGAAAGAAATTAATACTTTTATTCATCAAGGACGCATTAAATTGATCAAAAGTGACAGCAAAGGCATTTATGATGTTACAGAAGATTTAAACTCAGACGCCAAATATAAACAGAATTCGGATTTTTTTTCCCTTACAATTCTGCGTTTACGTCTCACAATTGTCCCCCCCCCCCCCCCCCCCCCCCCACAGATTAACAAATAAAAAAAGTAATTGCAACTTTTTCTCTCACAATTCTAACTTTCTTGCAACTGGGAGTTTATGTCTCACAATTTATATAAACCTACTCGTATAAATTTGCAATTCTGAGAAGAAAAGACCAAATTCAGAATTGCGAGATATAAACTCAGAATTGCGAGTTTCTCTCACAATTCTGAGTTTATATCTCACAATTCTATGTTTATGGAATTGTGAGATAAAGCTGGATTTACCTTTTTTAAAAAAATATTTTTTTATCCCGTGTCAGAAACAAGCTTCCATATTAACCTGAAGAGCACATACAAGCAAAACAAGCGGTCATTGGTCATTTCACGTCAATCAGAAGCTTTCTAAAAGTGGGCGGCGCTTGACCAGAACAATCTGCAAACTGTTTCTCTGAGACTATCGCAGCGACTCAAGGTCGTCTGTGAGCTGCTGTCTTTCCTCCTTTGATCAGCGTCTCCGGTGGAGCGGTTAGACAGCTCTGATTTGCTCCATCAACGAGTATTGATTATCCCGACAGGATGCAAGTCATGCAGCTCCGCACCGATGCGGGAGTTTTCCTGCACTCAACTCTCCTCTCATTCGCTCTGATATCAGGTGTTGAGCTCTTAACCTTCACTACAGTGTAAATCCTCTCACGGGGAGTATTTCGTTTGGCTCTAATCACATGGACTCAATAATCACTATCTAAAAGCTTGTAGCTGACAGAGATGTTTATTGCGTTACGCCGCTGCAGTCGGGTGGATTTCCTGGCATGCTGCACTGATGATAACCACGAGAGACTTTCTGCAAAACCTACGGCATGTTGCTAGTGTGCACTCTGTGCAACGAGTACAGTATACACATGCACTGAATAGCATGATGACACACATTTGACAAAATATGCAATAAACAACCAAAGAACATTAAGTGCAAAACAGTTTCGCACTATGCAATGCACTTTATTTCAAATTCCATTTCCAGTGTGACTATAAATGGTGATATCAAGCACAATCTCCCTCTTGACTCAATAATTAGTGTTATAATTAGGTCTAAATGTCAAATTATTATTCAGTAATATTATCGATTTAACTGCACTGACACTATTTTCATAACTGATGAAATTTTGCAATTATAGACCTGAATTGAACTAAATAATGACATTATTTACTTCTGTAGAGCTTTACATCTGAAATTTAATTTGTTTCAGTGATGTAAATATCACTGAGATGATATTACAGTTTTTAATTAAAATTTTTAATTTTTTTTCCATTTTCCATTTTAATTTTAGTTTAAGTTGTAGCAATTTTGTTGCTTTTTTGTAATTGTTAGTAGTTGTTTTTTTATGTGTATATAATTTTTTATAAATTTTTATTTCAGTTTTAGTTATTTTAGAACATCAAGTTAAACTAAATTAAAATGAGAAATGTTGCCTTAAATAATTTATGTATTTTGATTTCAGTTAACATTTATTTTATTTGAAGTAATGGAAATGTTATTTAATGGTTTTAATTTTAGTTAATTATAATGACCCTGGTTTGTTTCATAATTAATAACATTTGTAACATTGACACCGTTATTGAACTGAATTGATCTGAATTATGACACTATTGTTTTCAGTAGAGCTGCTTTACAGCTGAAATTGAATTTTCTTTATAATGAATTAATTTGACAACATTAAAGGTACCATAGAACGCATTGATACAGTATTTTAAATTGTTCTCTGATATCTACATAGAAGGTATGTGGCTTAGGTAAGGCCAAAAAATCTCCAGAAACGGTTTTACATGTGCATTTACAACCCTAGGATTTGTCTCTACAATGAAATGGTCTGTTTTTAACTTATTTGGAAGGGTCATGAATAATAATGTTGAGCTCTGCTCTGAATGGCTGTTTCACAGTGCGGCTCTGCTCTGATTGGCTGTTTCACAGTGCGGCTAATTTCAGTAGCTCACAGCAGGAAGGAAACAGGGAAAATATATATTTCAGTACTTTCTCGTGCAGTTATGTCGTTGGGTACTTATACTGTATATAAAATGCGGGCATCAGGGAGCCACTATTAATATGCGGGGCACTGAAACTGCTTTTGAATGCACGATCGCGTTTTTGTTTCACTTTCACTTTCGAGATTCGCGATCGCACGAACTCTGTTTATACTATGGAGCGGCAGAACTTACCACACATTTTACAAGATTAGATGATTGTCAGTGGTGCTCAGGATCTGTAAATCATTCACCATCATCCTCAGTCATCTCTCCTTACTCTGTTTATGTGGTAAGTGAAATCTTATGTACTGCAATGTAAGAGGCTACAGCTAGCAAGCTAACCATGTCCCTTTAGTGGCTCGTGTTATTTTATTATTTTATTTTAATATTTTATCGTTATTTGCTTTCCGTGCCTTTCTGAATACAGACAGACACCAACCCATCCCTGCACTTCACATCCCCTGCACAGCCTGGAACATAACATTTATTTCCATGATCTGCCATTTTTGCTAATGTCCTCGCTTGTTTCTTCACAATACCTGCAGAACTTCTGATGGTTCGGCTGGCGGCTGCCCTAGAACATGGGCGGGTATATGCAAATGTTGGGGGCGTAGTGATCCTGACTGTGATGTCACAGTCGGTGTTATGTTCTGATTCGCCTGTTTTTCAGTGGTCTTTTTCATGCAGGAGATTTACATAAGGAGGAAACAATGGTGTTTGAGGCTCACGGTATGTCATTTCCATGTACAAAACTGTTATTATTTAACTATGCTAAGGTAAATACAGTTTTCCATTCTATGGCACCTTTAAGTTGCTTTGAAACTGTACTGTAAAGAAATTAAAAAAAAAAAAAAAAGTTTCATACACTATATGCATTCCTTTATACATACACATTTACATAATACATACTTCATAGTCATGCACTTTGAATGCAATGCAAGTTGCTTTTGATAAAAGCATCTGCCAAATGCATAAATGTATGTTGCCTACTGTATTGCTATTTTTCTTTTTTTTAATTTTGCAATTTAAATGTAAATTTTTAATATGCAAAATAAAGACAAAATTACAAATACACAGATTTCCAGCCTGCGCTTCAGAGCAAATGGGCTGTAAACCGGAGAAAGCTGCTCACCTTGGTCCCGCCCACGCTGATGATGCGGTAGGCGTGTCTGTTAGCGTCGTAGAAGAAGGAGACGGTGACCGCATGCTTGCTGGCCGGGATCCAGTTGCGTTTGGTGGCGGGATCGATCTGGAACACATGAGCTCGAGTGCTGAAGATGGGCTGTTCCCTACGACACACAAACACACAGAAACATTGTATCGCATCGCATGCTGCTTCATATGTATCTTCAGTGTATCATATTATTGGCTATGAATCGAGATGCGTATCGCATCGGCCTCAGTTATGGACATGCACATCCCTAATATAATATTATATATATATATATATATATATATATATATATATATATATATATATATATATATATATTATTCTTTTTATTATTTACCTTACTGGAAAGATCTAAAAGATCTTTTAAGAATAATGAACTTCTTTATATAAAGACCACTCTCATGCAGTATGTGGATCTGTAAGGTAACAAACAGGGCTGCAACTAACAACTACTTGGATAATCTGTGGATTATTTCAACTATTAACTGAATAATTAAACTTTGACTTCAATTAGTTGCTGTAGCCCTAATAAAAGCCCTAGAGCAGGGCTAGTCAACTGGCGGCCCGCGGGTCAAATCCGGCCCGCCAATCATCTTCATCCGGCCCGAGGGAGAAGTACGCGCGCAGGTCGCACATATGCCTTGAATTGTTGTCCACAAGGTGGCAACACTGGCCCGGGCCATATGAAAAAGAAAAGAAAGAGACGCAACAACAACAACAACAATCTCCGGAGGCCGCAACATCAATAGATGGCAGCGTTGACAAGCGTTTATGAGGGAGATATGATGTTACGATCCTTGGCATCGTTGTTTTTGTGTGTTTTGCTTTGTGTATGTGAGTGTGTATGTGTGCAGGGATTGGCTCTTCATCAAGGAACGTGACTGGTGGATCCTGAGGCAGGTGGCTTTAAAAGGGCGGCGCTATCAAAACATGGAGAGCTCACTTTGGTGTTTGCTGTTGTGGCGTGAAGAGCTCCGGATTCCACCTCCGTCAACAGATCACCAACGGCTTCGTGGTTATTGTTTGTAGTTGTTTCAATTCGTGATTTATTCTGTTTATACTAAGAAAATTCTCTGGAGTGTAGGAGAGGTCTGCTATTTATTTTTGATCTGATTATGCGATGTGTTTTTGTTTAGGGAGTTAGGGAAGATCATTTGTATTTTCTTTTCTTTGTATTTAGGTTATTTATATATCTTTATTTTATTTAGTTCTTTTTGTTTGTTATTTTGGCCTTGGGCCTCTCTGAAGCTAATGCTCCTTATATTCCTTACATTGTTCTTTAATAAATTATTTAAATTTATGTGTTGTTTTGGTGATCTGTTGCCTGTGGCTGGAATCCCGTTAACATCATCCGTTCGCGTCTCACCCTATTAAAATGGGTCGTAACAATGAGAGATCCACAACTCTAGTTTAACCGAGTATAAAGACATTGCTATTGGTCATAACTTCTTTGAGAAATAGTGCAAACACTGGACGAAAATTCTTATCAAATGAAGTATAGTTTGAAAGGCTGCGCGTTCAGCTGTACACATACACTGAGACGCTTCAGACAGCGCGACAGTAGCGCTTCAACTGACAAAAACACACAATTATGTAAAAAGTCACGGTTTTGGTGAGTTACCTCGTAAACGTAGTCTTAACTGAGTTACAAAGTTTTAAATGAGCGTAAAGAGTTTGGAGAAAATCGGATGTGTGTCAGATCTGCGTCATGTGCATCAGGTTTTAAAGAAACAGCGCTGCTTTTAAAGTAAAACCTGCTAAAGTCTGTCATTGATGTAAATCAAAGAACAAAAGAAAAAGAGAAATCACTTGACTGCTCTAGTCGCTGATAAACTTTTGTAGCTTGAATAAAAACTAACCAATATAGTTTATGCATATACAAATTATAGCTTATGGTAAGATTGTTTTAAAATCACTTAAATTCAAAGTTGTTATATATTTCAGAGCCTAACAAATGTTAAAAACAATGGCTTTCAATTATACTGTAATGTTGAATGGCTATAATTAATAGGTAAAATAGAGGGAAAATGCATTTAATAGAGACACCAGTAGCAGTATTGGTATCAACTCTTCATTAATAATAGGCTACTCTGTAAAAAGATGCCATTAAACACGTTTTTAAAATATACTATTTTTATGTTGTTTCTACATTAATTTAGAGTTTCAATGTGAAATTATAACAATATAAATATGTGATTAATCATGATTAATTACAAAAAAATGTGTGATTAATTATTTTTTTAATTGATTGACAGACAGCACTCTGTTAACCTCTTATAGATCTTGGTGTTGGTAATATTAGTTCATTTTACTGCTGAATATGCATTTCAATTTAATTTCTAATTTTATAGGGGATAAATACTGTTTACATATACTGTAAATAACGCCTCATGGCTGACTGACTGATCTCAATGTGAAGTCAATATGGCAGCTGAATCGCTACGGTCAAACTGTGTGTGATGGACGTCTAACAACGCAAATGCTTTCTGACCATGACAGCTTTATTTTTAACCTCTGTGCATTTGGTCATTGTTATAGACAGTTATAGACATAAAATTAAAAATTAAACAAATAATTCTGAACCTGGCTTTATCTAATGTTCAGATTTCTGTTCTAGAAAATGTATGAAAAATGCATGCATATTTAATTAGATAATACCTCATTTGTATTTTTTAAACATAACATTAAGAAATCAATCTCTAATTTGGTTGTTCATGAAGCTACAACTCTTTATTTTTTGCTTCTGTGTTTGTCTTTAATTAATTATTTTTTGGTTTTGAAACTACTGAAATTACCATATTCAATGTATCTTTCATGCAATATTAGCTGAAACACACATTCATATTTCAATGTTGCTCATATTTATATTTAAAATATTTGTTGGCCAAAACATTTATAGACCCACAATATTAAATTTTTTTTTTTTTTAAATCCCTAAAATCAGGATCAAATGGTCTCGGTATAATGATCAGATTACAATATTAGCAAAAAAAAAAAAAAACTACTAATAAAAAATAATTTTTTTTTTTTTTTTTTTTTTTTTGTAAGGTCCCATTGGAGTCCTGGACAAGATCCAGGACTCCAATGACAACAGCATCACACAAAAAAATAAATAAAAATAAAATGAATGAATGAAAACTATAAAAAAAATTAAAAATAAATCAGAGACAATACTAATAATGATATCAAAACCACACAGTAAACAAACAGAAAACACACCAGAATCAAGGAATAAAGAAAAAAAACATTACTTAACAAATATGTAATACATAGCAGATGAATACTTGACCAGATCAGTGTGAAACAATCAGTCGAAATCAGGAAGAGTATCTGGAAGGATTGGATTTCAGAATGTAAAATGAAAATCTAATGCAATGCATCAGGAGCAGGAAGAGCGGAAAGATGATCCTCTTCCTATCTTGCCCTTTCCAGAAATGAACACGGATATGACCATTACCGTCCACATCACATCTGTCAGTCACATTATGAGCTGCTGCGTCCGTGGCTCATAAATCTAACGTTTACTGGCGTTTTTGAATCCTCTGAGAATATGAATACTGACATGAACAATGTCTAGAAGCAGTGTTTGAGGTTTGTGTGACCACAGTAGAAGTTGAAATAGTCTTGGAGCTCATTTGAGGAAAGCTTTCATTATTCTCCCTTCAGCATGTCATTCATTATAGAAGAGCCGTGAGTCAAGAGTGAACAGTGATTTTATGATTGTATGAAATGCACGCTGAGAGCAGACGCGAGGAATGAAGTCAGCACGAACCGATCCATTCAGCACCAAACTCAGTTTGAGATTTAAACCATGAGCTCCTGCAGACTAACACGTCTTTCACGTCACGGCCCTTTGAATGAAACAAAATAGAAAATAACAGTTCAATAAATATGGCTATTTGGCTATTCTGAGATTAGACTTACTGTGTCACTACCAACATCCACCAGCAGTCTTGGCAATAGATCACACACTTTTTCTCTTTTCAAATTTTTGGGGAGAATTTTAAGCAATGATGCTGTATAATAAATTCAGAATTTGTGTTGTTGTTTGTTTAACACATTTGCTATCAAATCTGCTATTCACATATATTGGCCATCCTGCTCTCTAGATATAGAAATCACCATCAGTCATTGGAAAAACTATTTTGAACCATTTCAGTTCACAAAAAATAATAATAATAATAATAATTTTTTACTGTATGAATTTTGAAATGAAATATATTCAAAAGTTTGGGGTTGGTAAAATTGTTTAAATGTTCTTGAAAGATGTCTCTTCCATTCACCTAGGCTGCATTTATTTGATCAAAAATACAGTAAAAATTTTGAAAATGTTATTTATTCCTGTGATCAAAGCTGAATTTTCAGCATCATTACTCCAGTCTTCAGTGTCACATGATCCTTCAGAAATCATTCTAATATGCTGATTTACTGCTCAAAAAAACATTTCTGATTATTAGCAATGTTAAAAACAGTTGTGCTGCCCAATAATTTTGTGGAAACCATGGTACATTTTACTTTTCAGGATTCACAGATGAATAGAAAGTTCAAAACAACAGCATTTATTTGAAATAGAAATCTTTTGTACCATTATATAAATGTCTTTACTGGCACTTTAAATCAATTTAATGCATCCTTGCTTAAAAGTATTTCTTTCAATAATAACAACTGACCCCAAACTAACTAACTAACTAACTAACTAACTATATAAATGTTAATTTTTATTTTTTTTATCATTAAATTGCATTTATTACACATAAAAATTGTCCTGTTTTGAATTGATCAGGTTTTGAATCTCAGTTAAAAACGCATAATCTTTTTATCTAATAAATCTCTCATTGTATATCTTGAATATTGTTGCTCTTTGACAAATTGCTTTTGTTCCTGTTTTGTAAGTTGCTTTGAATAAAAGCATCTACATTAATAAAAAAAAAGCACTGTTTGAGAATTATTTGCATTTCAGAGCAAATCCATAAATATTAAACACAGAGGCTGATGATTTTTAGCTAGATCACTGAAGTATCTGTCTATTGCTTCTGCATGTCTACAGATCTCTCAACCCATAACAACCACACACACACACACACACACAAACTCCGACCAGCAGCTCACTTTCCTCGTCTTGGTCTTCTGGATGCCACCTTGCTTCTTATAGCCTGGCCTGAATTCCCAGAATTCCATGGGGTAAGTCTCCCGGCTTCACTCGTCACAGATCCCGCTGTGATCAGCGCAGCTCCTTCATCTGTCAGTTATTCACCCTGAGCTGATTGCAAGGTGCTCAGTAACGAGCCGAGGGCCTGTAAACTATCCAGCGGCAGAGATCGAACGCCGCTAATGACTTTCAGCGGGAAACCAACTGCACCGAGTGCCAGATCAACCTCAACCAAACACCAGAGCGACCGCACACGTCTCAGACCTTCATCTGCAATCCGTCAATGCAGTTTGCATCGCTTCAACAACAAGTATGTTGCAGACTGAACAGACAGTTTCATACACATTTCTGCTCATATAATCATACAACTATATTTCCCTTTAGAATAATGTGTGCTAATGAATCTTGTGCATTACTGTTATACACTATGCTACTGTTCAAATATTTGGAGTCAGTAACATTTTTAAAAGTAGTTGAATACTTTTAATTTAAATTGCATTAAATTAATCAAAAGTGACTGTAAAGACATTTATCATGTTGCAAAAGATTTCTCTTTCAAATAAATTCTGTTCTTTTGAACTGTCTATTCATCAAAGAATCCTGAAAAATACAATGCATCACAATTTCCACAAAAATATGAAGCAGCACAACTGTTTTCAACATTGATAATAATCAGAAATGTTTCTTGAGCAGCAAATCAGCATATTAGAATGATTTCTGAAGGATCATGTGACACTGAAGACTGGAGTAATGATGCTGAAAATTATGTTTTGATCACAGCAATCAATTATATTTTAACATATTCACATATAAGAGTTAATTTAAATTCTAATAATATTTCACAATTTTACTTTCACTATTTTATTTTTGATCAAATAAATTCAGCCTTGGTGAACAGAAGAGACTTCTTTAAAACATTAAAAAATTTTACCAAACCCAAACTGTATAAACACTTTACACCATCACCTCAATTCCTGATGAATAGAATCATTAAATATTCTGATTCACCTGACATCACACACTAGCTGCGTTTCCATCCACCTATTTTTATGCGGATTTTGGAATATCGCATAAAAAAACGCTGGATTGTATACGGCAAGATGCGCATAACTTCTAAAAATGCGCATAAAAAAACTTATGCGCACATTTGAGTAGGATAAACTTTTTTTAAGAAAAAATGCGCATAAACTATGATGGAAACACATTTACCGAATAAATTCCTCCATGCGCATCAAAAAAATCATGTGACTTTGCGCTATGAGACGGGATAACTTGACTAACCAGCTGACCGATCTCGTTCACAGCATCTATAAGTTGTTGTAGTCACTCTGAAAAGCCTGAGCAAAGTCTGTCATCAAAGTATTTCTGTATAATTGTCTTACACGACTGTGTTCCCAAACAGCTGGCATCCTCCGAACGCAGTGACAGCATTTATTGTGTTACGTCTGCTCTCTCTGAGGTGCAAGTAATTTATATCATATATGAAAATTATTATATTCAATGGCTTCTCCTATATTCTTAGTGATATTTAGTGCCACAGTTTACCAGGAAGTGACAATTTTGTTCTCTTTGACTCATTGGATGGAAACGGTGCTTTATTCGCATATGTTTTATGCGATATTCCAGATTTGCGCATAATTTAAATTCGAATCTTTGGATGGAAACATAGCTAATGCCAATAAAATGGGTTCTAAATGCAATTTCATGTTAACCTTGCAGCAACGCAGCTGACTTGAAAAATAAATCTGTGTTAACCAGAAGTAACCTCTGCACTGTCTCTAAACACAAGTCTAACAGCCAAGAGACCATTAGATGTTCAGTGTTATATTCTACACTGGAGTGTGTGTTTAGAGATCACTGAACCCTCGAGCTGTCCATTTGCATTTCAGCTCTAATTGCCTTTTTCCAGATTTGTTTATGCAATGAGGCAATTGCTAGGAAATTAACCTTGTGCTGCATCTTTATTCTATATGTAGTATACACAGAAAGACACTAAATCAACACATAATCTTTCCCTGTGCTTAACAAACATGGAGATATGATTTCGTAAACTGAAATTTAAAAGAATTACTCACTCAAAAATTAAAATTGGCTCACCCTTCAGGCCATCCAATATGCAGATGAGTTTGTTTCTTCATCAGATTTGGAGAAATGTAGCATTGCATCACTTGCTCAGCAATGGATCCTCTGCAGTGAATGGGTGCCGTCCGAATGAGAGTCCAAACAGCTGATAAAAACATCACAATAATCCACAAGTAATCCACACCACTCCAGTCCATCAGTTAACATCTGGAGAAGACAAAAGCTGCATGTTTGTAAGAAACAAATCCATCAAGATGTTTTTTTTAACTTCAAACCAGTGAAAAAGTCCTTCTCCTGTTGTCTCTCACATCAAAATCCAGCCACATATTAGTTTAGAGCTGTTTTGGCTTGTAAACGGTGCTTGATCTGTGCAGATTTCTCTTTTGATTCAGACCAGACCACTTTTTCACTGGAGGAAGCGTTATTATGGACTCGTATTTTAGTTAAAAACAACTTAATGATGAATTTGTTTCTTACAAACATGCAGCTTTTGTCTTCTCCAGATGTTAACTGATGGACTGGAGTGGTGTGGATTACTTGTGGATTATGGTGATGTTTTTATCAGCTGTTTGGACTCTCATTCTAACGGCACCCATTCACTGCAGAGGAAACATCGGTGAGCAAGTGATGCACTGCAAATATTTCTATAAATCAGATGAAGAAACAAACTCATCTACATCTTGGATGGTCTGAGGGTGAGCACATTTTCGCAAATGGGTGAACTATTCCTTTAAAAACAAAGAGGGATCGTTTGAAGGACAATCTAGTTAGAATGTAGAAATTAGGCCAGGCATGTTCTGACCCGACAGCATCACACCTTACCGCTGCTGAACTAATTAACTGCACCATCACACTACTCTATTGATTTAACTCCTGAAGGTCAAAACAGCTTTATGATCATCCATAAAGCATCCAGCACACTGAGATGGACACTTGAGACGCCGCAGAACATATATTGTACAGTTGTCATGGCAACTAAAAAAAACCCACAATGCTGGCTGTTTCATAAACAATATCCCACAACCTTTTTCATGTTGGGTGTCATTTCTACAAGGGATTAATACACTACGAGAAAAAAAAAAAATTCCCTTCATCTATACAGTCATAATTCCTGCATAATGTGTCCCCACTAAGAGCAGGATAAATGGGTCATCAGGTGGCTTTGTCCATTTTACAAAGTGATTTTTATAAGTGCATTTCTCTTTGCTGCTTTGCAACAATCTGTATTATATAATGCACTATAAAAATTAAGATGATTTATTAAATGATTAATTTAATAAATTTATTCATTAAAATTATTAAATAAAAATAAGGGCTGCCAGGAGATTCTTTAAAATTGTTGTTAGCGAACATTAAAAATGGATCAAATAATCAGATGTGGCCCAAATATCGGTTTATATTTTATATATATATATATATATATATATATATAAAAAAAAACACCTCAGTCGAGGGTCTCAGGATCTGATAAAGACATTAAATCATGACTTACCTCTCTCTGTGCAACGGAAACATTCTTACTGGACAGATGAGGGTCTTTTTCTGCCATTAGAAATGAGAGAAAGAAAAAGTCATCCACACAAACTGATACAGTTTAAATATACATTGAAAATATTGAGAAAATTAATGGCATATTTAGGTCAAGGTTGTGGCTGTGGTTGTTGTCTTCTTGATCATGAAATAATCTCATTAAGCAAAAGCTAAATATCTATAACTAAATATATATTATGCAAATAATAATTAAATATAAATATTAATTATTTTTATTTCTTAAATTGTATTTATGCATTTATTTATTTATTGTTTAATGGTCACCATGGAGTGCAGTTCAGTCACCTTTTAGCTTTCTTGCAGGTCACTTTTAAAACGAGTTAGAAAAAACTGCATGTATAATAATAATAATAATAATTTGTATGCAATTATATTAAAGAATGTTGCTTACATGCATTATAGCATATCATACTGTGTCAAATACACAAATATACAATGACTATCTCCACAGTTTACTCATAGGACTGTCCTAAATAAATAAATATTCGCTTCGAAGCATACAGTTTTCAGATAGTCTAATAACATCTGAAGTCTTTAATGTAGCTTACCTGCAGTAGCTAACTCTTTTTAAGTGCTCTGATAAGTTCTTCTGGCTTCAGTTTCGCTCAGTTAAAGTCTCTTTAAGTTCCTATGAATGAGACTACGACAGAGCAGAGACTCTTACCCCATGTCGTTGTGAACACACAGGATGTCAAACTCTTGTTCCTGTTCTGGAGCAACTGTTTACAGCCTGTAGGATCTGTGGGATCTGTAGGATCTGTGGGATCTGTGGGATCGGTAATCCGCGTCAGGAGTCTTTCTATACAGTGAGCATGGCATATATGTGCATGCAGCCCGCGAATGCAACAGCAGCAGCCGCAGAAACTGAACGTGATGACCGGGTCAGTTCCTCTTTTCCCCGCGTTCGTCTTCGCTGTAGTTCAGTAAGAGTGCGGACTCGCGGGAAACCCCGCCGGCTGTCACGCTCCGCGTTCTGATGCTTCCCGCAGCTACTTTGATGAGGAGCCGAGACTGTTACTTTGTAACCAATTTGGCTTTGATGTCCCGCCGCTCTGTGCGCGAGCGCTGCCGTTGGCGGGGTTTTGAAGAGACTCGCGCGCGCCGTCCAGCGGACAGAAGCGGAGCTGCAGCATCACTGCGGCGCCTCTCGCCCTCTAGTGATTAGAGTGAAGATCCGTTCATCATACAGACATTTGTGCTGATGTAACCCTAATGAGACACCACAAACCTTCTTCACTTACAAAATGCAGTGAAACAATGGCATTACCATGCTTTTTGGACATATTGTGATTTCGATATTAATTTGGTCTCATATGTTTAAAGATATGTCGCCATTGTTTAAAAAATAAAAATGAATTCAGAATGTTGAAATGTAATGTAGATTAAAAAATGTGACCATTGTTAGAAACGCTTGCAATTTTTTTCCAACAAGGGCCAATTAACTTTTTCATGACTTTAACATTCTGGATTCTACATTTTTAAATGATACATACATACATACATAGACACACACACACACACACACACACATATATACACACATATATATATATACACATATACAGGTGCATCTCAATAAATTAGAATGTAGTGGAAAAGTTCATTTATTTCAGTAATTCAACTCAAATTGTGAAAATCGTGTATTAAATAAATTCAATGCACACAGACTGAAGTAGTTTAAGTCTTTGGTTCTTTTAATTGTGATGATTTTGGCTCACATTTAACAAAAACCCACCAATTCACTATCTCAACAAATTAGAATACTTCAGGGGAAAGGAGAAAGTGGTGTGTGGCCATGTATGGTGACCCATACTCAGAATTTGTGCTCTGCATTTAACCCATCCAAGTGCACACACACAGTAGTGAACACACACCTGGAGCAATGGGCAGCCAATGCTGCGGCGCCCGGGGAGCAGTTGGGGGTTCAGTGCCTTGCTCAAGGGTCTCATCTCAGTTGTGGTATTGAGGGTGGTTATTCACTCCCCCCACCGACAATCCCTGCCGGACCTGAGATTCGAACCCATGACCTTCGGGTTACAAGTCCGACTCTCTATCCATTAGGCCATGACTGCCCTGTGGCCTAATAAAAAGACCAATTTATTTAAAAAAAAAAAAAACATTTTTAGTGAATTGTTGCCCTTCTGGAAAGTATGTTCATTTCTGCCTCAATTCGGCGTGGCTTGGAGGTGATCAGTTTGTGGCACTGCTGAGGTGGTATGGAAGCCCAGGTTTCTTTGACAGTGGCCTTCAGCTCATCTCCATTTTTTGGTCTCTTGTTTCTCATTTTCCTCTTGACAATACCCCATAGATTCTCTATGGGGTTCAGGTCTGGTGAGTTTGCTGGCCAGTCAAGCACACCAACACCATGGTCATTTAACCAACTTTTGGTGCTTTTGGCAGTGTGGGCAGGTGCCAAATCCTGCTGGAAAATGAAATCAGTATCTTTAAATAGCTGGTCAACAGAAGGAAGCATGAAGTGCTCCAAAATTTCTTGGTAAACGGGTGCAGTGACTTTGGTTTTCAAAAAACACAATGGACCAACACCAGCAGATGACATTGCACCCCAAATCATCACAGACTGTGGAAACTTAACACTGGACTTCAAGCAACTTGGGCTATGAGCTTCTCCACCCTTCCTCCAGACTCTAGGACCTTGGTTTCCAAATGAAATACAAAACTTGCTCTTATCTGAAAAGAGGACTTTGGACCACTGGGTAACAGTCCAGTTCTTCTTCTCCTTAGCCCAGGTAAGACACCTCTGACGTTGTCTGTGGTTCAGGAGTGGCTTAACAAGAGGAATACGACAACTGTAGCCAAATTCCTTGACATGTCTGTGTGTGGTGGCTCTTGATGACTTGACCCCAGCCTCAGTCCATTCCTTGTGAAGTTCACCCAAATTCTTGAATTGATTTTGCTTGACAATCCTCATAAGGCTGCGGTTCTCTCGGTTGGTTGTGCATCTTTTTCTTCCACACTTTTTCCTTCCACTCAACTTTCTGTTAACATGCTTGGATACAGCACTCTGTGAACAGTCAGCTTCTTTGGCAATGAATGTTTGTGGCTTACCCTCCTTGTGAAGGATGTCAATGATTGTCTTCTGGACAACTGTCAGATCAGCAGTCTTCCCCATGATTGTGTAGCCTAGTGAAACAAACTGAGAGACCATTTTGGAGGTTCAGGAAACCTTTGCAGGTGTTTTGAGTTGATTAGCTGATTGGCATGTCACCATATTCTAATTTGTTGAGATAGTGAATTGGTGGGTTTTTGTTAAATGTGAGCCAAAATCATCACAATTAAAAGAACCAAAGACTTAAACTACTTCAGTCTGTGTGCATTGAATTTATTTAATACACGAGTTTCACAATTTGAATTGAATTACTGAAATAAATGAACTTTTCCACAACATTCTAATTTATTGAGATGCATCTGTATATGTGCACATACATATATATACACAAATATATACATATATATAAATAAACTGTTACTTTACATTTTATGCATTTAGCAGACGCTTTTATCCAAAGCGACTTACATTGCATTCAAGTTAGTTTTTACATTTTATCAGCTCTTGCTTTCCCTGGGAATCGAACCCATGATCTTGGCGTTGCTAGCGCCATGCTCTACTATTTGAGCTACAGGAAAGCTAATTTGTTGAGATATTGTTAATTTGTTAATTTAAACAGCGAAGCGATTTTTTATTTTTATTTTTTACTGTCTATGGTGTTATGATAATAGAAACAGTATTTTCAGGAAAAAAATCCTTGATTAAGGTTATTTGTAGTGAAGGGACAGTCATACATGCTTACATCTGAAATATATACTTTACCTTTCATTAATTGTAACAGCAAGCAACATGGATTAAGAGCATGTCAGTGAAGTCAAATTCATTTTCAAAGTGCAATAATTAAGTCTGACCTTGTGTGAACTAAGAAAAAAAAAAAGGTAAATGAACATACAGCACAGTAGATTCTGTGTGATTGATGAAAACGCCACATCAGAGCTGCTCTATCACCAAAGAGGATGACACATTGCAGCAGGGTGTTTCTGCAATTAATACAAATTGTTACTTTGGAAAAAAGCAAGTTCTTACTGTAATTAAAGGATTTAACATTCCTTCTTTATTAAGGCTAGTACACATTAACAAGCGTCTTAAATCTGAACAGACTTTTGCATGCAATTTGCACTGAGCAAAGCCTTTTGTCATTTTGTCTGTGGCAGAAAAAAAATTGCAAGATATAAACTCAGAATTCAGAGGAAAAAAAAGTCAACACAATGCAAACTTGGAAGTGCAAAAAGAGTTTTGATTTTTTGATTGCAATTTTTTTTCTTGCAATTCTGACAAAACTCAGAATTGCAAATTTCAATAACTTTATTTTTTATTCTGCGGCGGAAACAAGCTTCCATTTACAAACCCAAGTGTGTAAACAAAAACAAGAGACAAAAATTCAATATTTAAGTTGCATTAGAGATAAAACACAAGACGATGAAGAACTGAATTGGGTGAAAGAAAGCAACATTTATTCATAACGTTACAAGAAGTACATATTGTGGGGGTGAAAACTTTTTCCACAAAAGAAAATCCTGAATTATACTTCATATCCTGATGTTTTTCCAAGGTTCCTCTTCATTGCAAGTTAAAGCATACAAGTGTATTGTACATTTCAGTCAATTTTGATGCAATTTTCGCAGCAGAACCTCTTTGTACTCGATAAAAACCAGAATGCATCGCTGTGGATCACCTTGGCCTTGTTGTGAATGTTAGTACCTCATTGTCATTGGCAATAGTTTGGCTGACGTCAAATCAAATCTGAGCATTGATATTTACAGTTGAAGTATGAAATGTGAAAACTAAACTGTATTCAGGAATTTCAGAGAACGAGTTAATTCTAAAATGAGAGGTTAACATTTCTGCGACCTCGGTTATGAACGAATCACGATTGTCTTGTGGGCAAAGGAAAAAAAGAGAAAGCGAAGGATGTGAACTTAAAAAGAAACTGTGCTGGATGCTATAAAATGCGAGTGGTGGGTAATATTAAACAGTCAAAAGGGCTGCGAGTATGGAGTAACAGCAAGGTATAAACACTCAAAAGTAAAAGTACAAAGTTGAGGCGACTGGCATCGGTCGGAACAGATGTTAAAAGCTGCCATAAAACTCTGAATGGGTCCATCGAAACCAAATTAAATCGAGCAATTTCCACACTGAGAGAGGTTACGAGAACTTCACGTCAGATCGCGTACAAATAAAACTGTGAGCTACTAAGAAGAGGGGGAAAAGCAACTAGTATGGGGGGGGTAAAACTACAATCTATCACAACAAATAATAATGAAGGAGGGCATTCTAGAAACACATACAAACACCTGTCGGCGGCGTGAGCCGCCCACTCTCACTGCCATCATCATCATAACAACGCAAGAGCGCAAGACGAGCCTCTTACGGTCAGACACAAAAACAGCGAGAATCTCACCTGTCTGTGCTTCACACAGGTGCGGCAATCTCCTTCCGCTTTCTCTGAGGCCCAACTAAAGCGATTCGGGCACAACGATAATATGACTGTGTCCTGACTGGACAGAATAGCAGTGGGAGGGGTTTACTGTGATTGACACATTTGTCTCATCAAACCGAACAGCTTCAGATGAGCATGTTTCACCTGATTGGACAGAATATCACTGGGAGGGGTTTACTGTGATTGACACATTTGTCTCATCAAATCGAACAGCTTCAGATGAGCAAGTTTCACTTGATTGGACAGAATAGCAGTGGGAGGGGTTTACTGTGATTGACACATTTGTCTCAGATTCAGATGATCACGTTTCCCCTGATTGGACAGTGGGAGGAGTTTGCTTTGATTGACACATCAAATCGAACAGACCCAGATGAAGGAGTTTCACCTGTTTTTGACGCTCCTGACCCACAGATCCCGGTGGTTTGGATCGATTTTGAAGCCACATCTAAATCAAGCAAGCTAAATCAAGCGGTTCTACTTCACTGCTTTTATTCTAATTGAACAAAAACCATTTTAAAACAAAGAGGAAAATAAGAAAGGATAGATCCGTCGGTCCTTCGGCAAGGGACAGAACACTTAAAAGGAAAAAGAAACATCCCAAAGCCATTTCTACCCCAAATCACCTAGCGGAGAGCGGACGAGATGTGACGGGCCCTCCGTTTGACGCGGCACCTCTACCCTCCCGGACTTCAGGCGGAAAACGTTCCTCAAAGTTGAATCGTCCTTCAGAGTGTCCTAGCACCTCGGGTTGGAGACGAGAGGCGCTCCGAAACAAAACGCCACAACTCTTGCCGCAGGCGACCGTTCTCTCAAAGATGTGCGGTGGTAGAACCTGAATGTCAGATGTCAACTTTGAGGGGAACTCTACTTTCCCGAAAATCAGCTGCTTGAAAAGCGTTTATAATTACTTTAAATACGTCACCCCCTCTCTCAGCTCGTGGAGACGACAGAGCAAGCATGGTTTTTGCAGGTAGTTTTAAGAGAACTTCATCTTGGCTCCGTCTCTGTTGGCAGGGCGAGGCCTGAGGCTGACGTCGGCAGCCAGGCGAGAGAGAGAGGAGGCCAGGAAGGGCCCCTGCGCTCCAGGAGCCTCCTCCACGTTGCGGAGTTGCAGATCGAAGATCTCGTGTTTGGTCTCCTCCTAACACTGCGTCTCCCCTCTCCTCCCCGTCCTCAACGAATGGTGGATGTAGTCCGCCACTCACACGTTCTCTTTCGTCCTGTCCAGCTTTACTCCCTCCTGTGATTGGTTTGATTCTCTCCTGTTGCTCTCACACCATGGTGCTTCAGTTGTAACAGTGGTAAACGGGCATCCATGTTTGTTCTTTTTTTATATTTACCCATATTTAAAATGCTGATGAACTAAGCTCAGCACAGGCCTAGCTCTTGTTCCAACAACCTGCGGACACAGACAGAGAAAACCGACAGCGTTAGCAATGTGGGAACTTACACACGAGTTGTTTTCCATTCATAAATAGCTAGGCCAAAGAGCAAAATGGAACTGAATTAAAAACACAAAGATGTTACAGTAAATATAATTAGCTACTGATTTTAAAATGAGCTAAAATAGTGACTGAAGTGACGTGTGGCCAAGTATGGTGACCCATACTCGGAATTTGTACTCTGCGTTTAACCCATCCAAGTACACACACACACAGTAGTGAACACACACATATCGCTGCGGCGCCCGGGGAGCAGTTGGGGGTTCGGTGCCTTGCTCACCTCAGTCGTGGTATTGAGGGTGGAAGAGAGCGCTAGTCATTCACTCCCCCACCTACAGTCCCTGCCGGACCTGAGACTCGAACCCGCAAAATACCCTGCGACTGCCCCTAAAAGAGCTTCATGTCTTCAAAATGGGCTCCATGGAAAAGAGGACAAAGAATTTTTTTTTTTTTCAAATTTATTTTTATATTTTGTGTTTTAAATTAAATTTTAGTTCAAGTAATAGAAATTGTCATTTTTCTTCCATTTTTATTAGTTTTGATTTATTATTAATTTAATTTGTTCATTTTCATTACTTTTTAAAACGTCTATATAGTATTTATTAATTTTTATTTATTAGCTTAAGTTTTAGTGATTTATGCCTGTGCATACCAAAAAAAACAAACAAAAAAAAGACAAAGAAAGAGCACAGAAGAAACTCAAAAAGGCAATTTGGGTGTCTAGGCTATATAGGCAACAATTACACCAACCAGATGAGTAAATTAATGTACAGTACTGTTAAAAAAAAAAAAAGTTTGGCATCGACTTTTGAAAGAAGTCTCTTAAGCTCACCAGGCCTGCATTTATTTGACCAAAAATACAGTAAAAACAGTAATACTGTGAAATATTTTTACAATTTAAAATAACTATTTTCTATGTCAATACATCTTAAAATATAATCGATTGCTGTGATCAAAGCTGAATTTTCAGCATCATTACTCCAGTCTTCAGTGTCACATGCTCCTTAAGAAATCATTCTAATATGCTGATTTGCTGCTCAAGAAACATTTCTGATTATTATCAATGTTGAAAACAGTTGTGCTGCCCAGTATTTTTGTAGAAACTTTGATACATTTTATTTTTCAGGATTCTTTAATAAATAGAAAGTTCAAAAGAACAGCATTTGAAATAGAAATCTTTTGTAGCATTGCCTTTACTGTCACTTTTGATCAATTTAATGTGCCATTACAGAATAAAAGTATTAATTTCTTTAAAAATGCATATCTGACTCAATAGTGTGTGTGGTCTTCAAAGATGTGTGTGTGTATCGTCTTACACTCTAGTACTGTGAGAGTCCAGTCACTCCTCCGTGTTGATATGCCCGTTCGCCCTGGTAAGTGGAATCCTGGGAAAGCGCCACGTCCATCTGGGATTTGAATTCATCACCCAGGTAGCTGTCCTGTTTCACACAAAAGACAAAAACAAGATGTAAAACTACAGAATTAACAAAACAAGGTCACTTTAACACAGACTCAAGAGGCTTATATCTCATATTAAAGTGTGAACATCCTACACAAATGTGAGCATGTGTACCTGTGAGAGCTCAGGCTGGGACAGTCCAGGCTGGCTCATCTGTGACGGCTGGCTCATGGTGATGTAGCCCTGGGTCAGTGGACCCTGAGAGAAGGGCTGGGACACCAGGTCCTGACTGGTCTGACTGCTCGGCATGTTGGCCTGCCCGCTGCCGTGATTACCAGTGCCACGGTTCCTCTGACGACCTCCACGACCCCCAGTCTTACCTTTAGGAGCACCACGACCTGTAAACAGACAGAGAACTGATTGATATCGTATTCCTGATTCAGTTCTGCTTCACCTCTTGTCACTCCATCCATAGCTTCTTTCTATATCTCTTTAAAAGTAGCTAATAGGGCTGGGTGGTATATCGAGTTTGAACGACACATCAATATATTCTTTATATCTACGCACGCATTAGCATACAGGTGACAGTTGACCATGCAGAGCATCAGGGAGAAGTTGGAGCGTGGGGAGTTACTAAAAGTTCCCTATGCTTCGGGAAAAGCTGCATTTTGGATCATCCATTCATTTGATGATGATCCTGACTCGCCATCTCCTTATTGGATGCGCCTTTAGAGAGAAATGCATCTTTAGGGATTTTATAATGAAAGTTTTTGTTTTTGATTCAAATTATTTCGTTTTAAAGTAGTAATTCACAGCTTTCTATAGATACCATATTTATCAAATCAGTGAGGCAAGTATTCGCTGTGTTTTGGTTTTTCAGAAGCACTCCTACTCAAAACCAAAACTGCTTTTTTTTCTTCTTTATTTTATAAAAGCACATTTTGTTGATATTGTGAGTGCACACAAATAAAAGTAGACCCTTTACAGTTCCGAACAATGTAGTCTATTACTCTTACCTTTATGAGCAAAAATGACAGCATATTTTGAAATGTTTCCAATGGAAGTGATCGCTCTGGGGCGTCCTGTAAAGCGCGCTTCAGCTTCTACTCTCCGCACAAACGACTGGATATGCGTCAGTGCACATTTATCTAGGTTAAGCGTTTAAACTAACATTGTGGAGTTGTTTTATAACTATAGATTTAATTTTAGACAAGTCGTGATGATTTGAGAAGGCTAAATTGATCAAACATATATGATCAACTCACTGTCTGCCTCTGGCTGCTTGGTCGTTACTTTAAAAAAACAAAAACTTACATTTAACGAATAAATAAATGCTCCAAACGTTTTCCTAAATTAACGTAATAAAATAATGAAACAAAATACAATCATTTTGCCATTTCATACAAAACTGAACTATTTTAATAGCTGAAACAGTAGTATAAGCTGTTTTGGGAGAAGGGGAAAAAAAGATGGGCTCGGGTCGGGCTCAGGCCGAGAATTCTGATAAGCTGTCGGACACGGGCCGGGCCAGGGCTGGGCTAGGGTCTAGATTTTAGGCCCGTGCAGGGTTCTAATATACAGTAGTTTCACACGATCGCATCTGAAAAATATCGATAAATTTCACAGACTTCAGTGAACAAGCGTCGCCGTGTGCATGCGCGCCAAACAGAGAGCAATGAAATAGGAACGCAATAATTCTGACTAAAATATATATTTCGCTGAAATATTTGTAAATAGACAATGTGATATATGTAGATGTTTAAACCTACAAGTGTATTTTTATGATAACACTAACTGTCAAGTGACTCTAATGGGGTAATCAAAATCAAAAATCAAAAAGTCTGTGCTTTTGTTCTTATTTTCATTTTTAGTTTAGTGACTTTACCTTCTGCTTTAAAAGCATTATTTTTGTTTTTAGACTGTAATGTTACAATGTTAGAATAAAATGTGATTTTGACCCTTTTTTGCACATAATATATAGGCTTACATTGTTACATTCACTTTATTAGTTTTCATAGCATTTAATATTTATTGTTTCGTTTGACAACATTGAGCGGTATGTAAAATATATACATTAAATATAGTTTTTTTTTTTAAAATCCAGATACAAAAACGAAAACACTGACATATACCGTATATCGCAAATCAGCCAAAAAATACAGAGATCTGAATTTTTGCCCATATCGCCCAAGCCCTAGTAGCTAATATCATTAAAGAGCCAATACAAAGTGCTGTAACAAAAAGTAATGCTAGTCAAGGTTTCTTGTTAAAAATGCAGTAGTTTAGTGTTATGGAGTTTTCTCTCACCAGCAGCAGGTCCGTTCACCTGGCCCAGGTACCCAGGCGGAGGCATGGGCGGCATGACCAGATTGAACGGGATGGGGATGTTCATGGAGCCCATCGGGTTCGGCCCAGTCCCAATCATGCCGACCTGGTCATGGGTCTGGAAGTACATATTAGATGGACGCCCTGTAAAGACAGACAAGCAGTGACAAATTACATATATATTTTTCCACAAATAAGCATTTCAAAGGCAGGTTCATCATTAAACAACAGTGTTATTTTATTATCATTGATGTACTATTATAATTTTTGTTCATATTTTGAATTAGATGACATTGTTATTTTTTATATTTACGTTAAAATATTTATATAAAATATAATAATTTTTAAGTATTTATAAGTATATAAGTTTTTATTTTTCTCGTCATTTTTATTTGTTTTAAATTTTGTTTTGTCTTTATTCATTTTTATTTATTAGTTTTAGTTTATTTAGTTTTAAATATTAAATAAGTTTTCATATTTTATTTCAATTACTTTTTTATTTTTTATTTCAAGTGACTTTATGGTTTCAGTTTTAGTTACCGTTAACAGAATAACACTGGATTCTTTTGGTTGATGCTTAAACTAACCAACTAAATTAGTTTGATCATGTTGATCAACAAGAAAAATACCAAATAAGAATTTTTTTTTGTAAATAAGAAACTAAATTAGAACTAATTCACTGCAACTGCATTGTATTGAGATTGAGTGAGAAGTGGTATGTGATTCTTTCTCACCGGTGCTGCTGCGATCATACACGGATCCAGGAATCATGGCCTCTCTCGCATCATACATGGCGGTACTCATGAAACGGGCTCCCTGAAACACACATTTCCACTATTAGCAGAGGTATTTTGTGACTTGTGTGTGTTTTTTTTTTTTTCCTTATTTGAAAAGTCTTACCTTGATGGTGAATGTAATGTTACAGATGCATACAAGCTCTAATAATGCATATTGTAACAAATGCAATTGTAATTAACCAGCTTTGCATGCACGAAAAGCATGAAAAGACTATTTCTGAGCCAGAAGTAACCCTGATATTTGTGTGTGTGTGTGTGTGTGTGTGTGTGTGTTACTCACAGGGTTGATGGTGTTGACCAGCTTGCGTGGTTTGCTGAACTGCATGAGGCTCTCTCTCAGGTTGTTCAGCGGTCCTTCCACCAGAACCTTCTGCTCCTTGTAGTAGTTGAGCAGGTGGTTCCACAGAGGCTGCTTGGACAGAGCCTTAGGATTGCCCACAATGATCACGCCATATCTGCACACATACACACACATTTGAGCACGACTAGAGCTATCCACCTACATTTGTTATTTATTCACACATTTTACTTGAAGGAAAACAAACTGTAAATCAGGTTAAAATATAGAATGTACATACATAATGTTTTGCAAAAATACACATTTTCCCCCCCAAATTCTGTTTTCCATTAAAATTTTTCTGTATTCCATTTTAATGACTTAATTACATTTTAAAAACCAAAAAGCATGTCTAATAAATTGAATTCATAAAAAATTTACAATTTATTTAAAGCAATAATATAATAACATTAATTAGCAATAAATAATGCAATAAAATTATTTAGCAATAATATTGCCCTATGAAATGTGTTTCATCTTCTCAGAAATTCTGTTGTCTATTTTACTTTTTCTGGGTTTTATGCTTTATAATTAAAAGCAAATTTATTATCAGAAATAATTTAATTTATTTTAAGCGATTTAATTCACTTTTTGAAAATTTAAAATCAAATGAAAATTTCCTTTTATTTGTTGACAAACAAAGTGCTGCACAAAAAGGTTTACCGTTTAAATTAAAATATTAATGAAAATTTGTGATTTTTAATAAATACTTTTTAACGAAATACATTATTCTTTATTACTACTTGAAGCACATATACTCTCCAAAACATAATTAATATAATATAACAAAACATAAAAAAATGTAACTCATAATTTCTTCAAATAAAATCAAACTTTTATATTGGTGGGTTGTAGTGAAGACCTTTGAGTTTTTATGTGTATCTGACCATAGTTTTTCTCAAATGAAATGGTGAAATGCTGGTGAAGTGACTCTCAGAGCAGCTCTGGAGAAGTTTGTGTGTTCATGTCCTCATATAGTGAGACGACAGACACTGAAAACACCACAAGCATCATGTGTGCTTCAGTGTGAGTACTAGATGAAACTGAGACATGCAAAAATAGATTAAGTTTATAGCCCTATTTTTGATTTTTTCTGCCAAAATTTGCCATATTCTGTGACATTCTGTTTTATAAAGTAAATTCCATTTTTATGACTGGATTCTGCGATTTTGTCTGTGTTAAACATGTTAGTTTAAATACATCTCTGCCGTGCATACAGACACCTGAATGATACTGACTGTAAAATGAGGTGTAATAAAATCACTTCACCTCACTCTAAGTCTGCTTTTGTTACCTGGCTCTGGTTAGCGCCACATTGAGACGTCGTGGGTCGTTCAGGAAGCCGATGCCCTGGTGCTCGTTAGCTCTGACACAAGACAGGATGATGAAGTCCTTCTCTCTGCCCTGGAACGCATCCACGCTGGCGATCTCCACCTCCTGTAGACACGCAGAGGCATTAATACATCACTGACACGCTGCTGTGTGATACTGGATGTCAAACAGCCATTAAAAACTTCCAGTACTACAGCAATAACAATCTTACACAAAAATGCACTTTTCTTGAAACTCTAAATTGCCACAGTGAGTGTCTAGAGTACAATTATGCAACAGAAAGGCTGAAATCAGTCTGCAGGGATGTTTGCAGGTGCTGTTTGGACTCTGTACCTGGTATAGTTTGGTGTGCAGTGAGCCGCTGAACTGCATGTACTGCACCAGGTAAGAGCGCTGGCCCTCGTATGGTGTAATGATGCCGATCTGGTCAGGTTTGGCTCCTGCCTTCAGTAGACGGGTGGTGATCTTCTCCACATTAGCAGCCTCAGTCCTGAACACAGAGAGAAATTTATCAGACCGACCCTTTGAATGAGCTTCATCTAATGCTGGTAAAGAGTATTTATGAATAAGCTTATGAATTTTCAAAGGTTTCTGTTATTCCAGTAGTCTCATATTACCAGACTTTTAACTGATGTCATAAATTCACTTATACAAGAAGAGGTCAACTGACCTATATATATATATATATATATATATACACACCTTCATGTTACAGTAATTCTGCCTGAAATCAGAGACGCTCCTGACTGAAATTAAAGACAAACATTAAAATCTCTTAATAGAAAAAAACAGAAAACATTTAAATCTCTTATAGAACAAAACTGAAAAATTGTAATCTTTTAATAGAACAAAACTGAAAACTTTTAAATCTTTTAATAGAATAAAACTGACCAAGATTAAATTCTGTTATTGGAGCAAAACAGACCACCAACAGATCACTGCGACACTGATACATGTGCAAGACAACATTATAAATAAAATATAGCTTGATCTAGATCTGGAGGATCATTTAAATCGTTGTTTTATATCATCATATTACCCAGACCAAAAACTTGCTCTATGGTAAAGCACTAAGGCATTATAGACACAACAGCATGACTTCCTGTAGAATTGCTTTGAAACTGCGTATATTGTGAAAAGCACTGTACAAATAAATTTCTCTTGATTTTTTTGCTATATATATATTTGTACAGTGCTTTTCACAATATACGCGGTTTCAAAGCAATTCTACAGGAAGTCATGCTGTTGTGTCTATAATGAATCTATAGATCAAGCTATATTTTATTTATAATGTTGTCTTGCACATGTATCAGTGTCGCAGCGATCTGTTGGTGGTCTGTTTTGCTCCAATAACAGAATTTAATCTTGGTCAGTTTTATTCTATTAAAAGATTTAAAAGTTTTCAGTTTTGTTCTATTAAAAGATTACAATTTTTCAGTTTTGTTCTATAAGAGATTTAAATGTTTTCTGTTTTTTTCTATTAAGAGATTTTAATGTTTGTCTTTAATTTCAGTCAGGAGTGTCTCTGATTTCAGGCAGAATTACTGTAACATGAAGGTGTTCTTTACTGTGGTTGAAAACTACTTATTAGGAATGAAAAACTCCATTTTGTTGGTAACAGGTCATTTTATGTGATGTACAGAGGCATAAATCTAAAATCCTATATAACCATTGTTATATACAGGAATACAGTTTTTTTTTTTTTTTACTACTCTGGCCCAGACTCCCAGAAACAGTATGAAGCCAACAAATTAGATTGAGTCTTGCTGTTTTGAGAAAGAATTCCATGTACAATATGCATCAGATATTTGTGTGGAGAGTGGGATATGATGTTCAAATGTACCTGTTGAGATAAGAGGTGCCAGAGCTTGCGATCTCCTCCTGGCCCTGAGTTACATAAAAAAACATGGGCTTATCGGGCTGAGGCCACTGGAAGTCAAAGCCTTTCTTGATGCGATCAGCTGGAGAACAACAGAACATCATCATGAACATCATGTGGCTACACACAAATTCTGTCTTGATGTAACTAAATAAAACTATCTATACTGAACGTAATGCAATATCAACTACATAGAACTATATGCAAAAAAATAAATAAACTAGAGATGACATACTGGCGGTGACCCCGTTCTGCAGAGAGCCCTCGTAGAAGATGTTTGACGGGAACGCGCTGAGGGCCGGGTGCATGCGGTACTGCACCTGCAGACGGATGGGTCTGATGCCCAGGACAACCAGCCTCTCAAAAAGAGACTGAGACAGACCTGCTTTAGCCGCCTTCTTGCACATGACCACAGGACCCAGCTGACAGTGGTCACCCACTAGAATCAGCTGTCAAACAGAGGAGACAGTACAGTAACTAAACAGAAAATTTACACGTTCCTACTTTTGTTCACTTTTAATCTCTATAATCACTTCCTTTAATGTGGCAAAGTAGAAAAACACTGTAGTTTAGATATATTTTTACTTTTTAGTAAGTCAATAATGATCTTTGTTTTTCGAATGGAGAAAATATTGGTCATAAATGTTAGTCAACACAAGGGTGAGTAAAAAATGTTTTATCTTGTTGGTTGCAGTTTTTATCTCCTCGCTTTCAACTTTAATCCAGTTTATGCTTGTTAGGAAAGTAATGTCAAGTTTATTCATATACATTTCCTATAAGCTGATAATTCGGTTTCGCTTCAAATTCTTTTAGGCTTGGTGTTTATAGTAAATGTTTTTTATAATGAATATTTATACTTATTATTTATACTTATATTTTTCATTCTTGTTTTGTATACAATTAAAAACAATGTTATAGACATAGTTTTTATTAATATTCTGAACTAGTATTTTTTTTTTTCATTTTAATTGTAGTTAAAGTTTTAGTAAATTTTGTTGTTTTTGTCATTATTATTAGTCTTTTAAATTGTCAATATTTGAACATTATATTCAGGACAAAAACAGCACTCGTGTCATATTGTTCTCGCTGCTCGTGTGATATCGCTCATCATGTGATATGAATTTGAGACAGAAACTCAGGAGCATTTTTGCCCCAATATCTTGAATTTTAGGGCATAACTGCATTTATGGAGTTGTTGCCCTGCGTCATATTTGTCAACAGTAAACTGTATGATATGTAAGATGATGTACAGGTCTTGAGGCGGGGCCAGTACGTTAATAATAGCGTCAGTACGTTTTAATAGCGTTATTTTTTCATAACTAATTAAGTTAACGCATTAAACTGACAGCCCTAATAATAACATATAATAATTTTTTTGTGGAGTGGAACTAATACACATTTTATTATCAGTAATTTACATTATTTCTGAATGTATAAATAAAATACGACTTGCACACTAATTCAACTTTTTTTTTTCTCAATGCAATTTTGACCCAGTGTGACATGTATTCAAGTGACCTGTTTTCCAGAAAATACAGTATATTTGGATTATGTAAAGTCTGTGTGCTAACATACACATTGTGAAAATTTGCCCGTCACATACCTGTTTGGCCCCGAGCACCACTGGCACCATGCACTCGGGCTCTGTGGCCTGTGTGCTCTCATCGATGAGGATGGAGCGGAACTGCATCTTAGCCAGGCGAGGGTCACCCGCACCCACACATGTGCAGCAGATCACATCTGCATTCTGAGAAACAGAGAGGATGTTTGCAGGCCTGTGTCACGGGTGGGCTGATGGATCATTTGTATAAAGAAAAAAACGTAGCTTTTTTCATAGAACATTTTGTGTGCATGCTAATTGCAGGGGAAAAACGCACCACACAAAAACATGCCACATTTCCTTTGCAAAAGAAAACGGCTTAAGCATTGTTGTGCGCCACCGCCTGCAGCGTTTGTATAAACAAACGCACTGAGAATGCACTAGAAAAGCTTGACATTGCTGTGTAATTCCAGCATTTGGTGTTTATCAGTGTTTTAAAGTAAAGTCAGACAAGTACCATGAGCAGCTCTCTCTCAGCGGTTCGTTTGAGAGCTCGGTAACGTTTCTCGTCAGAAGACGACAGCTCGCCAGTTTCGTCCTTCAGCTGCTGCAGTTTTTGCAACTCTGGCATGCTGCAAAAAATACAGACACACATCAGTCCTCATAAGATCTTGGCCACGCTGCCAAGCATTCGAAATGAAATAGTCATTGCTGGATTAAGGTTAAAAAAAAAATCTCAACCCTAAATCTGAGTGACAATAATAGGAAAGCCAACCTCAGCACACCATTCATAACACAAAGACAAAGGATCAAACATTGAGCATTAAGAACAGAAATGTCTGCACCTGTCCATGTTGCGGATCTGATTGTGCAGAGCCAGGAAAGACACAGGGGAATCGATGGCCTCACGACTCTTAGCGCACAGACGAACCACCTTCAGCCCCGTCTGATGTATCTTCTCTGTTAGCTGGTCCACTGCGATGTTACTCGGAGCACAAACCAGCACCGGACTACACCATGAAACAGACACAAAGCAAAAACTCAGTTGATATTATAGGGCCATATTTCTCCCAAATCCATTTTTCTCTTTACATCTTCCTAAATTCAGTTTTTTTCCTTTATCCTTTTTTTGTATAAAATTAATTTTTGATCCGTTTTAATGGTAAAATTCAATTTTACAAATCAAAAAGCATGTGTAACTTTTGAAATCATAACATGCATTCAATTTAACAGCAATTTATTAAATTTTCAATAAAAATTCAATTTTTAGGGCCTTACGAAATTAGTTAGTTACGAAATAATTAGTTAAAAAACAAATTCTGTTTTTTTTTTTAACAAATAAAATTTGTACAATAATAGAAAACATTTGTCTTTGTTTTTATTTATGATTGAATTCAGACTTATCAAAACCATTGATAATCAAACAAGAAAGGCATAAAACATTAATTTAATTAATCTTATAAAATCAAATCAAATTAACATTTAGCAAGCAAAGTGCTGCACAACAGGACTAGGAGGTTTATGGTTTAAATTAATGCATGCAACAAAAACTGTGATAATCCTTAAAAAAATAAAATATTAATTTTATAATATAGGTAATTTTAATGTCACAATTTCTTCAGCCTAATTTTTACCACAAACATCACTTCATATTTAAATAGTAGTCTTTTTTCTGTTGTAATATTCACAGACACTAGTCAATATCACAAGTTGATTAAGTGTACAGCTCTACTTTTGATTTATTCATTTAAAATTTGCCAAATTCCATGATATTCTGTGTTATACTGGTAATTCCACATTTATGACTGGATTACGCGATTCACATTGTGGAAATCATAGGACCCTAATATTACAGAAATTTTAAAATGAGATATGATATCAAATCTTCAATATAGTAGTTTAGTAAATAAATGAACTAACTTTATTTTTTTTATGCCTAATGGATAGAGAGTCGGACTTGTAACCCGAAGGTCGCGGGTTCGAGTCTCAGGTCCGGCAGGGATTGTCGTGGGGGGAGTTAATAACCAGCGCTCTCTCCACCTTCAGTACCACGACTGAGGTGAGACCCTTGAGCAAGGCCAGGCGCCGCAGCATTGGCTGCCCACTGCGCCGGGTGTGTGTTCACGGTGTGTGTTCACTACTGTGTGTGTGCACTTGGATGGGTTAAACGCAGAGCACAAATTCCAAGTATGGGGTCACCATACTTGGCCACACGTCACTTTACTTTCACTTATTTCATGTTGAAATTGTAAAATGCACTGGAAATTCAGTCAGGCATCTAACACTGTCATGAGGGAACGTGTCTCACCCATTGCCCTGTCTGGCCAGATGGTAGACGATGGTAGCAGAGGTGACAGTCTTGCCGGTTCCTGGAGGCCCCTGGATCAGACTGAGGGGTCGCTGCAGCACCGTCTTCACAGCATAAACCTACATCGTTCCAAAACACCTTGAGTCTCAGAAACCTGAAGAGGAAGGGCTGAATCAGAGGAAGGGGCCTTTAGACAGCCCTGTACCTGCGAGTGGTTGAGGTCTGGCAGGCCCTGCGCAGTGAAGCGTTTGGGCAGCTGGCATTTGATGATAACGTCCTCCACCTCGTGACCCAGCAGCTTGTGATAGATGTAGCCAGACACAGAGGTCTCGTCCACGGCAAACGTCTTCAGGGCGCTCTGCATGCTACATTAGGCAAAGAAAAAGTTTAACTTTGTGTCCACCAGGCTCACAGATTATTAGACTATTTCACGTAATAGTTCATCTGAAAATTATAATTGCAACACAAAGGTGATCTTTCTATACAATTACAAATAATCAGGACTGGAGTTTTCAAGCTTTGAAAAAGACGCAAAAGACCAATAAAAGTATCACAGGAGGAGTCTGAGAGACTCGTGCATGAAATATGTACCTTGTGAAGTCATTTGATAACTTAAGGTGAAAAAATAAGTGAAATTTAAATAGTTTGTTACGCAATTATGCAATCACTGATGATCTTGTAAAATCTTTTTAGACTCAGAAAGCTCTAGTCTCCAATGATTGTAATTGCATGGTTAATTGCATAATTATCTAAGTTAACTAAACTAAAACACATTTCTGTACATGAAATAAAATAAATGTTAAAAGAATGTTAGTTTAACTTGATGTACTAAATAAAATTAAAATGAATAAAACCACCTAGACATTTAAAAAACTAAGAAAAAAAGACAAACACAAAAATAATACAGTTTTTATAAATTAGAAATTAAAATGGAAAATGTAAAACTAAATACTAATTTAAAATATCAATAAAAACAAAAAGTATCTTATGACACTAAGATGTCCATGGACTCTATGGATAAAGCCAGAATATTCTTCATGATTTTATTCAATCAACAAAAAAAGTAATTCAAGTTTGGATTAACATGATGGCAAGTAAATGAAAGCAATTTTCATTTTTGGGGTGAAAAAGATAGAATGATATAATATATTTTATTTATAAGTAAATATAATTTTTATTTACTTAGAACTTGATGTACAAAAATAACTAAATCTCAAATTACTAAAAACTAACAATAAAACTAATAAAAACTATATATATAATTTAATATAAATACAATTTATATATATATATATATATATGCTGTGCTGTCAATCGATTAAAAAAATGAATTAATCACATTTTTCTGAAATTAATCGTGATTAATCCCACCTAACATTAAAGTTTTTAGATATACTTTTATATTGCAATAATTTCACATTCAATCTTCAAATTAATGTACAAACAACAAAGACAGTATATTTTTTAATATTTGTTTAATGGCATCTTTTTTTTTTTTTTTTATGACTGAAGGCCAGTATCACTGATACCAATACTGATTTATCTATAAAATTATTAAATAAATCATTAATTAATTAATTAATTAATTAAATAAATAAATAAATACATACATACATACATACATATAAATAAATAAATAAATACAATTTAATGGACTATATATAGTTTAATGGACTAGTGAAAGTGTATAAGTGATAGTAGGACTAACCGGTCAAAAGATGTCGACTTCCAGACAAAGTCCACCTGGAAGTTATGCGGCACCTCCACAGGTGCACCAGCACTGCTGCGCAGCTCGATGGCGATTTCATCTCCATAATCTGAGAGGATCTCGGTTAAAGAATCAACCCGTATAATATATAAGACACTTACATACTTGTCCATCAAAACAGCACAGTAAGAACGTGCTACTGACTTTCTGCTGATATAAAGAATGCCTACAAACTCATGGTCACGATGCAAGTGTGTTCTCTGAGTTTTGCTCTGCAGAGGTTGCAATTATGTTGCTATGCAGTTGCTAGGGTGTTCTGGGTGGTTGCTTGTCAAGTCATTAATCCCAAGTATAAGCAATGCATGCCTAAGCACATTATCAAGAGAAAATAATAGCTGTCATTGTGTGACAACATCAAGTTTGATCTTTGTTGAAAGGATACTGTCCGGGACTTTGATGACGTGTCCGATCCCTTTCCACAGTGGAGCCAAGTCTCCCTTATACCGCAGACAGATCTCGTCTCCCTGCATCAGTCGCATGTCTGATAAACATCACCCATACAGAGAAAACACTTTCAGATAAACATTTTGCAGATTTCTGCTCTAATAACAAAAATAGAGCTATATATCCATCACATACACAGTACAGCACCACAAACACACATGCACACACGCGCGCGCGCACACTCAGGTCCGTGCACACATCGATGAGGGATGCATGGGACACGGTGTTAGAGATGGGATGGATATGAACCACTGGTAGATACAGAAGATGTTGAAAGTAAATATTACCACCTGAATCCGTCTTGGGCAGAGTGAAATAAGCTATCCGCTTTTTATTCAGTCCCAAATCCCACCTCACTGTTATATTGTCTTGAGTCTGAAGTAAAAAGACAGGACACAAGCAAACAGAATAAATATCAAATGTCTGACAGATTAAATCTGATTCTGTATTTGGACTTTGCAATTATAAACAACCTTTCTAAGAGAAAAGAAACTCATTTACAAGGAAAGATAAATCAAAAAGACATCTGAATGTCCATCTAACTAGATTAATTAAATAGAATTCAAAATTAAAATAAAGAAATGGGGCTGAACAATTAATTGAAATAAAACAGGAATCACAATATAATTTATATATACCTTTAGATACATAGATATGAAATTTCATCTCACAGGACAACGATATCACAGTTTAAATGGCAATCACAATATGATAAAGTAATTGCACTAGAATTTTGGCAGTCTTTTAGAATCAGAATTTAGCTTTAATTTAGCATTTTGCTTGCAAAAATGTGCAACAGTCATGTTCAGAAATTAAAATCCCATCCATTCCGTACAAGCTATAAGTCAGTGTGATTTTAGCTTCATTTTTATGAAATCATATTTAAATGACAAATTCCTGGTGAAGAACAACACTACCCATAATCCTTAACAAAAAACCTACAATCACAATCATGGCTCTTACCATAGTCTAAAGCCCCGTTCACATCAAGGACGATAACTATAAATATAACGATAAAGATATAGTTCTAAAAATCGTTCTCAATATTAAAGAATAGCAGAGTCAACACTACAACTATAACGATAAAGGCACAGAGAAACAATATAGTTGGAATCATTTTCAGAGCGATTTTTCCAGCTGATGAATGATACAAACATTGACAGCCAATCAGAATCCATCCTGCTATAATGAGCACGAGAATTTAAAGAGGCAGACGCACGTGCGCTTAGAATAAACTGACCATATCATTCCCTGGTGTGGACACTAATATCGTTATCTTTATAGTTACATTTATAGTTATCATGCTTGGTGTGAACGAGCCTTAACAGTGACTACTCAATCCCATGAAGCACTGTGAATAATTGAATCAGTTTCCTTACAATCTTAAACTATTTATACCTTTGTACTTGAATAGTATTTGAATAGTTTGTAATAACCCTCCAATACATCATATCTTATACTTGGAAATTGTATATTGCAGTACTATTGTGGATTTCACAGTAGCTCATATCCTCATAACAGACATTACGCCAGATGCATTTGATTGTAGTTGGTTTGAATCAAATGTTGTAATTCTGAGATTTATTTCAGAGCTGGTTGGTCTGGTTCATGGCTGAACTATTTATTGATTTTTTTTTTTTTTTTACCTATGAAGAAAATGAATGGGAAAAGTTCTTTCACTTTTGAAAAAGTGAACAGCCCCTGTTGCACTTCATAGTTCAAGCAGAAAGGTAACCAAAAAATAATAAAAATTACTAACGCAATCATCATCATCTCAGTACTATTGCATCATTTTTCACTAATTTAACCACAGGAATAACTGAAGAGCAGAAAGGATTTCATACTTGGGACTCTTTAAGTTTCTTGTCATAGTCAGCCTCTAGTTTAACCAGCGGCCCAAAGATGTTCTGGTACTGATATGCGTCTTCGTATCGCAGCAGAACGTGCTGAGGTTCCTCATCCACTCCAGGTTTCTCCAAATCTTCCAGGGTCGCTGTTGGGTTTTCCTGCAAACATGACAGAACATACAGTCATACAACAATAGGATGCTCAAAACTGTGTTCGTATTCATAAATGCATCCTTGGTTAGTAGAAAAGACTAGGAACTAGGAAATCAGAGTACCTTCCAGAGCTCCTCGAGTTTATTGATCTGCTGTGCTGTGATCTGACGGGCCCTTAGCTGCTCCTGCTCAGACGGGATCTTCACCAGCCAGGACAGGAAGCAGCGGTCCTGGATGAGGGGCTGCCACTGAGAGCTGTCCCAATTAATGTCCTTCAGACTGCTCTGACTGGCACACGGCTGCCTAAACACACAAACAAACACACACTCATGAGAAGGAGGCAGTGCACACGCTTGATAAGCAATGGTTGACAGCTTCTGATAAAACTAGCACCAGATTAAAAAACAAATTTGATTGTTATGGTTTCACAGCTTCAAGTGGTGCGATTAAATTTACACTAAACATTTAAAACAAAATATTAAGAAATAAACTTTTTTTAAAAAATCATCCAGTCTTCTGGAAAAATGGAGGAAATTGGTTGAATTTGTATCAAAAAGGTCTGATTTTGTTGCTACATATAAATAAGAGGAGATTAATATGTAGAATAATGACTTTAATGAAAGTCGTTTCAGTTTATTTTGAATGGAATTTAATTAGGCCACACGTTCTCTCCCTGGATGTAGAGTTACTATTTCTACCTTTATTTTATTTTGTTTATCTACATTTACATTTAGTCATTTAGCAGACGCTTTTATCCAAAGCGACTTACAATTGGGGAATACATAAAGCGATACGTCTTGAAGAGGCAATCAGACAGAGGAAGTGCTTGTAACAACAAGTCTCAGGCATTGTTCAAATAAGTACAAGCTAGAAAGGAAAGGAATAAATAAAGAGAAAGAATTTTTTTTTTTTTTTAGGATGAAGTCAAGTAGTGCTGAAAGAGATGAGTTTTCAGTTGTTGCTTAAAGATTGTTTATCTAATACATATATATATATAATATTTTATTATATTGATAATTATGATTATTATTATTATTATATGTCTTATTATATTATTATAATTATTATATATCTAAAAACAGATAATTGTTCTTGTGTTCATATTGTAAAAGATACTTTATGATTGCATTGAGTACTATATGTAAATTGAAATATGTTATATGTTTGTACTCCTATGACTGCTTGAATTAAATATAAAATAAAATTCATTCAATCAACATGAGAGGTAAACTCCTGGGGGAAAAAAATCATGTTTGTATGCATTGATTTAATTTATGCATTTATTACTACAAACTATTACAATGAAATAAGAATATTTCATATTTTTATGGAAATAAAATATTTATAAAAATTACATAAAACATTTACGCATTTATCTATAAATATGCAATCATAAACACATTAAAAGCAATTATGCTAGCACACAAGGTACATAAAGTACAGACCTGGTTTCTTACACTCACGCCCAGTTTCATTGTGTAAAAATGAAAATACATGGGACTTTCCCATTTCACATTTTCAGTAAGCATGTACCATCACAGATGCAAAAAAGTTTAAAAGCTCAGTATTAACAGTTTTAAAAGCCTTAAATCAATCATTTAAATACAGATTGTGTCATACTCAAACAATAAAGAGGAAATCTAGCAGGTAGAAAAGCATATTTAATTTTTTTTGTTATTACTAAAAACCAATGACTAAACTTCCCTTTATTTACTGATGCCTAAAAGACATCAAATTAGATTTGGGTCAACCTAATCAAAATAAACTTTTTCCAGAATTACTGAATTTGAGTTGTGAGTAAGAATGAAATGCTTTGCAAATGTTTCACCTGCACAGAAGCACCACAACAGAGTCGGCTTTAGCCGGGATGAAGCCTAGCAGGAAGACATTACGGCAGCCGCAGTTATAGCACTCCAGAACCGTTTCTCCCAGCGGTCCGTCCTTATGCAGTGTCACCTCCTTACATTTGGCCCTCACCAAGTGGTTCACTATATGACTGAGAAAACAAATGTGACAAAAGTCATCATTTTAAGTTTTAACAATGCTTTGGTTAACAAAATTAATGGGCTGGTGGACTCACCTGCCAGAGGTGTTACCGCGGCCGTTGCAGAACCATTTCTTGCTGGTGTTGCAATAGACCACACATGCTGGATCATGGATGCCACAGTAGCTGCAAACATACGAAACAAAAGCCAGCCCACAAAATGGCAACGCTTACAATACCATTCAAAATTTGGAGTCAGTATGATTTATTAATGTTTCCTAGTCTTTTCTACTAACCTAGGATGCATTTATTTGAATACAAATACAGTAAATGCAGTAATATAGTGAAATATTATTACAATTTCAAATAACCACTTTCTATTTAAATACATTTTAAAATGTAATTTATTCCTGTGATCAAAGCTGAATTTTCAGCATCATTACTCCAGTCTTCAGTGTCACATGATCCTTCAGAAATCATTCTAATATGCTGATTTGCTGCTCAAGAAACATTTCTGATTATTATCAATGTTGAAAACAGCTGTGCTGCTTCATATTTTATTGGAAAGCATTATGCATAATTTTTAGGAATCTATGATGAACAGAAAGTTCAAAATATTTGATTATAATCAGATATATTCAAACGTAATATTTGAAATCCAAATATATATTCAAACATTTGAAATAGGAATCTTTTGTAACATTATAAAAGTATGTACCGTCACTTTTGATCAATTTAATGCATCCTCACAGAATAAAAATATTAATTTCTTTAAAATAAAATCTTATCGACTCAAACTTTTGACAGATATACAAATTATGAATGTTTAAAAAAATTAAATTAAACCTGGGAAAATTTGGTTAAAATAATGACATTTCCTTTACACAATCATATAAATTATAACCTAAAATCTTGCTAATAAAGAACTACTTCAAAAACAAAAGACCTACATCAAGCATAATGTACAATCAGAGGGGTCATGCATCACTTTTTACATAAATAAGTTGCCTGGGACAACTGACATTTATTCAGCACAGTGTCATTACACAAAGAATACTGTGAGTGACCAACCGGAGGTAAGCATTTCAGAGGATCGTGCATTATTTTATCTCTCTCACAGCTACATACATATGATTACAGCGTGACCAGGGCAGGTGTGTCATCCGTACCTGCAGGCGTGCACCGGCAGATCTTTAGTGTAGTAAGTATCTTCCTCATCCTCCTCAAAGTTCAGCTCGGCCAGAAGTTGGCTGGCCTTCACCACTGCATCCTCTCCATTGGGCAGAACGCCATCAGGCCCATTCACCTAGACACAAAACATTTCACCTTAACACCACCATTTCCACAAACAAATCTCAAATTGTACAAGCGTGAAAACAGGAGATTCAATCCAGTGCACATTTCACCCTCAAAATCACACACATCTGCAACTTACACCAGCAGAAACGCAGTTAAATCAAGTACAAATGCACACCTGATTTACTAAAACAACCTGACTTGCTCTGCAGCATATACTTAACAAAAGTCTGAAAACACATGTTTGAAAGCTGCAGCTAATGCACAAAAACCAGATAAAACACACCTTATTATTAAAGCAAACATAACAATTTAATACAATAATTTCCTTTTAAACACACCAAAACACCTGCAAGTTATAATTACCATACAAAAGAAACCCCTCTAATCAAACATGCTCTTAAAAAACAGGTGTAGTTCAATAAACTCCTTCTGAAACATGAATGTGAGATAAACCTGTGACAAACAATATAAGACGTGTCAAAAATCAAATAAGATGCATGTTATTATAACACCAAAATAGTTAATAAATATCTCACACCTCTACATCAATCACATCATTACAACATCAATATAGTAAACAAAAACACACCTGTCAGCTGCAGCTAACACGAGCTATCCGTAATAAAACCACATCTCTGAGAATAAGCTGTTATAACATGCTGTTTAATACTATAAGAAAATTAGTTTATCATTAACACCAATTTAACACAAAAGTCCCTCTGAAAGCACGCAAATACACCTGAGATCTGTAGCTAACCAACCAAAACAAGCAATTTGACGCAACGTATTTCACTATCGACAGCAACGTAAGAACCATTATATGTAGTTTAATTTATTAGTAAATTAAATTTGTATTTGTACACTTGTAGTTCACAAAAGTCCCTCTGACAACTCTCTCTCTCTCTCTCTCTCTCTCTCTCTCTCTCTCTTCTGGCGGCCTGCTGTCGTTGCTAACGCTACCGCGCGGCTAACGCCTGCTAGCTCGCCATTTTTGGACTCAAACGCGTTGAGGGCCGCCTGACAGAACGCTCGATTGTGTGTTGTGTGTGTTTATACCTGGTTGTCGAGTTGACTCTGGGTCTGGCCTTGAGTTTGGGTCTGGCTGGGCAGCGTGAAGTCGGTGAACTCGAACTCAGAGCCCTGCGTGTCGGCCCCTAGCAGCTCCGCTTCCTCGGTGTCCAGGAAGGTGAGCGTCTGCGAGCTCGGCCCGTACGCCTCCACACTCATCTTTTTCTGGCTTTGCTGGCCGCCTTTTCACAGAAAACACCGAATGATCCCTCAGCGGTGCGGGGAAACGAGCGACCGGAGCGCGTCGGGCGACGTTTGTTTTGGTTCGAAGGGAAGAGAAGGAAACGGCGCGCGACGGGCTCGTGCAGAAATGAAAGCAAACGATTCCGGAGAAGACTCGACTCCCACTCGAGCGCGGTGACGTAGAGCGCACAAATGCGATGACGTCTACACACATTCGCTGTTATGCAGGAAAAGGGCTGTTTTGTTTTGTAAATATATTGCTGTCAGAAAAATGCAGACCATTATAGAGCTTCTAATAATGGCTAGTGATGCAAAGTCCGATTAATTTCCGCGAACCAGTTCTTTTCGGTCAGTTCGGCTCATTGAACCGGTTCAAAAAGCCGATTCATCGGTTCCTGACGTCATCAAGCAGTACGTCTCTATGCATTTCTTTTCTAACAACTCAGTGCCACTGTATCAATGAAAAAGTCATTTGTGTCAACACATATTGAAACATTCAAAAAATAAAGTTATTTGTGTGAACGCATATTGCTGATCATTGCCATATAATTCACTTAAGTTAATGGTGTTTGTGGTCACAGTTTCATTCGCGGATCCTTTATATCAGACTCACTGACCAATACTGACCTAGCCTACAACTTGGATTAGATTCCTAAAAGTTTCGCACCTGCAGCACACATTACAGACAATGGTGCACATGCGCGGATGTGTTCTACATGTCTAAAGTATAAAGAAAGAATAAACCAGTCTTATAAACTTCTTGATTTCGCTTAAGCAACTTTAAATATAATATGCATGCATGCACAATAAACTATAGTAAAATGTACATCACTCGACAGAAAGGTTTTTACAGGTTTTAATAAAATGTAATACTAGAAGCATATTTCCAGTACGCGCCTCAGGCTTGCACAGTATCGTCAACTCGCTCATCAGAATCTTCGGTAATCCTCGGTAAACTTCGCCACGGCTCATTCGTTCTTTTTGAGTCCTCGGTAACTCTCGGTAAACTTCGACAGTTGGTCGAACCGGCTCATTCGATTCTTTTTGAGTCGAACGCGCTACTTCGGCTGTGCGTCCTGCGTCATCAACCCGGAACTAAAATTCGATTCAGTTCGATTTGTGAACCGGCTCAAAAGAACGATTCGTTCAAGAACCGAACATCACTAATAATGGCACATTGTTTAAAAATAGAGGTTTAGCTCTTCTGAAATATTATACGAATTTAATGAAAAACATTTGGCCCAAATAAGCTGACTTTGGTTTTGCAAAATCAAAATAAAACCAATATGTGACCGTGGAGCACAAAAGAAGTCATAAGTAGCACAGGTATATTTGTAGCAATAGCCAACAATACATTTTATAGGTAAAAAATGATCGATTTTTCTTTTATGCCAAAAATCATTAGGATATTAAAATAAAGATCATGTTCCATGAAGATATATTGTAAATTTCCTACCGTAAATATATCTTAACTTTATTTTTGATTAGTAATATGCATTGCTAAGAACTTAATTTGGAAAACTTTAAAGGCAATTTTCTCAATATTTAGATTTTTATTTTTTTTTTTTCTAGATTCCAGATTTTCAAATATTTGTTTCTCAGTCAAATAACATCCAATCTTAACAAACCATACATCAAAGGAAAGCTTATTTATTGGATGGAAAGCTTTGGAAAAGCAATGGAAAGCTTTCATATGATGTATAAATCTTAATGTCAAAAAACTGACCCTTATGACTGGTTTTGTGGCCCAAGGTCACATATAATATAGGCTACTATGTGAACGGGTAGTGTGCTAAAGTGACATGATCCACTCCATCTAAAACTGTTGTAACTGTCGTATGAACCGCATTCTCTAATTCGTTTATAATTACTATGCATTAAGTTTTCAAGACCTCATTTATGTTTATAGAATATGTGTAATTTTTATATATCTGACTTCAATGGACAGCAAATGGTGAATAAAAACAGTGAAAAACCTGAAGTATTATGACCTCTTACTGCATCTGAAGATACAGATTTTCATTGTATGCACATATAAGATTATTAATATATTAATAATATGATATGCTGATAATAAAATTGCTAATGCAACTTTACTCAGAATTTAATCAGAAAATGAAAAATATAAAACTTTCCTCTAGTGAGCTTACTTTTGTGTATTACTGTAAATTATTATACATTTAGATAATTTATAAATCTTGTATAATTATATATAAATTATTAGAAATATTATTTGTATCATTTCATTATGAATGTGTGTGTGTGTGTGTGTGTATATATATATATATATATGTGTGTGTGTGTGTATGTATGTATGTATATATATATATATATATATATATATATATATATATATATATAATTTTAATTTATAAATTTTGGAATGAATAAACTTAAGGCAAAAATTGTTTATTGAGAGCTACAATTTGTAAAAAAAAAAAAAAAATTGTGGCAAATAAGGAAACACAACATAAAGAGGAAGAACAACAGTGTCCACACAAATGTGGGAATATTAATGCATACATAATAATCACCACTGTAATAGATGTCAGAACCTTTAATACAATAAAATGGATCCATGGAAACAAAGAAATGCTGAAGATAACAGTGTTTTAGGCAACATTATAAAGAATTAAGATTCACATAATCAGTTTGGTCCACTGTGTTTGTGATCGATAACAGATTCCAGTAAAAACCGTAGAAAAACAAGCTAAAGAAAATTAAAACCAAGTCATATGCAATTCAAATGACATTTTATAATATCATATAATGGACTGAGAAATTATGGTCTAATATAATATAATATAATATAATATAATATAATATAATATAATATAATATAATATAATATAATATAATATAATATAATATAATATATCCAGCATTTTGCAAAGAGTATGAAAGAAATGTAAAGAGAATATCTTGAATAACGTTCACTGAGAGAAGACAAACATCACCTTACAATCATCTGACGATTTCACATTTCATCTAATTAACAAAAATAAAAAAAACCAAACTGTTGTTGTCTTAACAGTGCTGATACAATTAGACCTTAAATTACTCAAAAGGCATCAGGTTCAGGTGTCTTTATGTTTTATGTGGGACCCTGTACATAAATGGCTTCAAATGAGGAAAAACATATTTCAGTTTGATGCTTATATCCTAAAGTCTGTGTACTCACATTGGCACTTTAATAACCAGACAGACGTGGTTATTATTTTTTTTTATCACTGTCCAGTGGGCAGATCATAGCTTTTATTTTGTCATAATTTTAGGTCTTCTCTACAATATCACGCTTTGCACCTGCTCTTCAGTCTGAGAGAAAATAAACTGTAATAATACTTATACTTTCTGTCCAGTGTGTGTTTGGGGTATAACTGAAAGCTGCAGATGATAAAGTCATATTTGAAACAGTATTATTTTACTATCATGAAGATTTTTAGATGTTTCATTTTTCATTTTTTAAATATTTTTTAAGGTCCATATAGTTTTTGTTTTTATATTTTTTATATTATATTTTTATATTTTTACTTTAGTTAAAATTTTAGTAATTTAGTTTTTATTAATATTTTGAATTAGTTTTCATTTTAATATTTTGTCATTTTAACATTTTCATTTTAGTTAGTAATTTAGCCATTTTCATATATATATATGTATATGTGTATATATATATATATATATATATATATATATATATGTATGTATATGTATGTATATATATATATATATATATATATATATATATATATATACATACATACATACATATATATATATATATATATTATTTTTTTTAAATGCCAATATAATTTTTAATAGTTTGAATGAGTTTTAATTTTATTATTTTGTCATTTTCATTTGTTAGTTTGTTATTTAGCCAATTTTAGCCATTTTCACATATATGTATATGTATATGTATATATATATGTATATGTATATGTATATATATATATATATATATATATATATATATATATGTATATGTATGTATGTATGTATATATATTATATATATACATGTATACATACATATATATATATATTAAATACATACATACATATATATATATTAAATGACAATATAGTTTTTTAATAGTTTTAATGAGTTTTGATTTTATTATTTTTTCCATTTTCATTTTAGTTAAAGCTGTAGTAACTTAGTTGTGTATTTGTATATGTCTATATATTTATATACTATATATTGATGAATTTGTATTACAGTTTTAGTTATTTTACTACAAGAAGTTAAACTAAATGAAAATTAAAAATTACTAGATGGATATATATATTGATTATTTTTTCCCAGTTAACGTTTATTTCATTTCAAGTAACAAAATGTTTAATTCATTTAAATTTTAGTTTTGTTTGTGTGTATTTAATCCCATTCCAGCTTCTATATGGCTATTTACATGGTGAGAAAAATGTATCATTAAATTTTAGTTAATTATAATAGCCCTGGTTTAAATGACTTTATACTACAGACATACTTAATCTGGTGAATAATGATTTTAGAAATTCTGCCTTGACTGTTTAAAAAAATCATTTTTGAACTACGGTTTAAAGATCTCAATGTATACATAGTGTTTTCACATTACAACGACACTTCCAAGTCTTTTTTTATGCATAATACCAAATCTCTGCATGTTTCAAGTATACCTCATGAAAGTGCTTTCTTGACTATCTGAACGCAGCCGTAGGATTGAGTTTAGCACACAAGCTGCATCTCAAACCAGCTGATTGATCCTAGTATGTAGCTCACAAGTTAAGACACTGATGTCTTCAAATGTGCATGAACTCTTGAATCCAAAGCGACGCTACATAACTGCGTACGAGACTCGGCCTGCGCTCTCATTGGTCGTGCAGACAGTGTTTCTTTCCCTTGTTGTGCTCCATCAGTTCAAGCATCTCCAGGATGACGGCCCTGAGGGCCCGAGCGAGCTGCTCCGCGCTGTAGGGCTCCCCTAGAGGAGGAACGTGCACAAAAGCAGATCTGCCCTCGCCCAGAAACAGAGACATGTAGTAAGTGTAGTCACACAGATACCTGGGAAAGAGGAATACATAAGGAATACATTAAACTAAAAAAAATGTAAAAAGTCTTACAAAATAAGTTTGTCCTGATGAAAAAAAATCACTGTTGCATGCAGTAACATAATCAGATACATAATCACATTGCTTTTTTCAAGTAACTAGTAAAGCGCATTACTTTTTCATTTATAAGCAAAAATCTGAGTTACTTTTTCAGATAAGTAACGCCAGTTACTTTGCTTTCCCATGCATCGACTGACTGCTCTCCTGTCCGCATATTGGCAAAAATCAGGAGTAAGTGCAGAGGCGTTGTGTGCGCTGTGTGAACATGATTATTACTGTAGTTCTAGACTAAATGTCAACATGCATTTACTCATCTCATTCACACAAATATTTCTCAAAATGAATAAAACAGTGAAATACAAACTCAGAATATGATGCAAACCTCCAGTAATTAAATATGCTAACACAAATATCCTTATGTATTCAATCCCAGTTTATAAACTGTTTATTAAGTCTCTGCTGCTGACCTTCGTTAACGCAATTCAACCATACTAATAAGCAAAAATTACTTTAGATAAACATAACATTTGTGTTTCTTTTTTTAAATATATTGCTTAAGTGTTGGTGTTTGATGTATTGATTATCTGTAAAACAGAACTTTTTTATATTAAAAACAAACAAGCAAGTCCATCCCAGATGAGAAAAGTAACACAACACATTACTTTCCATACAAAGTAACTAAGTAGCGCAATAAGTTACTTTTTTAGGGAGTAATGCAATATAGTAAAGCATTACTTTTAAAAGTATTTTGACATTTTGGTCATTCAATAAATTCTCATTAGCCAGTCTAATACAACCTTTGGGCTATATATGCAAACATCTGTTATGTGAAACAACAAAAAACAACATGCACTTTTTATGGTTCTTTCATTATTTATTTTGTAGATTCTGCAAGGTGTCAGCAAACAAGCAAGAAGAGCTTTTTACCTGCCGGCGTCCTTTGACACAGACACAGAGACGCCGAGGCCGGAGGAGTTGACTCTCTTACAGACGGCGTCCATGTCTATGACAGACAGAATGCAGTCCGGTCCTCCCTCCATACAGCAACGCGACTCCGGACAGAAGCTGCAGTTGTCCGGGCGCATGTAACCCTGGTTATGACCACACTGTTCAAGCGTTACTGTTGTGGCCATCCCGGACACTCCAACATGCACCACTAACTTTGAAAAAAAAAAAACAGAAAGAAAAAATAGGATTTAAAAAAAAAAAAAAAAAAAAGAAAGAAACGTATTCCTAAAATAAAAAGATGAGTCATTAATACTGCTATAACACTGGGGACTAAAAGATTTTTAAATGTTTTTAATGAAATCTCCTGCTCACCAAGGTTGCATTTTGTTGTTGTTGTGGTGTAAAAATAGTAATATTGTGAAATACTAACTAAAACCGTTCCTATTTGATTATATATTTTGCCACAAAAATATTCAACAGCACAACTGTTTTCAACATTGATAATAATCAGAAATGTTTCTTGAGCAGCATATCAGCATATTAGAATGATTTCTGAAGGATCATGTGACACTGAAGACTGGAGTAATGATGCTGAAAATTCAGCTGCGCATCACAGAAATAAATTACATCTTAACATATATGCACGTTTTTACTGTATTTTGATCAAATAAATGCAGCCTTGGTGAGCAAAAGAGCCTTCTTTCAAAAACATTAAAAATTTTAATTATTCCAAACTTTGTTTGCCAGTGTATTATATGATATGATATGATGATACATTTTGATTAAAATAATTAGATGCAATTCATCATATATAAAAAAATAATGTACAATAAAGACGGTTTTAATTTTACTACGTTTACACAGACCAAGAATATTATTAAATAATCCAATATTAATTATATATACAATACATATAATTTAAATATATAATACTTATGAGCATAATATTATTTTTATTTTGTACATATACATACACTAGTACAGAGCACAATAAACACATCAAACATAGAATAATTGATCATATATATGATCAACACATATACATATATATACATATACATATACATATATATATATATATATATATATATATATACAGTATATGTTAATACAACACTCTGTAGACATTTAACATCACTGACTAATAAAACTACACAACACAAACATGATATTGTTACGCTACTTGAGGAAGGTGCTGTTTCCATAGAGACGGAAGAAGACTCTGAACCGCCTGATACTCCACAGGAACTTCAGTAACGTGAAGGTTTATATCGTGACCCAAACTCAGTTTCTCCAGCTCCTGACACGAGGAAATCTTTATGTTAAGTCATGCAGATGCATGTGAACAAACAGTGAGTACAGCTCATAGTTGATGTGCTTTGCTCGTTTCATGGCGGTGTGAACATCATACCTGTACTGCCACCCAGCTGGCATTGACAGCGTGTTCACCGAACGGCTCAAAACCTGCAGAAACACAGAGAACATGTTACATATCGTGCTATACTTGATGCTGATTGGTCAAACGTTTTATATAATAACACTCAGCTGAATAATTGATCATTGTCTCAGGTAAGTCTCTTGTATCACTCTCACTTTCTTTGCACATAATAAGATAATTTCAACTCAGATGAATATTTCATGTCCGTGTATTTATTTATTTATGTGGTAAGTAGTCATATGATAAATAAAGTGCTATAATCCAGTCATTATCACCTAAAAACCCCTTCAGAGTGATTCGAGACCCCTTAGCTTCAGCTGACTGGACGTTATCATCAGGCTCAGCTTTTCTGTTTTATAGCTGTTACACTTTTAAACTCAACAGGTTTCAGGACGCTAAAGTCAGCAAAATCTAAACCCTGCAGTCCAGAGTCTAAGATCCGATCCTGCTTTAAACGGGACGTAATGAGTAACTCTTGAGTTTGAGTTTCAGATGAGATGCTGCCATCAGTAACCTGAACAGTGCAACACAGAACCCAGAGTCAAGCAAAAACTCTATTATTTACTTCTCTAGAACACTTTTTATCAGCTAAATTAGGGGGAAAATTGCATGACAATAAGATTTCATTAAAATGTGTAATTATCAGATGGTAATATCATGTTGCATGAAAATATTATGGTGTGTGTGTGTGTGTGTGTGTGTGTATGTAAATATGGTATAATGGTATACATATTACATTATGGAAATGATGGTACTGAATACATTTTCATGTATTCATTTACTCCAAATAGGGTTTTTTTTTTTTTTTTTTTGCTATTAACATTTTTGTTAATTGAAACAGAACGGAAATAAAATAAAAATCGGAAATGATTCTGTGACAAGTAACTGAAACAAATTTAAGTTAAATTACTAAAATTACTTGAAAATAAATAAAAACTAAACCTAAACTAAAAATAAACCTGATATAAAAATAAATTAAACCTAAACCAACAGTAAAACGAATAAGAAGGAAAAAGGCAAATAAAAATGACTACAAATTTACCTAAAATTAAAATTAAAACTAAAAATATTATTATTATTTTTTTTAAGTAAAATTCAAAATAAGGCTTAAAAACCATAACGGTATAAAAGTAATACTAAAAATAAAACTGACTCCAAAACTCTTCAAAGAATATCAAGCTATAGAAAATATCCAAACAAACGTATTCAAATATACATTGTAGATGTCCCAAACACCACTATGGTATTACCATGGAAAATACAAAAACTGAAAATAAAGTTATGTTATTATCATAGTAAATGTCCAAAAACAATAAAATCATAGTAATTATAAAAGAAAAAAAAACCCAATGAGCACAAAACGACATGTACAGAAAAAGAAGTGTATGAATAAAATAATGTTGGTGTCCAACATTTCTGACATGGTCCTTCCTGATAGTTTTTTGGTAGTACTTCGATAAAAATAAGTGTTTTATGCATTTTAGTTTTGTATTTAGTGCCAAACTTGAGTTGTAATGATGATAATTTGCGTGTTATGAAACTGATTATGATAATCTCAGTGACAGAAGCAGACTCAGCTGTCACTACAAAAACTCTTAAAACTGAGACAACTATCACACGAGGCATCAAAACATCCCTTTTTCCGTTTCAGCGTCTTCATCACGGTTTACCTGTCACGATAACCGTCTTCTTCTGCTCCATCGCTGAGAAACGAGAGTTTCGATCAAGAACAGAACAACGATCATCAGATCCGATCTTCACAAACTAAGATAAACACACATCATATTCAGCTCTTCCTCTCGTGCTCTGAACTGAGATCAGCGCCACCGCTGACAACAGCGCCACCTGCCGCTCCGGAGCTGTTCCATTAATAAATGGCAATATCGATATAAAAATACCATCGCTTTATAATATATATATATATATATATATATATATATATATACATATATATATATATATATATATATATATATATATATATATATATATATATATATATATATATATATATATATATATATATTTTATTTTTTTTTTTTAATTTAGAATTTATTTATGTATACCTCTCAGCTGGATAATACAATGACTGAAAAATTCTGTCTGTACTTATGATTATATATCATATATATAATGTTTTACATATATATATATATATATATATATATATATATATATATATATATATATATATATAAACTGAAATGAAATTCTTCTCAAATTCTCGATATTTAAAAATTACATTGAAAAAAAAAGATTTTTCAAAGTTGTAAATAAAACAAAATTTATAGAAGTAGGTTTTACAAGAATATATATTTTTTCAGTTTTTCTACTTCAGAATTACAGTTACTTGCTGATTCTTTAATTATCTGTGAAATTTACTAGCAATTTAATAAGTGAAAATGTATTTTTTCTAGATCCTGTCTGTCTATCTATCTATCTATCTATCTATCTATCTATCATATGTTGTACATTTATTTTATATGTTAATAATTGAAGCTTAACATGCACTTTATGTTGGTATCAAATAAAGACGACGAACAAAAATGCCACATTATTGTGATTCTTAATGACAGATTACCATTTGAAATCTTTGACCTTCTAGTGATCTTTACCTACACAAAAATCAATCAAACATGCATGGACCTGGTTTCCTGAGGAGTGTTTGGTGGTTTTGACTTGTGTGCCAACACCCATAGCTGAGATCTGGTTCAAACCTGTTTGCGTGAGCTGGTCTCTGAGGAAAGAAGGACTTCCCATTGTGGTGTTTATAGTTAATTAGCAGTGTTCCTTCATGAGTCACGCTAAACACAGAGACAGACACCTTCAGTCTGATTCACTGACTCCACTGTCAGCCTGTTCTAATGATGTGGAGACAAAATACTGAAGACGTTGCCAACAAAATAAAGTGCTGAATTACATTAGGATCTTTAAATTGTCATAAACAAAAATGGTGTACAAATAATTTTCACTCAGAAATTGCTAGTAAGTTTGACAATTACAAAGAAAAATGTGAATTTTTGACATAAGACATATAATCTTTGTTTTATTTACAGCCTTTGAAAAATAATTTTTACAGCGCAACTGTAAAAAACTGGAAATTTGAGAAGAATTTTAATATTTTTTGAAGACATTTATCCATTTAGCAGTCAAGAATTAATCTGCTAAAATGAAAAATAAATAACTGAATTATATATAGCCTATATATATATATATATAGAGAGAGAGAGAGAGAGAGAGAGAGAGAATTGTAATTGTATAATTGTATAAATAATTAAAATGTAAATTGTGTAATTTTCACTCAGAAATAGTAAATTTCACAAATAAATAGCAAGTAACACACTGAATTAAACAAGATTTTTTTTAAGTAGAAAGAATAAAATACTAAAATAGTATTTTCTTGTAAATCACACTCCAGTAATGTTTGTTTTATTTACAAAAATCATTTACAGCATATGTATAATACATAACATACAATATGTATATAATTTATATATATATATATATATATATATATATATACACACATATATATGGTGTGCCATCAAATAAATTATCAGTCAGGTCAAATTAATAATAAAAGAATGAATAATCATGAGAGTAAAAAAATAAATGGAATTTCACGAACGTATTACATGATCTGGATATTAATAATACAAATCTAGGAGTTTATGTATTACGGAATTGCATCATAATGGGGAATATATATTTTTGAATAACATAATAAAATGTAATAGCTTTCTGTGTAATAACTGTCTCTTGTCATTCTTATTTTTCCTCCTGCTTTTGTAAACTGTAATTTCTACAGCTAAAAATGCTGGAAATGGTTGTGTTCTTCCACCCACTCGCGGCGCATCCGCTGCAGCGCTGCACATCCTCACCCCCGCAATCCACCTGCCTCTGCGTCACTGCTGCCATGGCAACGGATGATGCTGCTTCTATTCTCTGATGCAGACGTCTACAGACGTCATCACATCCATTCAGACCTGCACATATATCCCCCCCTCTCTTTCTCAGACTCACGGCCCGCAGTGTTATTTATAGAAATCCTACGGCTTGCCAAAGCAGCTAATTCAATTCATAAATTCAATTTAACTTCAAAGCATCATCACATCCCTCAAGATTAAGATTTATGAGTAAAGTTATCAAGTTCCCTTCAAGGATTTTATGACAGGTCAATTAAATTAAATGAGTTTTGAGGTTTCCAAGACAAACAACCATATATAGTAGATGTACATTTTTTTTATTTTGCATACAAAATGCTCATAACATATGGCAGTAAAAAAAAAAAAAAAAAATTTGTATAATATTATACACACACACACACACACACACACACACATTTTTATATTGCATACAACATGCTCATAACATAATGCAGAGAAAAATACTTAATATTTTTATTGAACTGCAACATATGCTACCAAATCTACATTTAGTTTCATATGAAGAGTGAGATTAAAATGAGTTCTGAAATCCTTCAGCTCAATCAATAATAATTAAATTAATCATGCAACATACTTCCGTTTTACAACCAAGAATTTGAATGCATTTAAAAGCAAATTATTATTATCTTCTTTAAAATCTAGAACAATAAATCTATCTGTCACATATCTCAAAATATTAAAATATTCTTCATGTTTGAAATATTTTGTATTCATTTACCACATTACTTGTGTAACTACTAAAATGCAAAATACATAGGCTGCACTACAAAAACTACATTAATATTAAGAATGTCGATGAAAATTTTTAATATTAATGTAGTTTTCTAATATTAAAAGTGTTTCAATAGCGCATCAGTTGGATAATGCCTGACAGAGAAAGTGTATAAACTTTTGCATATATATATATATATATATATATATAGAGAGAGAGAGAGAGAGAGAGAGGTTCTCTCTATGTATATCTATCTGTCTATCTATCTATCTATCTATCTATATATATATATATATATATATATATATATATATTAGTGCTGTCAAACGATTAATCGTGATTAATCGCTTGCAAAATAAAAGTTTTTGCTTACATAATGTGTATACTGTGTATATTTATTATGTATACATAAATACAAACACATGCATTTATATATTTAAGAAAAATATGTTATGTTTATATATTAAATATATTTATATATAATATAAAATATAGAAATATAAATATATAAATGTATATACATGTAAATATTTTCAAAATATATACTGTGTGTATTTATAGCACTAATATATATATATATATATATATATATATATATATATATATTATAACAGTGGGATTTGTTTTGAAAAACTTGGATTCAAAACGTGGAAATAAACCCTTAAAGTGAAGAAATATTGATGATTGTGTTCTATTTCTAGTACAGTCTCCCTAGACATAACCGAGAGCGTGGATTATTCCATCAGAAGAAGCTGGAGTGGAACACTTGATGGAGCATCCACAGACCTACAACGCGTTCAAAAACAAGGGAACATTTTCCGCCAGGCTGCCTCGTTTCTCCACCCTCTCGCGCTCTACGCTCGCTATGACATCAACCCACAATGCACCGCACTGTTTGCCGTTTACCCTCGGTCTCCGCGGAGACAGCGGCGAGCGCGGCCCCTTATGCAAACGAAACCGGAAGAAAACGTCATCTTTGGCCAATCTCAGCGCTCTAAAGTGACATAATGGAATTTTTAGGGATAGAAAACTTGCAAATGCGTACTGACGCCCATAGATAACAACACCTCTCAAGCGGGGAGAAGCAAGGATATCATAAAACAATATCATAAATCGATTAAAAACAAACGTTCGCGGCAAGAATTTAGAAGATTAAAGATCATCTAAATGAGTCGTTTGGACAGCGGACCCAGCTCACCCCTCTGTAGGGTGTAGGATGGGAACAAGTCTTTACCCAGACGAGGAATATCACGCATTATGATGAAGAAAGACATGAGTTTGAACCTAAACGACCAGAACAGCTCCAACCTCAAGCCAGATCTGAGGGATGCTGAAGGGATTCTCAATTCACCCGATTTAGGGCTCCTCAAGCTGGCTTCTCCGGAGCTGGAGAGGCTGATCATCCAGTCCAACGGGATGGTGACCACCACGCCGACCTCCCAGTTCGTCTACCCGAAGTCGGTGAGCGACGAGCAGGAGTTCGCGGAGGGCTTCGTCAAAGCCCTGGAGGACCTTCACAAGCAGAACCAGCTGAACGGAGGACCGTGTGTTCCTCCAGCGCTCAACAGACTCGCCGGCAGCACCGCGCTCGCCTTGCCCACGGATCTGCCCGTCTATACGAACTTGAGCACGTATGGGAGTACCACGGTGAACTATTCCACGGAAACCATTCCGTTCCCTCCGCCGGCGCAACCGATGACCGCGCAAACGCAGCCGTCGCTAAAAGACGAGCCGCAGACCGTTCCAGACATGCAGAGCTTCGGCGACAGCCCGCCGCTTTCCCCCATCGACATGGACACGCAGGAGCGCATCAAAGCCGAGAGGAAGAAGCTGCGCAACCGGATCGCCGCCTCCAAGTGCCGCAAGCGGAAACTAGAGCGGATCTCGCGGCTGGAAGACAAAGTGAAAGCCCTGAAGAGCCAGAACACAGAGCTCGCGTCCACAGCGAGCGTGCTGAGAGAGCAAGTGGCGCAGTTAAAACAGAGAGTGATGAACCACGTCAATAACGGCTGTCAGTTGCTGCCTAATCAAGTGCAAGCTTATTAGAGGACAGTCTTTATCTATCAGTGTTTGGGTGGTTGACGAACAACATGCTCTGGGTTTGGTTAAACGTCACATTTCCACAGCAGTGCACGAGAGGTCGTGCTATTGTCCAGGATAGCATTGTGGATAGCACGACCTCAAGTGACTGAAATATTAAGGTGTTTTATTAAGCTAATCCACTTCCGCGAGGAAATATAGTCCCTGACTTGACAGAACGTTGCTAGCGATCGTGCGCTGTTTCGCGTCATAACGGGATCAGTCTTCAGCAAAGATAGGAGCTGTATCTGTTATTTGTGGTTTAATAGGTTATAATATGTTTGATTGGACAAGCAGCGTTCCTAACATTTTCCTAAAACGTCCAAGTATTAGTCCGCCTGTACGTGTGACAGCTGTCGGTTTGCGCGTTCGACTCCGTTTTGGTTTCGTTTGGAACTATTTTCGTTGCTTTTATACCATCAACATTGCTATGCGGTGAAACTAGCGATTGGTGATAAGGTGAAGGCTGTTTCGCGTCATAGCGAGTGATTAATCATCATTCAGGACCTGAACTATATCAGTTTTATGTCATATACTAAGAATATTTTAAGAAGCGTTCCTAAAGTTTTCATAAAACATCAGTGGGAAGTTCACTGTTTGTATCAATCCGCTGTGCGTTGCTTAGCAACACAATCTTGTTTTGGTTTCTTTTGGAACTATTTTCGTTGGCGGTGTTTTTATTTTAATATTTTCGTTAAATTATTATATTTCATTCCGATAGAAAATACAGTCCTTGACTTGACTAAATGTTTCTATGCAACAAAACTAAAGTTTTTGATATGCTAAAAGGTGTTAGCCGTTTCTTGTATTTATGCACTACTGGAACGCTGCATTGACCAATCATCATCCATTTTATTTTTCTGAACTATTTTTCTGAAACTCATATTCAACAGTTAGTTCTCCTACACTAGTTTAATCGTGCAAGCAGTATTTCTAAACACTGTATCACTAACTTGTTGACAGCTTCTTCTGGAACTATTTTCTTTGGCAGAGCAGCAGCAAAATGACTGGCTATATAATGTCAGTTACTCGATATGAATGACTGTATAAAAGCAATATCACATATCATATTGCTTAAATACGCATACGATTGCATCAAAACCCACAAGTGTTGGTGATGAAGTGAATTCATATCAGCTGTCTGTGTGCTGAAACATAATTATGTCCAGTCAACGACCCATTCACTGATGCATAAAGGTCACAGACTGAACTGATCTCTCTCTTCCAGTGGCCGATCGTTCTGGTTGGACTGTTGAAATGGACACTATAGGTGCTGATGTATTATATGTTTACAATATTTTGTAGCAAACGGACTGTGTGCTACATGGTTGGATCTCATGAGAGAAGCAGCTGTATTTTTGCATGCTCCAGACAAGCTCCAAATGAGTGCAACCAAACACAACAAAGATGTCATGCATGTATTGCTTCATGTCCAAGGCCTTATTAATCAACGTCTGTATCGATTTTATATACAACTACTCACACAATGTCTTATTTTATGCTCTTTTGGATTTACGTGTGTCGTGTTGTAAATGTAAACGTTTCACCAGTCACACGTCCTGTACTGCCTTGTGTGTACATTAATGTCATTAAACCTGTTAAATACACTTGTTAAATTATATTTGTGGTAATTTTATACCCCATTTGTTCATGCATACTTATATAGACCTTAACCAATTGTAGAACATGCAGTGAATGGGTGCCGTCAGAATGAGAGTTCAAACAGCTGATAAAAACATCTCAATAATCCACACTAGTTAACATCTTGTGAAGCCAAAAGTGGCATGTTTGTAAGAAACAAATCCATCATAAAGACATTTTAACTTCAAACTGTTGCTTCTGACTAAAATACAAAGAAACAAACTCATCTACATCCTGTGGATGCGAGTTTTCATCAAATTTTTAATCTTTGGGTGAACTATTCCTTTAACACGACTGTCTTTCATTGTGGAAGTAGAAACTGCGCCATCTAGTGGTTTAATTTGGCATGGTACAACAACTAGTAGAACACTAGGGTATTTTTATGCACCAAATTAATGCATGAAACTGAATAAGAAGAGTCACCATATGAGCATTTTCATTATAAAGCACAACTCACCGTCAACGTTTCATTTCAAATTAATTTGTCTTTTTTCAGCTCAATTTAAGGTCACAATCTCAAGTCCATTACATTATGGCTATTGTAGTCCATTAATGTTGATAAAATAACGTAATAAAAGCATTTCAATGGTAATACATGAGAACGAAAAAAAAAAAAACTGTGTGTGCAATTATTTGTGAAATTTAGCAATTTCTGAGTGAAAATTTTAAATTAAATTCTGTATTCAAATTCTATATTCAAGTTTATAATATTGTTTAAAATAGTGCTCTCAAACGATTAATTGCATCCAAAATAAGTTTTTGTTTACATAATATATGTGTATACTTGTGTATATAAATATACACACATGCAGTATATATTTTGAAAATATGTACATTTAAATGTATATATTTATATTCATATAATTTATATTATATATAAATATACTTAATATATAAACATAACATATTTTTTTCTGAAATATATACATGCATTTGTGTGTATTTATATTTAGTCATTTAGCAGACGCTTTTATCCAAAGCAACTTACAAATGAGGACAACAGAAGCAATCAATTGTAGTATTAAAACAACTAAAACGGATCCAAAACTAAAAGCTAAAACTTTATAAATGCTATATATACACATTAAAAAAAAAAATAAAAATGACAAATGCAAACAACAATTTTTCAGAACTTAACATTTAAATGAAAACAATAAAGCTAAAAACAATTCAAAATATTAAAGAACAAAAGGTATAAGAGTATACCTTTATATAATATGAGTCTAACATAACACTAAGCCAAACACCAAAAAACAACTACATATATGTGTATGTACAACCACACACACATATATATACAGGTGCATCTCAATAAATTAGAATGTCGTGGAAAAGTTCATTTATTCCAGTAATTCAACTCAAATTGTGAAACTCGTGTATTAAATAAATTCAGTGCACACAGACTGAAGTAGTTTAAGTCTTTGGTTCTTTTAATTGTGATGATTTTGGCTCACATTTAACAAAAACCCACCAATTCACTATCTCAACAAATTAGAATATGGTGACATGCCAATCAGCTAATCAACTCAAAACACCTGCAAAGGTTTCCTGAGCCTTCAAAATGGTCTCTCAGTTTGGTTCACTAGGCTACACAATCATGGGGAAGACTGCTGATCTGACAGTTGTCCAGAAGACAATCATTGACACCCTTCACAAGGAGGGTAAGCCACAAACATTCATTGCCAAAGAAGCTGGCTGTTCACAGAGTGCTGTATCCAAGCATGTTAACAGAAAGTTGAGTGGAAGGAAAAAGTGTGGAAGAAAAAGATGCACAACCAACCGAGAGAACCGCAGCCTTATGAGGATTGTCAAGCAAAATCGATTCAAGAATTTGGGTGAAGTTCACAAGAAATGGACTGAGGCTGGGGTCAAGGCACATTTCATTTGGAAACCAAGGTCCTAGAGTCTGGAGGAAGGGTGAAGAAGCTCATAGCCCAAGTTGTGTTAAGTTTCCACAGTCTGTGATGATTTGGGGTGCAATATCATCTGCTGGTGTTGGTCCATTGTGCTTTTTTGAAAACCAAAGTCACTGCACCCGTTTACCAAGAAATTTTGGAGCACTTCATGCTTCCTTCTGCTGACCAGCTTTTTAAAGATGCTGATTTCATTTTCCAGCAGGATTTGGCACCTGCCCACACTGCCAAAAGCACCAAAAGTTGGTTAAATGACCATGGTGTTGGTGTGCTTGACTGGCCAGCAAACTCACCAGACCTGAACCTCATAGAGAATCTATGGGGTATTGTCAAGAGGAAAATGAGAAACAAGAGACCAAAAAATGCAGATGAGCTTAAGGCCACTGTCAAAGAAACCTGGGCTTCCATACCACCTCAGCAGTGCCACAAACTGATCACCTCCATGCCACGCCGAATTGAGGCAGTAATTAAAGCAAAAGGAGCCCCTACCAAGTATTGAGTACATATACAGTAAATGAACATACTTTCTAGAAGGCCAACAATTCATTAAAAATGTTTTTTTATTGGTCTTATGAAGTATTCTAATTTGTTGAGATAGTGAATTGGTGGGTTTTTTGTTAAATGTGAGCCAAAATCATCACAATTAAAAGAACCAAAGACTTAAACTACTTCAGTCTGTGTCCACTGAATTTATTTAATACACGAGTTTCACAATTTGAGTTGAATTACTGAAATGAACTTTTCCACGACATTCTAATTTATTGAGATGCACCTGTATATACAATTATAAATTCAATATTCTTTCATTTCCATGTAGTTTGTTGAAGTACTAAAATAACTCAAATAAAAACTAAGACTTAATAAAAGTCAAGTCAAGTCAAGTCGAGCTTTATTTTCATTCTGCTACGTGTGGACGTATAGTGGAACGAAATGTCGTGTCTCGCAGGACCACGGTGCTACATACTAGTTAAACCTAAGATAAACATACAACAATGCAGGTATAGGAAAAACAATAGAGCTATACAACAGTTAACTATCTGACTATACATATACTAAAAATACTATAACTGCTATACCTAGTTGACTACACATACACACACTGAGACTGTACAAGAACTTTACATAAATACTGTACATGAAATTGTGCGAAAGAGATATATGTACATGAAATTGTGCAGAAAAATATATATTTTGTACATTAAATTATTGTGCAGAAGAGAGATTTTGTGGGAGACAGTGCATAGTGCAAAAAGATTTTGTAGTGCAATGCTCAAGTAAACATATTATTTTGTAGTGCAATGTTCAAGTAGACATATATTTTCTTAAGAGTCTTTGTGGCAGGGAGTGTTTATAGAAAGTGTCTAGTGTGCATATAGTGGGATAAGTGTGTTACTACAGGTGGTTTGTATAGCCCACTCACCGGTGTGTAGCACATTCAGAATTGCACTTAGTAAAATTGTCAACAGTTTTTAATGAGTTGGGGGGTGGGAGGGCTGAGGGTGTTCATGGTTTCAGAGGGGACAGGGGAATTGGAGTTAAGAGCTCTCACAGCCTGGGGAAAAAAGCTGTTGAGCAATCTGACAAAGCGAGCTCTGATGCTCCGGTATCTTCTACCTGATGGCAGCAGCTGGAAGAGGTTGTGGGAGGGGTGGGTGGGGTCCTTCACGATGCTGGTGGCCTTTTTGGAGCATCGTGAAAGGAAAATGTCCAGGATGGAGGGGAGAGGGGCACCGATGATCTTTGCGGCAGTGTTCACTGTCCGTTGTAGGGTCTTGCGGTCAGCAGCACTGCAGTTCCCATACCAGACAGTGATGCAGGTGGTCAGCACACTCTCAGTGGTGCCCCTGTAGAAAGTGGTGAGGATGGGTGGAGGGAGACTTGCCCTTTTCAGCCGGCGGAGAAAGTGTAGGCACTGTTATCTCTTCTTGTTGAGCGACGTGACGTTGGTGGTCCAGGTGAGATCCTCTGTGATGTGTACTCCCAGGAATTTACTGCTGCCGACTCTCTCCACGGTTGAGCCGTCGATGGTCAGCGGGGGGGTGGTCAACAGAGTTTCTCCTGAAGTCCATCACAACCTCTTTCGTCTTACCCACATTGAAGGTCAGGTTGTTAGCACCACACTCTGTAGTGCGTTTCATCATTGTTTCTGATGAGGCCTACCACAGTTGTGTCATCAGCAAACTTGATGATGTGGTTGGAGCTGGACTTGGCAGTGCAGTCGTGAGTCAGCAGTGTGAAGAGCAGCGGGCTGAGCACACAGCCTTGTGGGGCACCTGTGCTCAGTGTGGTAGTGCTGGAGGTGTTGCGGCCGACACGGACTGACTGAGGTCTTGCAGTTAAAAAGTCCAGGATCCAATTACAGAGGGAGGTGTTAAGGCCCAGCAGGTTTAGTTTGTGGATGAGCTGTTGTGGGATTATTGTGTTGAATGCTGAGCTGGAGTCAATGAACAGCATTCTAACATAAGAGTCTTTCTGTTCCAGGTGGGTAAGAGCTAGGTGGAGAGTGGTGGATATTGCATCGTCCGTGGAACGGTTTGGACGGTATGCAAACTGGAGTGGGTCCAGCGTGTTTGGGAGACTGGACTTGATGTGCTGCATGACTAACCTCTCAAAGCACTTCATCATGATTGGGGTCAGTGCTATGGGACGATAGTCATTCAGACAGGACACAGGTGACTTCTTTGGTACTGGAATTATGGAGGTGGATTTGAGACACGTGGGGACGACTGCCTGGCTCAGCGAGATGTTGAAGATGTCTGTTAGGACATCCGTCAGCTGTGCAGCACAGTCTTTCAGTACACGTCCAGGTATGTTGTCAGGGCCCGCAGCCTTTCGTGGGTTAATCCTAGATAGGGTCTTCCTTACGTCGGCTGGAGAGAGACAAAGTACCTGGTCTTTTGGAGATGTGAGTAGTTTCTGTGCAGGTGTGTCGTTCTGTATCTCAAATCGTGAGTAGAAGTGGTTGAGTGCCTCTGGTAGGGATGTGTCATCATCACTGGCCTGTGGCGGGGGCTTGTAGTCAGTGATGGTCTGAATAGCTTGCCACAGGCTCCGAGTGTCTCTGCTGTCTGTGAAGTGATTGTTGATTTTTTTAGCATACTGATGTTTTGCCTTCTTGATGCCATGAGACAGATTGGTTCTTGCTGTTTTGAGGGCTGCTTTATCTCCTGATCTGAATGCTTCATCTCTGGTCTTTAGCAGCCCACGAACCTCTGCTGTCATCCATGGCTTCTGGTTGGCACGTGTGGTGATGGTTTTGGTGACTGTCACATCATCCATGCACTTTTGGATGTAAGCAGTCACACACACATATATATATATATATATATATATATACACGATAAATATACACAATACACACATATATTATGCAAACAAATACTTTTATTTTGGATGCGATTAATCGTTTGACAGCACTAGTTTAAAACCTTTTTTATTAAACAGTATATAAATAAATATGCATATAAAAATCTAAATAATAGCCTATATAATAAATATATAAACAAAAGGGATACATCTCAGAAATTACATTTTAAAATATATTCAATCAAAAAATAGTTATTTCAAATTGTAATATTTCCGTTTTTAGTGCATTTTGATTAAATAAATTCAGCTTTGGAGAGCAGAAGAGACTAAAACATTAAAAATGTGCAGGCTAAATAAAAGCATAGGTTTTATTCTAATATGAGACTTTTACTTTTCTGTAAAAGTTGAAAAAAGTGCATATGATTGAATGCAGTATATTCTTTGTCCAGCAGAGAGAGACCAACATCATCATATTTGCTTTTCCAGCCTACAACATTGGTTTTATTCTCACATTCGTGGAGATTTCCAGCAAACTCTAGATAGAAAGCAGTAATAACTGCTGGCAGACTGAAGTATTGACCGACCGCTGAACCCGCTGTGATGAACAAGCTCAATCGTCCAGAAACAGCAGCAGAACAGAAGCTCTTATGTTGTTTGCTATTATTTCACGTCTTATTCTGTGCTGAACTGGTCATGATGACACCTAGTTAAACCATCAGTGGGACTCCAGCCATACAAATCACTTAAAGGAGGTCATGTCATGTGTCATTTCAACCAGAAACGCCACATTTCATTTGTTTCCATGGCAATGTGTGCTTTTTGTCTGCGTTCGGACGTGAACTTGGTGGTGTTTATTTGCCGCTGGCCTACAGTCAATGCATCCGAGCAAAAAACAAGCATTCAGGACGTTCAGCAGAGCTCCTTCATCAGACTGTTTACTGCAGTTATTCCTGAAACGGCCACCTGTCAAAGCCAAATATACAGATGAATTCATCTGAAACAATGGAATGACCCTCGCCAGACAATACCACGTCAAAGAATAGGAAATTACATGCCAAAAAAAAAAAAAAAAAGATAAACAAAGAAGGAATGACAACATGATTGCAGTATTCCAGTTACAATATTTAATATATCTTACAATGTATATAATGTGTGTCAGTTTAAGAGTCTTTATAAGTCAAAATTTGACATCCTGAAGTCAGGTTCTTTCTGGATTTGTAAAATTAGCGTTTTAAAATGTTTTTATTTAAAATGCAAAAATAAAATACAAAATAAAACACAAAAATAAAATAAAGCAATTAAATAAGATACAAAAAAGTCATTTTATTTTTTGTTTAAAATCAAAAATAAAATGCATAAAATAAAATAATATTTAAAATACAATAATAAAAAAAAACAATCACAAAATTTAGGGGAAAACAAATTGGCAAATCTACTAGATACTTCACATCAAAAATAAAATAAAATAATCTATTAGATATTTCCCATCATTTTTCCAATAGAAGTGAATGGTTAAGTGCCAGTGGCTGTGGAAGTGTTCTTGAAAACATTATCTCTACAATTCCAATATAGCTGTTGCTTAAAATAATTTTTACACTGAATAGCTGTCCATATATTTATCTGTTGTGATAAATGTTGTTTATCTGTTGTTTATTGTATATCTGTTGTTTATTGTTACTATACATCACTTATACTACATTAAAGCGAGAAAGTAATTAAATAAATTTTGGATAGATATTCCTTATTCCTTTTAAAATAATGTGTGAGGTTTGAAAGGATCAGGTGAGGTTTTATTTTAATTTTATTTTTTTTCATTTTCATTTTCTGCTCTCCTTGAGACAGTCTATTTGAGAACAAATAATAGATGGCATTGTCATGAAAGCTCTTTGGACGTCCTGTTCCTCTTACAGTCACTTCCAGTATTTCAGGAGCTTCTCTTCAGAATCAGAGATTCATTTGGTCAGACACTGATCTAGAAAGACCATCTCTCTAATGATGAATCGAGAGAGACAGTGGATTATGTATTTGAAAGGCTCCTATTGTTTTTGCAGAGAACCATCTCATGTCAGACCCAACAAACCGAATCCATCTGACACAAACTCCATTCTCACTCTCACACACTTCAACTCAACTCCTATACTAACATACGGTTTTACACAGTCCCGTTATCATCCCTGAAATCAAAGTTAGCTTGCATTTTTACTTCAATTGAAAACTTTTATGCAGTTGAAATGCAGTTCATTGCATTGCAGGAAACAATATTCTACACACTATAGTATTCATGTATAATGTATTGTAAAAATATTCACTATGTATGTTGTAATGCATTATAGATTTTAATTGCAACCAAAGTCAAATACATTGTAACATTTGAAGACACGTTTTTACATCTGAAATTGGTTGTTTGTCATGTTTTGTATGCATATATTTTCTCAAGGTGTAAAAATGATTGCTCAAGTGTTATAATGTATTACTTAAATTAATAAAATTATTCATGAGATCATACAATGCATTATGAGGTGCATTACAAGGCATAAAAATACTTTTATAATGCATTATAAAGGCTTCAAGTAATGTGTTACCACAATTTATTTTGTGGATATTTATTTATTTAAAAGAATTATGTATTACTGCAAAAGGAACACAATTATGATTGGTTTGATGGTTCAAAATAATATGCTCCATTAAATAGGCCAAAAAAAAAGACACACAAGTGTCCCTTTTGTCTGACCGAGAATGAACTATAGGCAATATTATATGGGAATTACATTACTCAAGAAGAAAATAGTTTTTGACCATATATTTTTTATTACAGAGTTGCCATATTTGTTTTTTTGTTTTTTTTTCTCAATAATCTAAAAATGTGTTGAGGAAAAACAATTGCATTTATTCATTTAGCAGACATGATGTTCAAATGAGGAATACAGAAGCGATTTATCCTGAGGTGAAAGTGGAAAGATACTCATTTTCAGAACATTATGTGTCTCATAAAGGGTTAACGCTCACAGTGCATTACAATGTTTTTGTCATTTTATTTGCTTCAGTTCTCTCCCCTTTCTTTTTTGTCTCCACTGGTGTTATTCTCAAACAGTGACGTTTGTGCACACGCTCTGGATCAAAAGCAACAGAAAACCGATCTGAAAGATGTCCCGTCTCTCTGTCTCGGTCCCCGTGAGGTGTTCACCTGATGTTCACCTCCATCTCAGAGATAGATGTGACTGAAACAGAGAAAGGTGACATCTTCTGCTCTCATTGGTCTTTCAGTCGGCCACGGCAACAGCACAATCACAGCACTGACACGCACACTCTGCTCTTTACTTACAACCATCATCATCATCATGTTCTTCATCATCACCTTTCTAACTGTCAGTCATTTGTTCAACTTGTTTTTTTCCAGAACTGTTCTTTTTCTTGGAAATCATCTCGCAAATGTCAAATGCTGTTCTTTTGAACTTTCTATTTCCTGAAAAATAAAATGTATCACAGTTTCCACAAAAATATTCAGCAGCACAAGTGTTTTCAATATTGATAATAATCAGAAATGTTTCTTGAGCAGCAAATCAGTCTATTAGAATGATTTCTGAAGGATCATGTGACACTGAAGACTGGAGTAATGATGATGAAAATTCAGCTTTGATCACAGGAATAAATTACATTTTAACAGATATTCACATAAAAAACAGCTATTTGAAATTGTAATAATATTTACTTTATTTCTGAGGAAATAAAATATTAAAAGAACTTTAATTATACCATACTTTTGTCCATAAATATATATACAGTATGGACACGCATAATTGTAAATAATTATGAACTATATGAATGATGATATATATATATTTTTTAATATTAAAGTTAATAACATTAATATTATTTATAATATTAATAGTATTTATAAATAATAATAATATGATGATAGTACATATTGGAATATATAAGCAAATACAGGAATGAATAATTTAGCATATTTATCATATATAATAATGAAAGTAGCTATTTATGACTTGTTTAAGATGCAAAAGCCTCTAAGTGCTGTTTAAAATTTCTTCTGAGCATTTTTCTCAGGCTCTCATGTGTAGGTTCAGTAATTTCACTTCAATGGCAATGAACAGAATCTATTCGTTGCCATTAAAGTGAAATAACTGAACGTAATATTATAATAATATATATATACAGTATCTCACAAAAGTGAGTACACCCCTCACGTTTCAGCAACAATTTTAGTATATCTTCTCAAGGGACAATACTGCACAAATGAAACTGGGATATATATTAGAGTAGTCAATGTGCAGCTTGTATAGAAGTACAAATTTACTGTCCTCTAAAAATAACTCAGCGTATAGCCATTATTGTCCAAATAACTGGCAACAAAAATGAGTACACCCTAAGTGAACATTTCAAAACTGTGTCCAAAGTGTCAATATTTTGTGTGAGCACCACTGTTATCTAGCACTGCCTTAATCCTCCTGGGCTTGGAATTGACCAGAGCTGCAGGTTGTTGCTGGGATCCTCTTCCACTCCTCCATAATGACATCACGGAGCTGCTGGATGTTAGACACATGACGCTTCTCCACCTTCAGCTTGAGGATGTCCCACATGTGGTTAATAGGGTTCAGGTCTGGAGACATACTTGGCCACTCCATCACCTTCACCTTCACCTTCACCTTCAGCTTCATCGTCACATCTTGGCGGTGTGTTTGGGGTCATTATTATGTTGGAAACCTGCCGTTTGGCCCAGTTTCTGAAGGGAGGGCATCACGTTCTGCTTCAGAATGTCACAGTACATGTTGGCATCCATGTTTCTCTCAATGAACCGCAGCTCCCCAGCACCAGCAGCACTCATGCAGCCCCAGACCATGATGCTACCACCACCGTGCTCGACTGTAAGCAAGACACAATTTTCTTGATACTCCTCACCAGGCCGTCACCACACATGCTGGACACCATCTGAGCCAAACAAGTTTATCTGAGTCTCATCAGACCACAGGACACGGTTCCAGTAATTCATGCTCTTGGACAGGTTGTCTTCAGCAAACTGTTTGCAGGATTTTCTTGTGAGCCAGCTTCAGAAGAGGCTTCCTTCTGGGACGACGGCCATGCAAACTGACTTGTTGCAGTGTGTGGCGTATGGTCTGAGCACTGACAAGCTGACCTTTCACTTCTGCAACCTCTAAAGCAATGCTGGCAGCACTCATGCGTCTGTTTTTTGAAGTGATCTTCTGCACCTGACGCACAGCACGAGGACTCAACTTCTTTGATCGACACTTGCGAGGCCTGTTCCGAGTGGAACCCGTCTTGGAAAACCTCTGTGTGACACTGACCACTGTACTGTAACTCAGTTTCAGGGTGTTACTGATCTTCTTATAGCCTCGGTCATCTTTGTGGAGAGCAACAATTCTAATTCTCAAATCCTCAGAGAGTTCTTTGCCATGAGGTGCCATGTTGAACATCCAGTGGTCAGTATGAGAGAATTGTACTCAAAGCACCAAATTTTAACTGCTCTAATACAAGATGCCCAAATTTGTATGGTCCTGTCAAGCAGAAAAAAACATGAACATGATGAATAGGACATGTGGCTTTGCGTGGTTAAACGACGTATAGCTGTTATCACTTAGGGTGTACTCACTTTTGTTGCCAGCTATTTTGACAATAATGGCCGTATGTTGAGTTATTTTCAGAGGACAGTAAATATTTACTGCTATACAAGTTGCACATTGACTACTCTAAAATATATCCAAGTTTCATTTCTATAGTATTGTCCCTTGAGAAGATATACTAAAATGGTTGCTGAAATGTGAGGGGTGTACTCACCTTTGTGAGATACTGATATATATATATATATATATATATATATATGTGTGTGTGTGTATATGTATGTATATATGAAGAGTTCAGATTCTTCTAAAATTAGTATTTTTCTCAGGCTCCTGTGTTTATGTTCAGTTATTTCACTTTAATGGCAATAGAAAGATCCTATTTATTGCCATTAAAGTGAAATTACTGAACCTATATAGGAGCCTGAGAAAACTGCTCATTTTAGAAGACAATTTCAAATGACACTTTTGCATCTGAACTCTTCATATATAACTATATATATATATATATATATATATATATGTACAAACATTAATATTATTTGTAATATTAATAGTATTAATAATTATATAATTATAATATAAAGATAAGCATAATGAATGAATAATATATGAATGAGTAATATGAATGAATGAATGAATAATATTGATCACTTGTATATATATATATATATATATATATATGGGTTGTTGACATGACATGGCATTTTCACTGTCCCACAAGATAAAAATGAACATAATTAATATTGTCGTTATTTAAAATGCAGTAAATGGTTAAACATTTCTTTGTCCTACATGGACCTGTTGTTATAAAAGCAGCAGTGTTATTCGATTTTTGACATTTTTGAGCCAAATCTCAAAATTGTCCTATGGTGTGACTGTCTCAAGTATGGTTCAATAAATTACAACTTTCATAAATGAAAAAGAAAAACATAAAAATGTTAATAAATACCTCCAGCATAATTGTACAAGTGTCTATTTTAGTAAATGGCAATAATTTTTTTCATCCATATATTTCTGAAAGCATAGGAATTTGATACATTTTGTCTCTGAAAACCATGTCCTCAGGTGTGACACCATACCCTGATTTTAAATCGGTCAATTCCAGAGAAAACTTTAACTATCTGAAGGACCTCATTCATGGTTGTGTTACTGAAGCCCATGACATGTGCACATGGTCAATTTTCGTCTCAGAATTGCTCAAATATTTAACTTTTTTGTAACCACTACAAAAGTGTTACGTTTTGTTGTCCTTTAGTGTGACACCCCTAAATTATATTTTTTAATTAAAAACTGGATGTTAAACTACATAATCATGGAAAATTATGCAAATGTGTCTTGCTTATCGCTAATGACAGGTTAGCTTGGTATAGCAAGGTCATTAATTGAAACAAAAGGCTGAAACGTCCTATGGTGTGACAGAAAATGTCCTCTGGTGTGACGCCTGTACTGTCACGCCACAGGACAAAGACATCACTCCAGAGGACAAGGTCTCTTTAAAAAGCATTTTAAATAATTAAATAAGATTGGTTTAACTCCTTTTTATTCTTTTTGATAATTTTCAGTGTTCTTAAATGCAATAATTACATTAATTAAACTATTTTCTGATGTTTTTATAGAAAACTTGTACTGATTGACATAGAGACTGAATTTTGTTGTTTAAAAAACATGTTGATATTGTTTGTATCAAAATTAAACTTTCTCTTTTGACGTTCTAAATTAAATAGAAATTATTTAATAACTACCATTTCTGTCCTTTAGTGTGACGTAATGTCCTATGCTGTGACACATAAAAGAACCACAGATTTGTTTTTATCTCAAAATATCTTAAAAAAAAAAAAAAAACAGTTGAGATTGCAATAGGGGAAATACATATATCACTCAACTTAAAATGGTTTAATTTTCAGCAGTTTTGAACAGATGACAGCAAAGATTGTCTTGTTGTCAAAGTTTGTCTTGAAATTGTCCATGGGGTAAAAAATGATGTTAATTATAATTTCATATTAAATAAATAGCACTATATGAAAATAAGTGTCTAACAAATAAGATGAATCTCTCTCATGCTATTTATGTATTATTAAGAGGGTTTTTGTTTCTTAATTTTTGCTATGTCACACCATAGGACAAATTTATGGTACAGTTCAGTAAAAAAAATTAATAAATAAAAAAATAACAAAAGGCAGTGAAAGAATTGACAAAGTTAGTGACCCTATATATATTTTCTCAAAGACTCACACTACATAAATATATGCATTTCTTTTTCAAAAAAGGTATTTTAAAAAAAAAAGCATTTTTTTACTGCCTATTTGTCAACTACCCACATATAATATATGTATGTGTATATATATATATATATATATATATATATATATATATATCTCTAAGACTTGAACAAACAAACAAAAAGAGGAAAATATTTACACTGCATAACAACACTCATCTCTTATTATTGAACCCAAAAGATGGTTTCAACAGGAACATAATTCTGTGAAAATAACAGTAAAAATCAATCATAATGGTTGCTCAAAAATAGCCACATACGCAGAACTAATTCTGAATATGTGAAGAGAGTCTGAAAAAAGCCTGGACAGAACGCCAACTGATTCATTCTCATTCAGACCTCAAGGTGAAAGAATGGTCACAGCGACGTTTGTCATAACCACACATAAATTATACATGCTCTTTTGTGTTGGGAAATGCTTTTAATTTCGCTAGAAAGGAACTATGACAGGAAAAAGCACATTTTTGGATTAGAGTTTGATTATAGTTCAGTCATGCAGAAGATGCAAAGCTACATGACGCAAGAAAAGCCTTCAGGGGAACCTTTTAGATGCAGACACAAAATGCAGACGGCGCTGCTTTCCAAACACAGACACACAAGCTTGCATTTATAAAGTACTGGGAAGAATCAGAACTATCCTTATTAATAACAGCTCACTTTGGTTTCCATAGTCAGAGAAAATACACCTTTTAGCATTTTAGGATTTGAAAACCCATCATTTCAAACTTAAAATCACTCTTTTATAAAGAGAGCGAGATTTTATAGCAGAGACTGAAAGCGGATGGTGATGCTTCAAAAAAGAATAAGAAGAAGAAAAAAAAAAGCCCCATGAAAATAGTTGTCAAATCGCTTTTAGTTCAAAACCAATGACGTTTGATGTCAAAATGACAAATATTGAGCTTAAGTTTGGGTCTGTTCCTCACAAATAAATCATATGACTTCTGAAGAACACTACTATATTATGAAACTTTGATGGTGTCTTCACACCCTTGACATGCAACTAAATACTTTTGTAGTACAGAAAAACAACATTAAGAAGAACACTTTGCAATATATATATATTCTAAATTTGTTTAACATGAGAAGGAAGGTCATAGTTTGGAACAAAATGAGGGTGAATAATGAAACAGGGTTATTATAGTTACTGTAACTAAAACTAGTTACCTAAAACTAGAAAAACGTACTTCCCCCCAAACCAATGTCAGCAAAAAAGTTATACATAATAATAATAATAATAATAAAATACATTTTAATATTTATTATAGTTAACTAAAACTAATTCTAAAACTATATAAAACGTTTAAACAAAAACATTTTTGCTACTTAAACAATAAATTAAAACTAGAACTAAAACTGTAGTTAACTACAGCTAAAAGAAAAACCTGTTGTCTCAAAACCAACATCAGCAAAAATGTATATTTTATTAAAAAAATAATAATTTAATATTTAATTTATTATAGTTAACTAAACCTAATTCTAAAACCATAAAAAACTTAAAAAACAAACAAACAAAAAAAAACAATAAAATAAATGATAACTAAAACTAAAACCATCTGAAACCATTAAAAACACTTTTGTTATTTATAAAATAAATGTTAACTGAAATAAAATATAAAAATTGAACTTAATTTCTCATTTTCATTTAGTTCACGTTGATGCACTAAAATAACTGAAACTAAAACCGAAAATGAATAAAAACTATAACTAAATACTGTAACTAACTAACTACTATAACTAACAACAAACAGACATCTTAACAAATTAACAGTAAATTAAAAAATAAAACCTAATTAAAATATTAACCAAATTCATAAAAACAAAAATAATATCTCAATGATAATAACACTGTAATGAAAGAACTTTAATTTCTGTTTGCGCTGTTTGTTTAAGATGTTATTTAGCCCCTTCATGAGTCTTTTTTAAATAGATTTTTTTTTCAGGTTTTGTTGTTCTTTTAGGTATATTTTTGGAAACTTTATCCACAAAATAATGGTGGTAAGGTTTGTAAAAAATTATGGTTAAAGTCCAATAAGAGTCCTGAGCACATATTGACTGGGGCTTGCAGTGATTCTGATTGATTTTTCACGTCATTTCATACTGAGCTTTAAGTTGAAACAGTGAATGCGACACGGTCCAGGAATGTGAATAAATGCTGACGTGCAGCGGTTGGGTTCCTCTCTACAGCTTTCACAGTTTATTGTCTCCAAACCAACATCAGCAAAAAGGAATCTGCTCATTTCTGAGGAGAACTTGCCTGCTCTCAGACGACCAGAGGAAAATCTCATTTCTCAGATCTGATACTGTTGTTTCATAACTCAGGAGATGCCGAGTTCACATTTCATTTTCTAAACTTGTCCTCAGATGTTTCCCTTTTCAAAAAATTAATGTGGAGAGCAGGTCAGTTCCTTTGGACGAGTTGCACACTGATGTTTTATATTAGGTTTTTTTTTTTTTCCAGATCACTAACCCTAGCTTAGTTCTCATATTGTATTTTCAGAAAGTTTTGGAATATTTGTCCTCTCCCCAAATTTGTCACTACCAATACACAGTAATAATAATTTAATTAGAAGGGTTATATTGACCTATTAAGATTTTGCTTACATCTAGATTGTAAATATATTTTTTTGCTATTTTATTACTTTTTTTTTCCAGAGGTAAATCCATAATTAAATGTTTAACAATATTTCAAGTGCAACTTATGGGATTTGTTATATTTTGAATCCAATTTTTCTTTGTAAAAGGCAAAAAGTTGATCATACTGAGTTCAAAGATAAGGATTCATTAATTTGAATATACATTGAACCAAAAACTATCATGACATCTTAGTTGATAATTCAGTATACTTTATTTTTGACAAAACATCCCATGTTTCTGTATTGACTGCACATTTTCGGCAGTGACAGTAATGCTTTGGTAGCAATCACAGAATTTTAATTCACATTCTAAAACAACCAAAAAAATAAAAAATAAAAAATAAATAAATAAAAAAATTGCATAACTTTACAAAAATTTTGTTTGTTTCCCCCAAATTTGAGGATTATGTGTTACCTTTTGTCATAACCGAAACAATGATGACATGTTTCAGTAGTGAAAATTTAATCGGATAACACCCCCAAAAAACAAAGATGTCACTACCAAAACTCCACCAAATGTTTCAGTAGTGACAATTTTAGATACTTTGAAACTAACTCAAAGATGCTAATCAGCACATGGTTAGCTAGCACAGTTATGAACAGTGGTATACATATAAAAAAATAAATGTTATGGAATAACTCCCAATTTACTCTTAATTGCAGAAAAAATGAGTTCGGTAGTGGTGTTCCTTAAAGTAACACACAGATTTTTCAGACTTTTGAACACATTTACCACAAAATGATGAGATCTATTTACTCATACCTTGTAGCTATGAGAGAGGGGGACACAGGAATATTTCCTGATCATAAATTTATGGGTTTAGTTAAAATCAGTCTTGGCCATTAGAGTAAAACATACATTGTTTCGGTAGTGACATAAAAAATGCAGGATACATTTTTTTTACATAAAGTTTCATAATTTACAAAGAAAATATAAAATAAAATTTTTTTGAACTTCTCTTTTTTAAGAATCAAAAAGATACCTTTAAAAACAACAACAGAAAAAAAAAATACAAAAATTATTTCAATATCATTTTCATAAGTTGAAATTTAGGTGTTAGGGTTCGGGACAGCCACCTCCCAATTGAAAGTACCCAATAAATGAGATATACATATATATATATATATATATCTCAGAATCAGAAAGAGCTTTATTGCCAAGTATGTTTGCACACACAAGGAATTTGTTTATGTGTACTCAGAAACAACAGCAACAACAACACCACACAGATAATAAAAATAAGATGTGAATAATATACACATATATATTAATAAATAAATAAATAAATAATTGAATAATAATAAATTGTATTGTACAGGTCTGCTATAGATATACTAGAATGTAGGGTGATAAATAAATATGAGGTTATTGCACATATTTTTATTGCACAGTGGGAGAATATTTCACTGTTCATGAGGTAGATTGCCTGGGGAAAGAAACTGTTCTTGTGCCTGACTGTCCTGGTATTCGGTGCTCTTAGAGCCAACCAGATGGCAAAAGTTCAAAAAGGAGATGGCTTGGATATGAGGGATCCAGAGTGATTTTCTGAGCCCTTTTCCTTACTCTGGATGTATACAGTTCTTGGAGGGTGGGCAGGGGAGTACCAATAATCCTTTCAGCTAGGGATGTCAACGATTAATCGATGATTGATTAATTGTCGATAAGAGCTGCAATCAATTAAAGCTATCGATGGTCGATTAAGCAGTTTAATTTTGGGGTGCATGGAGCTCATGCGCAAAACACGTGCGAGTGGCTGTGAGTGACGTGACGGGGCTGGATCTTTGGCGAAAATAATACACTAATGTACAAATTATGCTTTTAATGTGATCCAAACTTCAAAAGTACATTAAAACAGAAACAATATAAATTTATTTTGTATTGAAATGTAGTAACTAAGTCATGTTTAATTATAATTTCCCCAGATATAATTGTTTCATACCGGGCTCTGCGCTTTGACAAGGCTGTGGGAAACAAGCAGGACAGGTCTATAGGCTATATAGGCTATAGACTATAATTTGTAATTTAATTAGTTTCTACGTTCAACTTAATTTGTGGGCAGTCTGTTTCATTAATTTGTTCCCTAGAAAACCCATGATTTAACTAAAATAAGGGAACGAATTAAGTCATAGGAACGAATTCTTAATTCATGGCCACAAAATATCTTTCATTTCCCCCCGCATATTTACCACAGTAAGAGATGCGAAAACAGTGATTAAAAGTGAACAACAATCAAATAAACCTGCGAAATTAGAGAGTGAGACGGCGAGGATTTGGGAAAAGAAACAATAAATATTATTAAATTCCTGGAAACTCGTGACCAACCGGCAGAACAGAACATAAAGCCACATATGGGTTTAAATGTACAGGTATTGAACAGAATGAATGCAAACGCATAGTCACGATGTAACATTTGCCTGATAACCCATTATTTCTCTTATAAACAAAGCTTCGTACCTCACTTGTGTCATACTCGCATTAAAATGTTTCATGTGAGCAGCAGTGTTTTTTTGTAGCAATGCCGATATAAGCTGTTCTCTGACCGTGGCGCAGCCCCACGAGCCACAGTTATGTGTGGGATCATTTTATTTTAAATGCTAATAATGTCAATTGCAAACATTGCGATTGTGTTTTAAAATACAACCACGAGAACAATGAAACCATTTAAAGAGGCACGTTCAGTGATCTCCGTGACAGAATCTGAAACACCCAACAAAGTAAAATGATCTGTACTATGGCACGCTCTCTTAATTTTATCATAATCACATCTATTCATTTTACAGTCCTGCTACTAGCCTTTTATTTAGACTAAAACTCCTTTAATTCGGGTGAGAAAGCCTGCATTTTGAGTGGCATTGCACATCCTGTCATGCCGGTGGATAGCGTATATGCCACTGCAATAGACGCATTTTGCAGTATTAAGGTTAACGATTAATCGATTAATTGAACATTAATTTAAATGACGATCAATCATAGAAATGATCGAAAATTGACATCCCTACTTTCAGCAGACCGAACTGTCTTCTGTAGTCTTTTGATTTCTGATTTTGTAGCTGAGCCAAACCAGACAGTTATTGAAGAACACAGGACAGACTCAATGACGGCTGAGTAGAACTGTGTGAGCAACTCCTATGGCAGGTTGAATTTCCTCAGCTGACGAAGGAAGTACAATCTTTGTTGGGCCATTTTAGCAATGGAGTCTATGTGAGTGTCCCACTTCAGGTCCTGAGAGATGATGGTGCCCAGGAACCTGAATGTCTCCACTGCAGCCACAGTGCTGTTCATGATGGTGAGTGGGGGGAGTGCAGGGGGGTTTCTCCTGAAGTCCATGATCATCTTCACCATCTTGAGCGTGTTGAGCTCCAGGTTCTTATAACTGCACCAGATAGCCAGCTCTTTAACCTCCTGTCTGTTAGCAGCCTCGTCACCATCCTGGATAAGACCGATGACTGTAGTGTCGTCCGCAAACCAGGGTTTCTACAGATATGAACAAGTGAAATTTAAGACTTTAAGACCTTTTTAATACCACCTTATATGAAATTTAAGACCTAAACCTGTATTGGAAATACACATTATATTACATACATATATGTAATATTTAATGTGTTTAAATGTAGAAAAAAAAAAAAAATCACTATTTATTACTACGATATACAGTGAACTTTTCATATCAGCAGACAATATTCCCCACAAAATATCTCCCACAAAACTACCACATCACCAAGATTTTTGTTGGTGTAAACAATTATTCTGAAGCAATATTTTCATTAGTGTTCTATCAGCTTTTACATATTAAAATCTGCATATTTTTATTTACGTTTATAAATGCCTATTTTTTAACTTTTTAAATGTATGCATCACCTTTTGTCAAATTATTACAATTTATCAATAAATTGTAATTATGTTAGCAGTCGGATTAAATAATTTACACTTTAAATTACAACTGCAATAAATAATGTTATGAGATTAATGTTTAAAATATATTTATAAATATACAAATAAGAAATGTTGGGGGAAAATGCATACTTTTCAACATATTAAACCACCAGTAGGTGGCGGTAATTCACTTAATGAGTGAGTCATTGAGTCATACATTTAACTGATTTGTTCAAAACGCTGAATCATTCAGTAATAAAACACCGCGGAGTGTTGCTTCCTTGTTTGGAACTATTTTCGTTGGTGAAACAGAACAAGACAGTAAATATTGTGTCTAAAATGTAAGTAACTTAACTACTTTAACTAATGTTACTTGTTTATTGAACTAAAATCAAATGTAACATTTGCAATCGTGAGAATATTCAGTAAAATAGCTCCCTTGGTATGTTACTTGACTATATCATGTTATAAATAAACTACATATTTTGAATTTTTATCTCAGTGTTTCTTCAGAGTTTCTTTATGTGTGCTGTTATGCTCATTTGTTTTGAAGTCTCTCACAAAGAGACAGACAGCGCGACGGATACCAGAAAAACCATTCCATTATCAATCGCTGTTTACGTTGAATGTAATAAAATCAGAAGTATCATTATTTCGTTTCGATGCGTCGCTGGTTATTTTTTTGTCACTTAAGATTTAATCATGACTTTTGTCCGGTCGGGCAAGTAAAAAAAAATAAATAAATAAAAAAATAAAAACATTTCAAACTAGCTAAGGCTTTTGGTCAGCTAGCTGTAGCTCGACCTATATTTATTTTCATTATTGAGAACATTATATAGTTCGACCTGTATTCTGCTGACGTTACTGCAAAGACTATAGAAGTACTGCGATTCTGTCTGATGACGCAATAACTAGGGAGAAAAAAAAAAAAATCTTCGGTCTATCCAATGAGTCATTAGGTCCATCAGACTGAAGATATTTTAGCGGTAATGTGACCAAAAATATTTAAAACCCATCGAATCTAAATTTAAGACATTTTAAGACTTTTTAAGGACCCACGGACACCCTGCCGCAAACTTCAGGAGCTTGACAGAGGGGTCTTTAGAGGCGCAGTCATTGGTATACAGGGAGAAGAGCAATGGGGAGAGAACGCAGCCCTGAGGAGCTCCAGTGCTGATGGTGCAGGAGTTGGATGTGAATTTACCAATTCTCACTAGCTGTTGCCTATCTGTCAGAAAACGTAAACAGCGATTGATAATGGAATGGTATTTCTGGTATCCGTCGCGCTGTCTGTCTCTTTGTGAGAGACTTCAAAACAAATGACATAACAGCACACATAAAGAAACTCTGAAGAAACACTGATCCACTGACAGATAGAGCTAGGGACAGAGAGCTGGGTTAGTTTGGTCTGGAGGAGTGTTGGGATGAACAGGATCCTCACATAAGTCCCTTGTCTGTCCAGATGTTGAAGGATGTCCAGACTACTCCAGTAATCGGTTGAAGATCTGTGTGAAGATGGGGGCCAGCTGGTCAGCACAGGTTTTCAGACAGGCTGGTGTGACACCGTCTGGGCCTAGTGCCTTTCTTCTCTTGCTCTTTCTGAAGACTTGGCGCACATCATCTTCACTAAACTGAAGTGCAGGAGTGGGGGAGAGGGGGGTTGCTGGAGGTGTTAATGGTTGTGTGGAGAGATGTTCGGAGTGGTGTAGGGTGTTAGACTGGGAGTTTCAAATCTACAGTAAAACTCATTCAGGTCTTCAGCAAGTTGTTGATTGGCCTCAGTGCTGGGGGATGGTGTCTTGTAGTTGGTGATGGCTTTCAGACCTTTCCATACTGAAGCTGGGTCATTGGACCCCATATATATTAAGCTTATTAATATTTTAAATATTATTGTGGGTTTCAATAGATAATAGAATAATCTTAATAAACATCTTAGGGTGTTTACTTGTCATGTTTGGTTCGATTAAAACGAAGTCTGGTGCGATTGCTCTGTTAGTGCAGTTCGTTTGAATAAGTGTAAATGCTGCCATCCGAACCCTGGTGCGCACCAAACAAGCGGACCGAGACCGCTAAAAAGATGGGTCTCGGTCCGCTTCCAAACGAACTCTGGTGCGGTTTGAATGAAATATGAATGCAACATGGACCAAATACTTCTAAACGGAACAAAAACAGGAAGTAATGACAAGATGCGACGCTATGAGACATGATTTGACGACACGGAAAGAGCGGTGTAAGCAAAACAAAATGAGCAGAGGGCAAACGTGGAGCAATGATGAGGTAAAGTGCATTTACTCCTTGTGAGTTTGCAGGTGATAAAATTATATATGTACACGCAACAGTGAGCGCGCTTAGCAGACAGCATTAGGTGTGTTCGACTTAAAGGGCACTGAGCAGACCGGTTGGTTAATGGGTGCTTTGATATCATACACCCGCATCGCCACTTTAAAGTGGAAGTGAAGCAGTCAGTTAAGTTCACATTATTTAGTAAAGTGATTTCCACTTTGATTAAAAAATATATAACAAACATGATTAATGTAACCATTTAAAGAAAAAAGGTTGTTTTGTTATAGCTTTTGGAACAAGGGTATTGCCATCTTGCAATACCATAGCGTGTGACGTCACGAATATTCAACATCAAACTGTCTATATGCTAAGTTTTGATCGTGGTATCCCAAACATTGTTTTCATAATGTGAGGCGCAACTTGATGTAAACAAACAACGCTTTACACATATCATTCATGTCGCATTTTATTGTTATTCAGACCATTCAGACATATGCATTACATTGACTGGTTCACCAGTTGTATGCATCATATTTTATGTTCACCTGCGAATACAATTAGCTTTCCTGCTGTTAACAGGATGTATTGTTTAACTCAGCGCTGCCCAACCCTGTTCCTGGAGATCTACCATCCTGCAAAGTTCAGCTCCAACCCTAATCAAACACACCTGAACCGGCTAATTAATCTCTTAGACAGCACTTGATAATTACAGACAGCTGTGTTGGAGCAGGGCTGGAACTGAAGTCTGCAGGATGGTAGATCTCCAGGAACAGGGTTGGGCAGCCCTCTAATCACCTATCTGAATGATCGGGACAGTGCTGCTTCCTCAATAAAGTTGATCATTCTCACGTGTTTTAAGCCTTGTCAGTTTAAATATTAAAGTGTTTTAAGCCATTCAAGCATGAGACAGCACGAAATAGATATCAATGTGGTACTTACATGCTGTGACAGACCTTTTCTGAAAGAGATTTAAATGCGGTACTCACGTGCTGTGATGGATCATTTCTGTTCGTGCCGGTGGCGCTGCACACACACAGAAACCCACAGCTCAGCTCGGACAGCACGTGAGTACCAAATTGAGCTTTCTTTTGTGCCTTCATCAGCATGTGTGCCTACACAAAAGCATGTCGGAATGACAGTCTTGAGGAGTATCCACGTAAACGAGTATTGTTTCTGATCCGCACTTTACCCCAAACCAGCAGGTTCACGACTTCTCCAACCCCTAATACTGCTCGGTCCCATCGCCGTATCGACTCAAATGCATAGGCAATTGCACTTATTATGGACTCAACAGCGCTTTCAATGTCATCTTCCTCCATTTCAAAACAAGCGTGTGTTCAAAATGTAAAGAAATGCTTATATTACTATACTGGCCATTGGAGCGAACCAACCCGTGACGTCACACGCTGTGGTACTGCAAGATGGTGGCGCCCTTGCTCCAAAAGCTATAACAAAACATCCTTTTTTCTTTAAAGTGGTTACATTAATCATGTTTGTTATATATTTTTTTTTATTAAAAGTTATTTTCCTAAATAATGTAAACTTGACTGACTGCTTCATTTCCACTTTAAGTCGAACACGCCTTTTGTTTGGGGTGTTCGGTAAGTTCCGTCACAAAATACGTCATTCAACCCGACCAATCAGGTTGTGAACCTATCACCATAACTTTAGGTTTGGTATCTTTAGATTCGCTGTCAAAAATGCCAATGTGAACACTAAGTGGACCAGGACCAAATGTACCATTTTCCTTTTTGGTCCAGACCAAATGAACCAAACTACAAGTGTGAACACACCCTAAGATTTGAATACGTAAATGCTTTTTACATGTGTTTTTTGGTTGTGGGACAGTATTTTACACCAATTCAGTAGAATGGCCCATATAAATATTATATACATATACATATATATATATATATATATATATATATATATATACATATATATATATATATATATATATACATATATATATATATATATATATACATATATATATATATATATATATATACATATATATATATATATATATATATATACATATATATATATATATATATATATATACATATATATATATATATATATATATACATATATATATATATATATATATATATATATATATATATATATATATATATTAGTGCTGTCAATCTATTAAAAAATTTAATCACGTTAATCATGATTAATCTCAAATTTAAAATACTAGGATTTACCTGTAAATGTGTTGAAATAAAGAAATGCATGACAAACTAGTTTAAGTAAACAGAACCTTTCACACCTCCGCCAAGGTATGAGACAATTTTATTCGGCCATTATCAGCCTTTATACTGGCAATAAAATGTACACCAAGCCACATCGCTTCAATCCCAGTATACATTTACCCAACTATTATCAAAAGTATTTCTAAATAAATACAAAACATTTTCTTGCGACCTTACGTGAATTATGATGACAAAATGCATTATGAAGAAGAATTGGACCTGTTCTGCAGGTGCATTAGAGCTAACATTAGCATCATGCTACATAAGACAATTTATGAGGTTCATAGTACACTTTTACTCATAACTCACTTTAAACCACCATCGAGTGTTTGTAATAACTTCTTTTTGCGATCACGTGGAATTTGGTCGTTTACTGTTGTTAAAATATGCTATTTATAGCCTTTTTTAATCGCTGTACAAATTAGCATTTCAGATGTACACATTCATCTCAAGAAAATCACATACAAACCATATCCTATCGTAATCTTGTGTTTATTATCTTATATAATCTATAGTGGCTGTTGTCATGTTAATTTCTGCTGTGTAAAAGCCTTAACATGTATGCTCTGACTGAAACTCACGTTGTTTGTGATGTTACAACCGCCTCTCCGTTTTTTTAATTTGCCAGGTATACATTCCAAATATAATACACATTAGTAAAAGGATCTATTTTAATTTTTATTTGTCTATATACACTTTGGGTGGCCGCGGTACATTATAAAAGTAGCCCAAAAAACCGCAACCCACGGCTCTTTAATTTTTCCCATGACTGTATTTTCAAAATAGCCCAATTGCGCGGGAAAACCACGACCCTGGCAACAGTGGTTCGCTGTACCCTTATCACACAATGATAGATTACCTTCCGCACTGCAATGATGGCAAGAAGTTGGGGTCAAACCTTATCAAACAATTAATTTGCGTTAAAAAAATATTGACGCGTTAAAATTTTTTGATTAATCGCATGCGTTAACGCGTTACCGTTGACAGGCCTAATATACATAGTTGTGAATTTCGTCATTTGAGTTTTTTTTTATTTTTAGTATATTAGGTTGAAATTAAGAAAATAAAAAATGACTAAAGAAATGCCTTGGCATCTAGCTGAAATGAAGTAAGTTCTAAATATTTAATTTTACTTAACATTTATTTTATTTCAAGTAACACAATTTTTTTAAATAGTTATACTTTTAGTTAAATATATTAACCCTGCATTCAACTTGTCACAAGACACAAATCCTTACAAACAAACATCACCAATGCATTTGGTTGTGTGCGTTTCAGCACAGTTTGAGACATTTCTTGAGATCCCTCTTAAAACTCGAGGAGACACATGTGGGGTTTTTCTCTCAGGACAAACATCTGAGTAGCAGGAGACGCCAACCAAACTCTCTGTTTTCTCTCAGTTGCCGCCTGTGAGAATGACCATAATAAAGGAGGTGTCATTTGCGGTTCCTCTTTCCAGCGGAAAACTAAAACCGAAAGTGTTTACCTCCAAATAAACGAGTGTAATTTTGCGAAATGCGAGTGATCTGTAAGATCTGTGAGTGATCTGTGTTGTTCGTTAAACGTGTCACAAGATGTGAATCATGACAAACAGTGCCAGTATCTCAGCTGACTCACATAAACAAATGGGATGGTAAATGCGGACTCATTTCTCCAACTCACGTGGGCTTGTGGGAATCGAGTTATGCTGAAAATCCCCTTTTCTGGGGCCGAGCGTCTCTCTCTTTCTCATTCCCCTCCCCACCTCTCTCTCTCACTATCTGGCTCATGTTAGATCCTGTCTGCTTCAGCAACGTCAAAAACCCCACCTCCTCCTGTCTCTCTCTCTCTCCCTCTCCACCCCGTCTCGGGGTGGCGTGGAATCCTGGCTGTGTTTAATTGCAGAGTGGCAAGATCTGAGGGAAAGATCGGGAGCCGCTGCGTCTGTCAACGCTTTACGAGCCCCAACCCCAGGAGAGAGAGACGGGGAAGGTGTAGGAAGGAAGCGTTTGGAGTTTGGGAACGGGTGAACTGGGGAATTTTTACGCAGTGGGGAGGTGAAGAAAGAGGTGAAACGCTGAAGTAAGACTTCTGAGTTGGAGAAAAAAAAAAGGAGGGAAAGAAAAGAGGCCCACTGTTGGAGAAAGGGCAACAAGAGGGAAAAGTGGGAAAACAAGAGTAAGTTAGAAAAAGGAGGAAGGAAGGAAGGGGGAGGTGAGCGAAAAGTTAGAGAGGGAGAGAGAGAGAGAGAGAGAGAGAGAGAGCGACAGAGAGAGAGAGAGAGAGAGAGAGAGAGTCAAATGCAGTGAACAAGAGGATACGCAGATGAGAAAAACAGACGCTGTGGATGGCCTGGGTGGAGAGAGAACCAGTTATTTTCTAAGTCGCCTTTCGGACTGGAATGCACTCTGAGAATTTGAGATTCTCGACGCCTTACTGCCAACTTTGCTTGCGACGTGCGCCGGGCCCCGCAGACGGATCATGTCTGCGTATGGAGTCCGGAGTAGCCCCGTTCCCAAAGGAGTTGGGGATGGAGCGAGCGGAGAGGACTGGAGCGTCTCCGGTTTACGCCGAGGAGCTCCGACATCCATGCTACAGGTGGGACTCGGCGTGCGTTCAGGAGCTCCGGCGGGAGTGCGGATGCATCCAGCGGTGGTATTACCCGGAGCTGTTGCATCCCTTCAACGGCGACCATGTTTTGAAGGTCAGAGGTCACCGGTGCTACTCATCCTACGTTCAGGAATGGGACAACGTTCATCAGCCTGAATATAATGGACATTGCGAGAGGAGACGGGTGTCGTTCCGGCATCATGAGGAGAGACCTGAGACTGGTAGACAATCACACTGTAACGGGCTGAACTCTAACCAGGTGGGGGTTTTCCCAACCGAGGTGCCCGCCAGCAAGTTGGGCCGCTCCAGGGCACTCAGGAACGAGCTGCAGGTGAATGGACTGCAGCGGGAAGTAAGGACGTCTCGGGGGGACGAGGGTCTGGAGAAACATGGCAAGCAGAGGAAGAGCCAGGGAACAGTACGGGAACAGATCAAACAAGTGGTCACGGAGCTCGAGGAAGTGCTGGGTGGTCTCAAACAGGTCCAATTGGAGATGAAAGAGGTGAGGATAGAATAATAAATAGAGGAAGTGATGTTGCAAGATCAAAAATTGGGTCTTGAAAGTTTTAAAGGGATAGTCCAGCCAAAAAGAAAATTCTGTCATCATTTACTCATGAATGCATGGTGAAAGCACAGAAATCTGAATTTTTCTTAAAGGATACTATAATGAACATGAAAATTCTGTTATCATTTACTCTTGGATGCATACAAAAACTTAGTAGTTTGAATGTTTTTTCTTAAAGGGATAGTTTACCCTGAAATTGAAAAAATTCTGTCATCATTTACACATGAGTGCATGAAGAAAACAGAAATTTGATGATTTTTCTTAAAGGGATTACCTAGCCAAAAATTACAATTGTGTCACAATTTACTTATGAATGCATGAAGAAAATTCAGAATGGTTATTTTTCTAAAAGGGATAGTTCACCCAAAAATTAAAATATGGTCATCATTTACTCATGAATGCATGAGGAAAGCACAGAAATTTTTACTATTTTGGGAATACAAAGGAATAGTTCACCCAAAAATGAAAATTTAGTCATTTACTCATGAATGCATAAAAAAAAAAAAAGTAAAAATTTGATTAATTTTCTTAAAAGGATAGTTCACCCAAAAACGAAACGTCTGTCATTATTTACTCATAAATACGGTTAGAAAAATCACACATCGACTAAAAAAAAAAACTACTTTTCTTAAAGGAATACGTCAATCAATAAATAAATTTAAAATAAATAAATAAATAAATAAAATATCTTTCATTTACTCACCCTCATGTCATTCCAAACCTGTATGACTTTGTTTCTTCTGTGGAACATAAAATAAGACATTTTGAGTAATGTTGGTACCCAAACAACATTGATTGGACCCCACTGACTTATACAGTATGTACAAAAAAACTGAGACATTTCTCAGAATATCTTGTTTCACAGAAGTCATACTGGTTTGGAACGACAATTGGCCAAATGAAACGCTGTGATTGACAGACTACTATTTCTCTTCATGCATTCATATATAGTAAACATTCATAATGAGATTTGTCACTGATTTGGGGTTCAGCATATTTGAGATGGGATTTTAATAAGCACAAAGACTGGATAAGATCAAAACTTCATTCTGTTTAGCCAGTGGAAATATAATATCTGTGTGCTCTTAGCAAACATCTCTGTGATGAATCTATTCTGAAAACATTGTCTGAAAGCCTTCAGAAACCAAAATACACATCTGCCAGAAATGCACTGTCAATTATATTCAGAGCTGGAAACACTCCATTGGAAGCTTTATTGGGAAGAGAAGGGAAGGAACCGGTCCTTAAGTCCATCACAAAGGCTTGCTATAAGAGAACAGAATCTTAAAATCAATACTTAAAGATAGCTCAATATGTGGAGACTGACATTAGCAATATTGGACTGTGCAGGACGTAAGACATTAATTGAATTATTTAGATACGTTTCAATGGATGCATCAAGACTCCCATTAGATGTAAATGACTGCAGCAGGAGATAAAGTCAGTAGATTAATGCATCACAGTGAAGGAAATAGGGCTGGGCGATATTTACAAGCTACGCAATATCGCATTCATTATCGTAGATGAATCGCCTTCGATAATGAACGCGATATTGCGTAGCTTGTAAGTGAACTACGGCTCTGTGTATTAAATGCCGCTCCATTTGAAAACGGGTGATGTAGATTTACCGCTAATCAAGGAACCGGCTTTACTGAGGAGATGCGCATGCATATCGCATGCGATATATCGCCCAGCCCTAGAAGGAAGCCAAAAAATGTATTTTTATGCTATATCAACCTGATGATGACCTGTGACGATGGGTTTAGAAAACTTTTCAGCGTTCAAATAGTTTTTGTTGGGTCAGTTAAATGTTAAATGACTAAATGAGTCACTATTAGTCAGTCATTGGTAGTTTGAAACACTGTGATGCTTTCAAAATATTGATATGAGAGGCTTGACACGTCAACTTCAGACTCAGCCAATGATGAGAGTTTAAGGGCGGGACTATTGTTGATCATTGACAGACAGCTTTAGGTAGAAGTGTCTGGGAAAGCTGTTTGGAAAGCAGTTATTATATTTTTAATCACGTTGTGCTGCTAGTAAAAATTGCACAGTTTACCTTTAAGAAAAATTTTAAAATATACTGTAATAAAATATATATGATATGCCCACTATCATGCTGTTCTAAACTCACATTAATTTCTTTTTTATGTGGAACACAAAAAATGTTCTACAGAATATTCATGCTGCTTTTTCCCCCATATAATTCATATTCATTCAAATCACACTCATTACTTGCTGAAAATCTTGCCTTCATGTTTAAAGAACAGGGGTTTCTTAAGGTTTCAAATATTATAATAATACTGTGCACCAAAAACTGAAATGATTTTTGGATGGAAGCATGAAAACATACCTTAGATTAGTTTCAGGTTTTTTTTTTTTTTCAGTTTTAAAAAACACTTCGGTTAACTCAATATGATTGCAAAAATCATTGGCGCCCAACATGGTGCGACACATTTGGATCTATCATGGTTGAATATGAGAATGCAGTGGCAGAAAGGAAGAATTCCAGTCAACTATTAGTGCAACTATTAGACAACTTTTGCCATGCATCTCCTTTAGTGTGAGAGAAATAAAGTTTAGAATGACATTAGGGTGTGAAAATAATGACAGAATTTGTATTTTTTTTCTGTCTGTGAAGGTCGTCCAACAGATCGACATTCTGACGTCCAATATTGACCTTGGTGAAGACGAACCAAGTCTATCCAATGGACTCTCCCAAGATGCCACCAAAAGCAGTCGGACTGGTGTTGTGGCATTGATCCACAATTCAAACAGCGAAGAGGACATGTCCACTTCCAATTCCTCTCTCGCTCACAGCCCTGTCACTGTGGATTTAGTTCACATTAACAGTCCTTCGCCAATGAGAAACTGCATAAGTCCAGCCCCTCCTGAGCAACAATCCGTTACGGTTGAGGATAAAAGCAAACGAGTTGTGAAACAGAGTTCAGAGACTCAGAGGACTCAAAGGACAGCCAATGGAAATTGCCAACCGCATCGAACGGCAAGGAAAAGCCAACTGGAAAACCACAGACCCCCTGTAGCTCCAGCAGTGTGCACTAACTCAAATAAAACCCACCGGCCTCCACCTTACCCTCAGAACGGACAGGTGAAGATGAGGACGCCCCCCTATCCTGGGAAACATAAGACGCTCTCCTCCACCGTAGTGTAAGGATACAAAACTCGCTTTCACAGAAACCTAATCATCAGCAAAGAGGACAACATACACAAACACATCACACATACTCAGATACACTGCACACATGCTTAATCGTTTACCAAGTAACTTGTCCAAATGCTTCTTGGTGACGAAACTCAGGGTAAGTGGACACTACACATCCTTACACGAAAGGTCAACATGTGCTTGCTGTGTTTGTTCATGCATGTGTGTATCTGCACTTCTAAACTCAAATTATCAGGTATTTATACACTACCATTCAAAAGTTTGGGGTAAGATTTTGAAAATATTTTTGAAAGAAGTCTCTTCTGCTCACCAAGGATGCATATACTTGATTAATTGTACAGTAAAAACAGTAATATGGTGAAATATTTTTAAAATTTAAAATAGCTGTTTCCTATGTGAAAATATTTTAAAATGTAATTTATTCCTTTGATGTAAAGCTGAATTTTCAGCATCATTACTCCAGACTTCAGTGTCAAATGATCCTTCAGAAATCATTCTAATATGTTGATTTGCTGCTCTAGAAACATTTCTGATTATTATCAATGTTGAAAACAGTTGTGCTGCTTCATATTTTTGAGGATTTTTATATTTTGTGACATTACATATGCCTTTGTCACTTTTGATCAATTTAATGCATCCTTGCAGAATAAAGTATTAATATTTTACATCAAAAATTGTACTGACCCTAAACTTTGGAACAGTAGTGCATTATCTCACTATTTTATTTCTTTACATTTAGCCTATGTATTACCTCAACCGTTTCTCCTAGATTAGAATGAGATTAAATAGAGAGCAAATGGAAATGTCTGCTTTTCAGCTTCTTAAGAAAAATCTCATGTCTCCTAAAGAGTTTCAAAAGAGATTGTCAAAAACATCTCAAACTGTGCTCATATTAGCTAGAGATCTCAGTTTGAGAATTTCTCATTAAATTCTCTCAATACCAATTTAATGAGCTGCTATTTACGTTAATTTTATACATGCTGCCAACTATTATCTAATTTGTTTCAAATTCATATCAGGAGAAACATCTGAGACAACTCAAAGCTTTAAAAGAGCAACTTCCGATGGGTTTATTTCCCCAAAGTGCTGAAACATGTGCCACATCCATGTGCCTTTCAGAAAAAAAAAAAAAAAATCATTCTCTATTACAACAGACACCATCACCATGTGTTTTTTTCTTAGTTATTATTTCCCAGAAAAGAAAGGCATGGTGGGGTCTGCCGGCATTGAATCATTTCCTTAGAAATAGAGACTGAGCCATTTCTGATGAAGACAGTCGACACAATGACTCAGTGTTAAGGGTAACTATGCGTCATGAAAGATGTCTTCCATCTGTTCCGCAGGCTAACAGTGTCAATACGCCGCACTTGTTTCCTCAGATTACGGCGAGTTTTGTTGTTCGCCCCACAGGCAGAGGAACGGTGTTTAACGCTGTGCGATTCAAAAGCCGTTCTCACATCTCAGATCTGAGGCTGAACATGACTTTGGGACAACCGTGCAGCCCTTTGTCGCTTTATCACACAGGATTTCAGGATACAATCAGGAAAGTTTGATAAACATTCTATAACTGAAACTTCTATCCATGGCTGATTATATCTGTTCTTCTTTGGTTGTTGTCTGGCACGTTAAAGGTTCAAACACAGGACTTCAAAGCTGGGATTTCTTGGAAAGTCATCTTACACTGCTGTAGACAAAATGCAGATAACATTACGACGTCCATCAATTAAATTAACTAGATTTAAACATGTCCTGAAGAAAACTTGAGAGGTGCTTGCCTGTGCAAAACTGGCGGTTGCCAGGGTCACTGCAGTTTCCATCTGAAATGAATACTAGTGGCAATAAAATCACTAACAACATTTGTGCCTTTTCACACAAATTATTTAATACAGGGGCAGATTATCAATTGATAAAGACTAATTTATGTACAGTTCCAAATTCCTTATATAATGTTATGAGCTCAAAACATTTTTACCATAGTGCATGATTTGTAAACTAATATTATTTTGATGTTTGGATCAAATAATCAGATTTATATGCATGTCTTTTCTGACTAAACTTGCTCAGTAGCTCACCTGGTATGAGGTACGAGTCCAGTGAATAACAAGTCAAAAGAAATGCTCAAAGACTTGTAGAAGCAAGCTAAAATGCCATGCAAATGCATTTTTAATTGCACTTTTGTTTTTGTTAAATCTATTGGCTAGGATTTAGTATATGGTTTAGAGTAGGTTGCACGTTATTTTCAAATGCGATACAGAATTGACCTAGCATCTCTCTCCAGAGACTTCATTTAAAAATGTGAAACAATGTAATAAAACATCGCTAGATTCACGTTCATGTATTTTAGAGAAAACTGAATGCTCTTTTAGTGCTGCTCATCGGACATTTCATTTAAGTACAAAAAAAAACAGCATTGCTAGATTCACGTTCATCTGTATCAGAGAAAACTGAACGCGCTTTTAGCACCACTCACTGGACATTTAATTTACATACAACAAACAACGTAATAAAATAAAGCCAGATTCACTTTTTATTGGTATCACAGGAAAAAAATAAAATAAAAAATAAATCGGAAAATGATTTCACCAGACATTTCATTTACATGTAACGACAAACATCACCAGATTCACATTCATGTGTTTTGGAGAAAACTGAATGCACTTTTAGTCTCACTCATTGGAAATTTTCATTAAACAGCATAATAAAACGTTGCCAGATTCACGTTCATAACTTTCATAATGTTCAAAACTGAATGCGGTTTTAGCACTACTCACTGAACATTTAATTTACGTGCAACAACCAACGGAATAAAACATCATCAGATTCACTTTCATTGATGTCTCAGAAAAGTAAATGCATTTTTAGTGCTATTCACTGGACATTTCATTTAGCCTACATACAACAACCAACATAAAGTGTTGCCATATTCACATTCATGAATTTTGGAGAAAAATGAACGTGCTTTTGGTGCCACTATCCTGAACATTTCACTTTGATTGTCGCAAAATACGCAAGAAGCAACATGACATCTATTTTGCAGGCATATTTTTCCTTAGGTTGGAAATATGGCTCACATTCCTCCTCCTATTTTTTGCCATTTTATCAAGTAAAAACCATATTTCAGATCAATGAAATAACAGCACACCTCCCCTCAATAAGACACAAGATTTTTATGTCTGGAGCATGCAAACATTGAGCTTTAATACTTCTGAAAAACCCCTGGCTTAGGAAGCACAACTAGTTCAACTAAGCCATTTAGGTGGGAGAGCTTGAATTTGACACTATTCCCTGATGTATCTGACATTCCTCTGGGGTTAAAGTTAAAACGGCAGATGTGATCTTTGTGTGTGTGGTTGAGAACAAAAGGAACTGATTCCTGCCTGCCGGGATGTGAAAGCAGTAGTTACGGTTTGGCAGTAGAGGGTCATTGTCCTCTAGTGGAGGGTATGTGTCTCTGCACCATTGTTTTTTTTTATCGTTTTCAGGCCGGCTCTTCTGTCTGGTTTTCATTAGAAACCACTTGGCTTAAGGCCTGACCGAATGAGGCAAGCTCGTACAATATTTGTGATGGTCAAATAAACACAGGCATTTTCAGACATCGTTTACGATGACGGCCACCCACTAGCTGGGAGGGCAACAACAGCTGGGCTCAACACAAACCAGGAAGTAGGTGCATAACAGACAGCGTCACCCAAACACAGCGGATGTTTTCATAGACGTGTGTTTACAGAGAACGCCCACCGTTTGGTGCCTTCGCTCGGGCTACTCAGTGTCGGTTTCAGAAACCATATCTTCATTGGCTGTAAAACAAAGCCTCAAGGAGAACACTGTACTATCTACAAGTGATTTTTATTTAAATTCCAGTTGGGATTAAAATCCCAAACGAGATCTCATTATTACATCACTTGTTTCTCCAAGACAGCAGTGAGATTAAATTGAGAGCAAATGGAGAAACTTTTGCTTAAAGGAACTGTTTACCTTAAAATGTTGTTCCAAACCTGTATACCTTTCTTTCCTCTGTGGAACATAAAGGGAGGTATTTTGAAGAACATTTGGGTCCAAACAACTTTGGACCCCATTTGCTTTCAGTGTGTTGACAAAAACACCAAAACATTTTTTAAAATATCTTTTGTGGCAGGAAAATGACAGAATTTTCATTTTTGGGTGAACTGTCCCTTTAAGTCTCTTGTTTCTCATATGTTTCTCTTAAGAAAAATCGATGTTTTCAAAACATTAACGTGTGCAAAAGTCAGCGATCTCAATGTGAACTCAAGTTCTCATCAATTCTCATCACTTTTATAGCTCTACATACAATACTCTGACTCTATGGCAGCTTTTCACTCATTTCTGTCTGTTTTTTTCTAAGGAATTTTACGAGAAATGTGAGACAAAGTTGATACTTAAATTAAACCTTCCAGAGAGCTGTACTAAGTCACCTTAGGGATTTGAAAACACCGTTAAATATACTTTTGACTGTCACAAACCCTTCCTGGATACAAGCATGACCTTGTGTGTGATATAATATTACTCAAACACAAGATAAATTTAATTTTCATCTCGACCAGAGACAAAGTTAAACTGCAACTATAATAAAGTCAAATCAGCTTTGATAAATTGTTCAAGCAAAAGCTATTTTAAGAACAATCATAAAATATAAATGTGCAGAAGACAGTTTTACTTTTGGGTAGGTGGATAATTACATCTGTCTGTGAGCGCTCAGAATTTGGGTTTAACTCTCTGGGGTGGCAGACGATTTGGACAAATGAGGGATGGAGCAATCATACAGTATGACGGCATGAAGTCTGCTCACATTGCAGCTTATTCTGGCCACCAATTAAACGCCTCCTTAGACAGGAAAAGAATGTCTGAGCGACACGTAAAATGACCTACTACAGTTTTTTTTTTTGTTAGGGGCAGGATTGTTTAGAAAAAGGTTGCACCACAATAGTAGAGTAGTGTAACAAAACTAAAATAAATAATAGTACAGCAATCAGGTTGAAAGGTTGCATAGAAATCAAATTGTTTAGAGAAAAACGTGATAATTGTGTAAAAATGACTTATTCCCGGAAGTCGCATTAAAGTCAGTCAATTAGATTAGACATTACCAGAAATGTTTAAAAAGTATTTGATGGAAATGACATGGACATTGGCAAAGTGTTTGGAAAATGTTTTATGCTTTCTTTCTGAATCTCAGTGACCATCTATTTCCAACCTGTGGCCAGATATTAACTGAGAAAAAACTAAAACTAAAAATATAGATTTTTATATGGTTTCATCCAATGTAAGGTTTATACTCTATATTTACCAGAAAATAAGAATATAATCTTAGAAAAAAAAAAAAAAAAGAGTCATAGGTCTAGGAGAAACAACCAAGAAATGAAGGGATCTCGTTATGATTGTAATTTTCTTTCCTGTGGCATACTTCAAAATATGTCCCTGTTACTGATTATGTCTAGAAGCTGATTTAAGAACCAAACAGGAAAAAATGCCAAGAAATCGTTCGTTTAGACGAGATTCATGCTGATTTGTTTAAAAATATAACACACTAGCAACGACCTAGAACACTTCAGAAACCACATAGTAAAATAAAAGATGCAAAATAGTCAGAACACCTTAGCAACCGCATAGCAACGACCGAGAACACTAGAAACCACATAGTAAAATAAAAGATGTTAAAATATGCTTGTTTACATCTAACGTTATGATCCGATCACAGATGAGACACATCTGTCGCTCAAATATATGTGAATTTTAATCAAAGCACAAACAAGGTGTTTCAAGTTAAATATGTAACGTTAGAGTATTTAATGTCTTACCGGTGTAAACTGAACTTCGATGTGATTCAAATGATCTGATATCAATCATGCTGAAGTCTTGTGGTGTTTTTTGAGACTGCCTTTGTTGAGACGGTTATTTTCCGTTAAGGCTGCACATGTTCGCGGCAAATTTCAAATTTATTTTTAAGCGCTCTGGTTGATTGACAGCTGAGTAGGCGGTGCTTCGCGACTCATCCGCACTTGGCTTTGTGACATGTGATCGTTTCTGATTTTAGTGATACAAAACAAAACAAAACAAAACAAAACAAAAAACATGTTGGTTCTAGTTTTACATCTGTATTTAGCTCTCTCCACTCTAATCGATTCGCGAAGTAAACATATGGAAGAATAATCCGGGCTATTTTCAAAAGGAATTGCAAATTGTATTTTCAATTGCGTTTGTGGTTTGTATTTTCTACATTTCTTTGTAGGAAACGATAAGTGTAGAATTGCACTGTCTGCTTATTCATTTGCATCAATCGGAGTGAGAGAAACTGAGAGATGTTGAGACAGGTGAAAAGCGTTTCGTTAATAGTGAATATATGACCTATTGTGCGTACTGTTTGTGGCTCTGTTATCAGGGGATAATCGCTGTATTTGGGGTAAAAAGGACAGAATTATGTATTGTGCCAAGAAGGTTGCACTGTCTGTTCGTTAACACAGGCACGAACTGATTGGCAGAGCCTTTACCGATTACCTCCATTGATCAAAGCATTCGGCACGGTCGTCTCTGAGTGACGTCACCTCCCAATACAAACACGCCCCCTAGTATAGTCCCGCCCCTCACTGATTGACAGCTTTCTGTGTAGACATCAGAAATTCAAATGCAGAAGGAATTGCAATTCCATTTGAGTTTTGGCAGGTTACATGCACGACGCAGTGAAAGTGAAAAAACAAATGTGGTAATTAATACTACTATTTAAATATGACAGGCTCATAACTCGTAAGACATGGGAAATACAGTTGCAAATGGACTTTTCATTTGAAATGTGGCAGTCACTATGCGTTCGCGAAAGCGAAAATGCAAACGGTAATGCAAGATTTGCAATTACATTTGGATTATGTCACAATTTATGTGCCCACATGTGGAAAACACAATAGAAAATACAATTTGCAATTCCTTTTAAAAATTGTCCGGAATATTCGTCCATAGTAAACGGATTTATCTGAGGAAAACCATGCAAGGCCCATATCAACATTTGAAAAAATCCAAGTTATGCAAAACCTACCACTGAAGCTATCACTGAAGCTGCAAAATTAATTTCTTATTTACATCATATCTGCACTACAGAAATTGGTGAACGCGCACACTCAACAAAACCCCAGCGCTGACTAATCTAGATGCATCTGATTGACCAGTGAATTCATAAGCTCAACAGAAACATGTGTGATTGGTTAGAAGCTTAAAGGGATACTCCACCCCAAAATGAAAATTTTGTCATTAATCACTTACCCCCATGTCGTTCCAAACCCGTAAAAAGCTTCGTTCGTCTTCGGAACACAATTTAAGATATTTTAGATGAAAACCGGGAGGCTTGTGACTGTCCCATTGACTGCCAAGTAAATTACGCTGACACAGAGAGACAGAGAGGAGACAAATTGTTGAATAAATGTTATTTTTATTTTCTTTTTGTACAAAAAGTATTCTTGTCGCTTCATAAAATTCAGATTGAACCACTGATGGCAGATGGACTATTTTGATGATGTTTTTTTTTATACTTTTCTGTGCCTTGACAGCGTAATTTACTTAGCAGTTAATGGGACAGTCACAAGCCTCCCGGTTTTCATCCAAAATATCTTAATTTGTGTTCCAAAGACGAACAAAGCTTTTACGGGTTTGGAACGACATGGGGGTAAGTGATTAATGACAAAATTTTCATTTTGGGGTGGAGTATCCCTTTAACGCAGGGTGCAAAGATCTAAATGTAATTTCACGATTTGACACTTCTCACATTTCATTTTAACTGCAACAGCCATAATATATTTAGTTTAATTATGCAGGGGCAATTTTTGCCCTTTTATCTTGAATTTGTGTGGCATTTTGTTCATTTTGGTGGCATTTAAGCCCTCATGAATTTCTGACCTTGTGATTGTAACACCAGTACTTTATTATTCCGTAAACTGAATAGTTGTGTAGCTATGTCCAAACCAGAGTGCATTCAGTCAGTCTCATCTGTCTCTGCAGCTATTAAAAGTGTTTCCAATCAACAGCCTGGCATCTACACTAGAGTCACCATAAAGACAGCACACTGCCGCATTAGGAAACTCATGTCCAATCAGATCTGCTGTCCTCAACACCGAGCCAAGCTGAGCGTATAAATTAGAGTAATAAATCAACCTGATAAGCGAGAACAATCTTGGCATTAGAACAGGCGAGGCTAAATTGCGTTACATTATTTTAGCACATAATGCAAGCCAGTCAGGTTTGTAAAAGAAACAGCTATGCCAAGGACAAGTCAGAAGTAGAGAAGCACCTAGTGTCATATCGTCATGCTCATCTTCTGTAATTATTGCTGATTAGGTCTTTTTAAATGTTTGTCGGCGGCTTTTCTTTTCTCTGATCTGGGCTCTGCTCCAGCGCTTGGTTATAAGCATCGATCAACACGTTTTGAAAGGGACATTTGTCTAATGAAGATGCCCGTGGCTTGTGACCCTGTCTGTGATGGGCGAGACATGAGAGTGCACTATGTAATAAAAGTCTTTTTATTACACAGGGACTGATGCCACACAACCCAGCTGACTCACACCGGAGGACGGAGAATCCCAGGCCGAGGGGCAGTGACTGTTTCCCATGGAAAACGCTAGAAGCATCTCAAAGCCCTCTTTCTCTCTCATACCCCTGCTGAAAAAAAACCTAGTTTGGACAATGTAAAGTCACCATGAGATGGCATTGATAGCTCAATTTACTTCTGTAGCCTGACGTATTTCTGATTGAAACTCAGTGAGGAAGCGTGTGAGTCATGTGGTTGGAGGGGCAAGAGGGATAATGTCAGCTGAATAGGAAAGTCGTTTCAGAGGCAGAGCAAGTTGTTTACTTTTGTTGAAAGATTATGAAAACGAGCATTTAAAAAAAAAATAGAAAAATGTGCATCAAGTAATTTTAAACAAACAGGAACGTGTATTAAGAAAGTAAATAGGGCTGGTTTTAAGTTTATGTTTTGTTAAAGACACCATGGCATCCAAATTAGAGTTTTGTTGCTCTTAGACCATGTATATTTTGTCTACCTGTAAAAGTTTAACTTTTGGCAAATGTATGCATTTAAAATGTAAAGCCTTTTTTCCTCCAGGAAATCGGCCCAAAAATATTGATCTTGTTTGCTGGGATATGCATAGACCAGACCAGTGGTTCTCAATTCTGATCCTTAGCAACTGCATAAAAAACACTCAAAACACCTTAGCAACTGCACAGCAACATTCTAAAAAGCTTCTCACAACTTAACACCTTAGCAACCGCATAGCAATGTTCTGAAACACTCAGAATTATCAACTTAATTTAAATAAGTTGTTATATTTAAAAGCGCTAAACTGAATTATAAATGTCTTTTGCGATATTTAATCTAAATAAATATAATTTGGTTATATGTGCATTTTATCTGATAGAATACACATCTAATATAACCAAATTAAGTTTGTTTTCATAAACTGAGTGAGAAATGTCTCTTGCTGTAAAAATAAACCTTTAAATATGACAATTTATATGAATGAACTGAATAATAAATTAATATTTATATAAATGCACTTGGAAGTTTTTAAAGTTAAATTATTAAAAGTTTTGTCAATAAAATGACCTCTAAACTGAAAACAGCCCCAATCCTAAATGATAAACTCCACGTGTTTTTGTAATCAGCAATAGCAAGTTAGAAATGATGTTTCGTCTGTGTGTTTGATTGCACTAATACTCATATTTATTTCCTTCTCCAAACATTTGGTAGGAAGTGACTGGTATTTATTAATTTTTAAAGTTTTTTTTTTTTTTGGCTTTCGTCCATTAACTGTAGTTTTGCGGGGCTGTGACATAAACTAAAGACTATTAAAAATAGTCTAGTTCCTGTTTCAATAAGAAATACGTCAGCACAGGAAAGAAAACTGAGCTCATCAAACCATTTCATGGGACTTTAACTGGTTTAGATGGACACTGCTGGTGTGTCACAGGCACAAGCGGGTCAAACTGGTTGTTTCTGAAGGTAGACCAGTGTAATAGCATGAAAGGCGCCAAAACATGCATTATACTTGTTATTTAGGCTGACTGAACTAGTTTAGCTGGTCAAAGCTGTTTTGGGTCATTTCAGCAGGGTCTCTCTCTCTCTAGCTGGGCTGGAGCAAGCTGCCCTTCTTAACTAACCTGTGACCTGATATCTGCGTGTTACTCCTTTAAAGGGAACACAGCCGAGGAATAAGCTGCTTTAGGTTGGAAATGATGACTTTATAACAGGGCCTTGAGCTCTCAGATTTATGCAAACTATCGCCAGCGCTCACATGGATCTGAAAGACTCTTGACTACCCAGCTATCAAAAATATGTTCTAAGAACGTTACTTCTGTTACATACAGTTTTTAAACTCCTTTTTCTTGGTTATATGTGAAAATTAAGGGAACATTCCATTTTAGAATTGAGCAAACATTATAGAAACGTTACTTTTAAATGTTCTCTAAATCTTTCGAGACAAGTTTTAAGAACATTTGTAAAAACCAGATAACTGAATGAACTTTTTTTTTTTTTTTTAAACATTACTGGACAAACTTTTGTTCATAACTTTGAGAGAACCTTACCCGAACATTCCTTGTTAGCTGGGTAGACAGTTGAAATGCCTAAAAAGAGGAAGAGTTTTCTTAATATTTTTTATTTTCACAATTATTATTCAGACCAAAGATTGAAATGATTTTTGTTCAGGGAGGCTGAAGGATTTTTAATTTGTAATTATGTTAAGCTAAAGCTAATGAACATTAACATTGCCTCAAAGGCAGCTCATAAAACCACTTCAGAGAGGTATACAGCTAACATCTGCTCGAAACAGCGTTTATACTTCTGGATTCAAGTCGATGGATCCTAACACAGTATTGCAGCTGTGGACTGGAATTATTTAATCAGTATTTAAAGCCAGTATAAGCCATCTTTATAGACTGTTCCAATCATGTAGCGGCATTTTCACTCTGTGGCCAATAGAGGGCGCTTCAGACCACAGAACAACAGAAAGGTGACGCCAATGACACGTGAATGTCTTATAAATGTGTACAGCTCACATGAAATAAAACATTAAGTGTGTAAATTATATTCTCTGTGACTTCTGATTTTATAAGCAAAATAAATAAATAAAATGAATTTTATAATTTCTAAACATTTCTGATTTTTGAAATAGGAATGGTAATGATTTCTGAAGGAGTAATGACTGGAGTAATGATGCTGAAAATTCTACTTCGAATGAATTACATTTTACAATATATTCGAATAGAAAACAGTTTTTTTTTTAATTGTAATAATATTTCACAATGTTAAAGTTTTTGCTGTATTTTTCATCAAATAAATGCAGCGTTGGTGAGCAGAAGAGACTTCTTTAAAAATATTTAAAAATCTAACAAATCTAAAACTTTTGAACAGTAGTGTATATTCTAATACTATTATTGACCCTTTAACATTTTTTTTTATAGCTGTATGGTTTGGGCCCTTTTTCGTAATGGGTTTCTCACATTCAGTATTTGTAAATGACGGTATTCCTCCAGTCTGACTAATATTTGCACTATAATTTAGAGCTCTGCATGGGAAGGTATTGACAGCGTCTGTGTCCCTGTTTATTTAAATCTTGTCTGAGAGTTTCTCACTTCTCTCTGAGGGGCCTCTTCACATCCCAGCATGCATCTGTTCAGGGGGCGAATGCCTTGTGTCTTTATACTGTATAACATTATTAAGCGATATATGCATAGTAATACAAAAATCAAACTGCTTTATGTGTCATTTAGCATCTGAAAACCTATCAGAGAACATGTTAGGTCATATTTCATGCCAAAATCAAAGGAAAGAAATTTATTTTATTTTGCTATTTTATTTTGTTTTAATTTTTTAATTTGATTTATATTTTTATATTTTATTTTGCATTTTCACATTTTGACATGAAAATTTCCCTACAAATGCTCATAACTGTAATGCAGAAAAAAAATCTCATTCGCTCTTTCTGTAGTGTAATATATTTAATATTTATTTGTAGAAAAAAAATAATTTGTGAAGTATTTACACATCATGGTAGTATTTTTCTGCTGCCTTTAATTTATGCTTTTTTTTCAAAAAAACTAAAAAAAAAACAAAACAAAAAACACATTGTATCAAACTAGTGACCTAATCCCCATAAAAGTAACATGATTAAATTATCATTTAATGGGAAAATGTGTCTAATTGTTAATTTTCATGTCATGTCATTTTTAAATAACTAAATTATTAATAATGAAATCAATAAATAAATATATATAAATATAAATAATGAAATCAATAAATATATAAATATATATATATATATATATATATATAAATAAAAATAAAGTTACTTCATTAACTTTTGATTTGGGGGTAAAATGTGACTTGGACATGTTTTAATGTAATTAATTTTTTCATTATCATATAAATTTTCCTAAGCACTCATGCAAAACTGATTTAGAGCAGCATGCAATGTGCTTAAGATCTTATTAATCACAGTTCACTGGTCTTTAACACTTAAAGCGTCTGATGTCTCGAACCGTCCTCATGGTCTTGTCATGATGCAGGAACCTCTGATTCTCCTAGTCAAAGTCAATCTGCTGGACTCCAGGCGGAGTGGACAAATATTGAGCGTGGGTGACTCATTCACTGACCCGTCTCTTCTCCCGTCTGGCCCCAGGAAGATAAATGGTGGAGGTTAAGCGGGTGTGTTCCTTGTGACTAGCCGCTAAGTGACTGTGGGATAGCCAAGCGCACAAGGTCAGTCAAACAGTCATTTTTTTTTGGCCCTGGGCACCGACTAAACGACGCAGATGAGTCTTGGATGAATTGCTTAGTCAAACATAAAGACAAGCAAGTATGTCTTAATATTTGAAAAATTGCTGCAGTAATTCAAAATCACTTGTGTTTTTGTTTCTTTTAACTTCCTAAAATGTCTACATAGCTGATGAGAAGCAGCCTATAAAAAAGGTTTAGAGCAAATGGACCAAATTTCCTTCCTAAGAAAAACAACTAAAACAAGACAAAAATACTGAGGAAGATGTTTAGTTTTTGTGGTATGTGCAATATAAATTTAAAAGGGATAGTTAACACAAAAAAAAAAAAAAAAAAAAAAAAATAAATAATTTATATATATATATATATATATATATATATATATATATATATATATATATATATATATATATATATATATATGACCTTTTAAGGTCTTCATTTGTGAAAGGGAGCTCTTAAGACCTTTTTTCTGAGAAGTTGATGTTTATGATAATATGAGAACAAATATCAGTGGGCTCAGAAACACATTTTCATACACCATCAACATATATTTGTTTTAAGCATAAACTCAATTTCTCAGAGAACAGGACTTCATATCTTCACTTTGCATCTCAAGTATAAATGAATCTTGATTTAAAGTCTCAGACATTATATTTCCACCCAAGAACATCTTAGACATAAACAAGAACTTTTAAAAATCATTTGAAGACCAGGCAATTATTGGACTGATCCATAACTGTGATGATTTATTTTAACAATACAGACTTTTTGAGGATGTTTGAATGCGGTTCCTCTCGGATAAAAACAGCACGGCTGTTCTGTGGTGCGTTAGACAGTGAATCTGACCAAAAACAACACGCATAAAAATAAATGTCCATTCATACAGCAAATGTTCAACACCATTTCTCCTAAACAAGGAACCTGCTATCCAAGAATAATACCAACCTGTGAGCGTTTATGACTTACTGAAGCCTTCAAAATAAGTCAAGAATAAGTTAAAAATAAATAAATAAAAACTTTTCCAGGTATAAAATGTAAAAAATGCAGTCTGGTGATCATGACAGTCTCTCATTAGTAAGAAGAAAACAGTTTAAATGGAGTAAAATGAGACTTTTGCTTGAAAAAAAACAAACAAAAAACCCTATACCCATCTAACAGGGAACATCCTCAGAACATTCTGGTAAGGTTTTCTCAAGTTATGAGCAAACGTTCCTATAGTAACATTAATAGAATTTTCTTTTAATGTTGTCTGGTCTTTTCTAATGTTCTCAAAAACATTTGTACAATGTTTGTGGAAAGTGTTTTCTGAAACATCCTATTCTGACATTCGGCTAATGTTTGTCACTATTTGTTCCGGAATGTTCAGAGAACATTTAAAAAGTAACATTCCCATAATGTTTGCAAAATGATCAAATGGAATGTTTAGAGAACATTCAGAAATAACGCTTTCATAACTTAGTGGGAACATTAACATTCTTAGAACACTTTTGTTAGCTGGGTAGTAGGCCTAATTAGTTTCAGAAGAGATCTCAACACTATCTGTAACTGTGCTCAAAATCGAACAGTCTGCAGTCAAAAGTGAGAGATCTCAAAATGAGCAACGTTATGGTGCGTTGGTGTAGACGCTAATATTGTTATAGTTATCATTCTTGGTGTGAACGGGCCTTTATTTTATGACAAATGACTCACGATACTTGAATCATAACTGACAGCAAATCAGAAAAATTGATGGAGGACTAAAGGGGGGAGAAAGAAAAAGAGAGAAAAACTGAGTGAAGGGATGAAAGGCAGGTGGTGAAGGGGTTTGTTAGATGACAGATGTGTTAAGTGTCTCAGAGCGGCTACACAGAGACTGAACTCAACACTGAAAGAGATATGAATGAAATCTGGAAAATGATGTAATGATCTCTCTGTAATATTATAATTATATAACAGCACTCTTCCGCTCACCAAGGCTACATTTATTTGATTAAAAATACAGTAAAAACAGTAATATTGTAAAATAGTATTCCAATTTAAAGTCTCCCGCTCTTTAAAGATGGCTGATAGATAGATAGATTCTGAATGGCTGTCAGTGTTATTGTTCATCGGCTGGAAATCGTATAATAAAATAATCGCTATTAATCGTATCGTGATTCCAACGCTATTGTAGTGGAAACTTAACTATTCTCTTAAATTTAGAATTTTTTTAAAACTTCATCTAAGTTGCTGCTTTTACACAATCTGTATTGAATAAAGTGCTATAGAAAAAAAAAATATGATTTGACTTGCTAGATATGGTTGGTGTGAACGTGCTTGTACAGAATAAAAACAAATATCTTACTGAACCCAAACCTTTGAACCCTAGTGTACATATGCTTCCATAGGCTTTTGTCCTAAATCAGTAGTCATGTCAGCGTTTCTCAATGAAAGCATCCTGAAAAACACACGGAGGAGGTTCAGCTGGAAGTATTTGACGGAAGTCTGAAGTAAAGAAATGCTCTGACAGACAGATTGACTGGCCTGATTTCTGAATCACACTCCCTGTGCACTTCTGTGGGAAACCACCACTGCATTTCTGGGTTTCCTTCACACACAAGCTTCTGACCAACTCTGCTCACACACTTCCATCTACACACACAAGCTTCTGACCAACTCTGCTCACACACTTCCATCTACACACACAAGCTTCTGACCAACTCTGCTCACACACTTCCATCTACACACACAAGCTTCTCACCAACTCTGCTCACACACTTCCATCTACACACACAAGCTTCTGACCAACTCTGCTCACACACTTCCATCTACACACACAAGCTGCTAAGAAGCACACACAGCACGTTTTGTGCACTTTTTCTCTTACACTACACCATCCCTGACGTCAATCCACCGGTCTGTCACACACTTCACAGACCACGACACATATTTGCTCAGGATGAGCACCTGATGTCATTCTCACTCACCCTACATATTTCCGGGCCATACCTGTGTGAAGAGGAAGAGGTAAACATCCTGAAGGACAGACAGCACAACTACTTCCTGTTTGATCTCGACTCAGCCAAAAGCATTATTGGACCTGCAGCAATTGTATATAGTTTGAAAGCTCTTTAACATTTTTAAATATGATTTAAAAAAAAAAAAAAAAAAAAAAAAAGTTTAATATTATTACTTATATTTAAAATGTATATGTACTTTTAAATATCTATTTAAAAGTTATGTATTTAATCTTTTAGTTAAATTTTTATCTATTTAAAAGTTTATTTATCCACACATACATACACATATAAAGGAAAGGACGTGACATGACATGTGGTCCCATGGTGTCCCATACTTGGAATTTGTGCTCTGCATTTAACCCATCCAAGTGCACACACACACGGAGCAGTTGGGGGTTCGGTGCCTTGCTCAAGGGTCTCACCTCAGTCGTGGTATTGAGGGTGAAGAGAGTGCTGGTAATTCACTCCCCCCACCGACAATCCCTGCCCGACCTCGTGTCTCCTCGTTCCTGGCTCAAGCAAACACGACAGAAGGACTGACCAACATGAACTGAATGGACTGGGGCTTATAAAGACAGGATAAGGAGGGAACTAAGGAGACACATCAATTAACAACCAATTAAGCAATTAACAATCAGACTGGGGAGAAACTGGGACACGGAACACATGGGGAATAAAAAAGACAACAAAAACAGTCCAAAATCCTGACAATATATATATATATATATATATATATATATATATATATATATATATATAATTTATTTATATATATATAGAACTGTTTTAAAATAGACTAAAATGACACTAAAGATATCAGGAACATATAACAGTAGCAATATAATATATTACTATAATATATAATATATGAATATAGTTCTGTTTTTACTTTGTCCTAATATTATTTTTGCCCCCAATATCAAAATATACTGTCTACAAATGTTTATCACCTCTTGAACTGTTGAGTCCAGGGAAAAGCCGCGGTCTGAAGTGTGTAACAGGCAGACAGCATGTTCTCTGACTGAGTTGTGCCGTGTCAGCATGTTTCACAGCTGAACATGTTTATGTGATGCATGTCTGGCAGATGTATATATAAACCCACACAAAATGTCTTTCTGTCTCCAGTTCATGATATTGCGTTCAGTCTAAGACTTTTCCCCCTGGTGTTTCAGGCTGACAGTATAGCTGAGGAATTTCTGCACTCTGTGTGGAAGAGACTGTGCCAATGCAGGCGTGCCAGAGAGACTGACGCACACATGCACACACACGCACACACACACACACACACACACACACACACACACACACACACACACACACACATGTTGGGTTTCCATGTTTTATGGGGACATTTCATAGGCATAATGGTTTTTATACTGTACAAACTGTATTTTCTATCACCCTACACATAAACCCCTTACAGAAAACTTTCTGCATTTTAAGATTTTCAAAAAACTTCATTCTGATTTGATTCTGACCTCAATTTAGGTCCCCACCATGACACGAGTCCCCATGAGTCTGTGTGTATTCAGGTTTAAGTCCCCACCGGGATATAAAAACAGGCACACACACACACACACACACACACACACACACAGAGAGCTCTACTCCTTCATTCACTGCATGCAGACCTCCATAGATCATCCTCTCCTTCTCACGTTGCACGAGTCAATGACAAATAGAGATTCTCAAGATGAAGAAAACGAGAAATCTTTTAAATATAATTACGTATTACTGAATTCATGCAATACATTTTGGAAATATACAGGTGCATCTCAATAAATTAGAATGTCATGGAAAAGTTCATTTATTTCAGTAATTCAACTCAAATTGTGAAACTCGTGTATTAAATAAATTCAATGCATACAGACTGAAGTAGTTTAAGTCTTTGGTTCTTTTAATTGTGATGATTTTGGCTCACATTTAACAAAAACCCACCAATTCACTATCTCAACAAATTAGAATATGGTGACATGCCAATCAGCTAATCAACTCAAAACACCTGCAAAGGTTTCCTGAGCCTTCAAAATGGTCTCTCAGTTTGGTTCACTAGGCTACACAATCATGGGGAAGACTGCTGATCTGACAGTTGTCCAGAAGACAATCATTGACACCTTTCACAAGGAGGGTAAGCCACAAACATTCATTGCCAAAGAAGCTGGCTGTTCACAGAGTGCTGTATCCAAGCATGTTAACAGAAAGTTGAGTGGAAGGAAAAAGTGTGGAAGAAAAAGATGCACAACCAACCGAGAGAACCGCAGCCTCATGAGGATTGTCAAGCAAAATCGATTCAAGAATTTGGGTGAACTTCACAAGGAATGGACTGAGGCTGGGGTCAAGGCATCAAGAGCCACCACACACAGACGTGTCAAGGAATTTGGCTACAGTTGTCGTATTCCTCTTGTTAAGCCACTACTGAACCACAGACAACGTCAGAGGCGTCTTACCTGGGCTAAGGAGAAGAAGAACTGGACTGTGGCCCAGTGGTCCAAAGTCCTCTTTTCAGATGAGAGCAAGTTTTGTATTTCATTTGGAAACCAAGGTCCTAGAGTCTGGAGGAAGGGTGGAGAAGCTCATAGCCCAAGTTGCTTGAAGTCCAGTGTTAAGTTTCCACAGTCTGTGATGATTTGGGGTGCAATGTCATCTGCTGGTGTTGGTCCATTGTGTTTTTTGAAAACCAAAGACACTGCACCCGTTTACCAAGAAATTTTGGAGCACTTCATGCTTCCTTCTGCTGACCAGCTTTTTAAAGATGCTGATTTCATTTTCCAGCAGGATTTGGCACCTGCCCACACTGCCAAAAGCACCAAAAGTTGGTTAAATGACCATGGTGTTGGTGTGCTTGACTGGCCAGCAAACTCACCAGACCTGAACCCCATAGAGAATCTATGAGGTATTATCAAGAGGAAAATGAGAAACAAGAGACCAAAAAATGCAGATGAGCTGAAGGACACTGTCAAAGAAACCTGGGCTTCCACACCACCTCAGCAGTGCCACAAACTGATCACCTCCATGCCACGCAGAATTGAGGCAGTAATTAAAGCAAAAGGAGCCCCTACCAAGTATTGAGTACATATACAGTAAATGAACATACTTTCCAGAAGGCCAACAATTCACTAAAAATGTTTTTATTTTATTGGTCTTATGAAGTATTCTAATTTGTTGAGATAGTGAATTGGTGGGTTTTTGTTAAATGTGAGCCAAAATCATCACAATTAAAAGAACCAAAGACTTAAACTACTTCAGTCTGTGTGCATTGAATTTATTTAATACACAAGTTTCACAATTTGAGTTGAATTACTGAAATAAATGAACTTTTCCATGACATTCTAATTTATTGAGATGCACCTGTGTGTGTGTGTATATATATATATATACACTGTATATATATTAACATACAGGCATCATTATTAACACAATAAATGCAAGCAGGATAAATTGAGAGAAATCCTACATACATACATATATACATACATACATAAATAAATAAAATTACTTGCAAATATAAATACTGAAATATATAAAAACAAATTATAACAAATTAAATTAAATTAAAGGAGCATTAATCAATATACAGTTCTTATAATTTAGAGCGTTTTAAGGCATTTCCTTTTTCCAGCTGCTGTAAGGATTGAAACAAAATTTTCAAATAATTTTCAAATGCAATAAAAATACTTGGAGCAACTTTAATAAATTTAAATCTGTGTAAATAAAAAAATACTGATAATCAAAATATTAAGACTTCTCCAACGTTGGTTACACTACACTTTGATTTTGTGGACAAAACAAAAAATAAATCATACTGTATATGTTGCATGTGCAGTTGATAAGATGTTCTGACAGCAGTTGCTAGGCTGTTGTGGGTGGTTGCTAGTTTGCAAGTGTATGACTTTACAGTAAAAAAAACTCATCTAATGTATTGTTAGTTGTTTTTTGTTTTTTGTTTTTTTTTAATTACTTAATATGTCTGGTCAAACCAGCATTGAATGACTGAGGCTGCAGTTCCATTAGTGCTGACTGTGGGAATGTCTTCATTAGGCTGCGTGTGTTTGTGGATCCTCTGAACGCAGCTGTTCAAACACTCTCTCTGCACCATCATGACATGTTTGAGAGGAGCAAAGTGCTCACAAAACAACAGCCTTTCCTCCATCAAGTGAACATGCGTGCTCCATACGCTCTTAAGCACTTCCAATTAGCACCTACAAGCTTACTGAGTTTCACAAATATTTCAAAGGACTCACTAATGAATACACTGGATGAATTTTTACCATACATTTCTATGGTAGAAATAAGAGTGGTTCCAATCTACAGTGTAATATTACATCTACATTTATAAATCTTCAAATATTGATAAAAGCGTGACAACAAAAGTGTTTATGCATGTTCCAGTCATATTTTGAACTAAAATCAAAAGATATAAAAACAAAATTATATTTTTGCTTTTGAAAATATAATTTATAAGTATATTTTATATTTTAAAGTACATATTTTAATATGATATATTTTTTAAATACTTTACAATTTAAACAAACAAGCAAATGAATAAATGTTTTGCTTATAGATAAATGCCTATACATTTAGGACCATTAAGATGTTTTTGCATTGTGACATCATTAATTATTTTTTTACAATAATTCTCAATATAATTTTCATTATTATAATATATTTAAATATTTAAATTGTAAAATATGTTACAATGTAAACTATTGTCAAAAGGAATCTAATGAGAAACAATACATGACAATAATGAGAAAAGAAAAAAAGAAAAGCAAATTAATCTTTTAATTGTTAATTATTAAAATATTAAAAAATAAATTATATTTTGCTTATAGACAAATAAAGCTTAAATTTAGCATTTAGAAAACTAATCCTATATTATGCATTTATAGAAAATGAAGCCTATATAATTCTATTATTTTTATGAAAATTATTAATCTGGTGAAATGAGGAAATGAGATTGGGAAAAAATATTTAATGGAAAAATATTGTAAATATCAAAATAAATATTAAAATATCAAAACTAGGGCAATCTAATTAAAACTACTGAATGAATGAATGAATGAATGAATACTCACTCAAAAGCAAAATGTTTGGATAAATTATGATTTTTTTTCAGGATAAATTATAATTATTTGGGGTAGGTAAAATTAATTTTCATTAAAATACTGGATACATTCATAATGGCATGAAAAAGCTTGAGAAAAAAGAGGTTTATTAAAGGTGTTGTAAAGAACCACCGAGCAACTTTTTAAAAGTGCACTGAAAAAAGATTTTTCTAAGTTGTAAATAAAAAATTATTGACTATATTTTACAAGAAAATACTACTTCAGTTTTTCTACTTAAAAAAAAATCATATTTAATTTAATGTGTTACTTGCCATGTCTCAGTAATTGTTTGTGAAATTTACTAGCAATTTCTGAGTGAAAAATGTTTCTACACCAAATTTGTAACCTGTTGCATTTCTCAGTAATTCCCAATAAAAATATCTCGCTGTAAATGAGCACCTTCAACAGCTCTCTGTTCAACAACAAACACTCGTCTATTGACCCGAGCGAGACAGTAAATAGCATGTTGAGCATGTTCCCATTTTATGTCCTATAAACGGCACAGAAACACAGAGAATGAGTCCATCCACCATTCCTGACCGTGACTATGAGTCAATATTAGAGCAGAGCAGAACGAGCGAGAGCAGCAGAGGAAATGGGCTTTTTCCAGACATATTCAAAAACAGAGAATCTGTTCTGGCAGAACTTCACCTCCACACAAACGCCAGAACAAACGCTTCATCTGTGTTCATTCTCATTACACTTAACCTCACTGGCTCGAGGGTCCTGGGCCTTTCAGTCTGTAACATCCTCTGAAGGATTTTTATCATGTAAAACACTGAATCGATGAAAATAATATGAAATGCAGAATTCAGACACACTGATTTCAGTAATTATTGTCTGGGAGAAACATTTTCAACATTGATAATAATCAGAAATGTTTTTTTGAGCAGCATATCAGCATATTAGAATGATTTCTGAAGGATCATGTGACACTGAAGACTGGAGTAATGATGCTGAAAATTCAGCTTTGATCACATGAATAAATTACATTTTAACACATATTCACATAGAAAACAGTTACTTTAAATTGTATTAATATTTCACAATTTTACTGTTTTTGACTAAATAAATGTAGCATTGGTGAGCAGAAGAGACTTCTTTAAAAAAAAAAACTTAAAAATCTTACCTCAAACTTTTAAATGTTTGTATTTTTTAATAGACATATACATTTTTTTCAAATGTTAAACCTCTCTACGAGTGAGCTGCTGTTCAAATGTTTGCTGTCATGAACAGACTATACGGTGTGGAATAGAAATTGTAACATGTCTCTGTTTTACTTCCTATATCCTGTTTACAATGACTAAGAAAAAACTTCATCTAAATCTGCGAGAGGGTCGGTGGTGGACAGAAGAGAGATTCGTTCATTCATTCAGTGCTAGTAGACACATAGCTGGAGCGTTTAATAACATCTCAGCCTTCACAGCTCTGTGTCAGTAAACAGACCGAGACCCTCCTGCAAACCGTCTGCAGACTGATGAAATCACACCGGCTTCAACAGCAGACTATAGAGGGACTATATATATATATACACACACACACACACACACACACATATGAAAGTTTAAAAGAAAATTTCATTTGCTGATTTGCTGAAAATTTGATGATAATGTACTCATCCTCAGGTCATCCAAGAGTTTGTTTCTTCATCAGATTTGGAGAAATGTAGCATTCCATCACTTGCTCACCAATGGATCCTTTGCAGTGAATGGGTGCCGCCAGAATGAGAGTCCAAACAGCTGATAAAAACATCACAATAATCCACAAGTAATCCACACCACTCCAGTCCATCAGTTAAAAGTCTTAAGAAGACAAAAGCTGTGTGTTTGTAAGAAACAAATCCATTATTAAGATGTTTTTAACTTCAAACTGTTGCTTCCAGCTAAAATATGAGTCTAACAATACAAAAATAACACTTCCTCCAGTGAAAAAGTCCATCTCCTATTGTCTCTCATATCAAAATCCAGCCACATATTTGTTTAGAGATGTTTTGGACTGTTTTGGCTTGTAAACAGTACTTGATTTGTGCAGATTTCTCTCCTGATTCAGACCAGACCACTTTTTCACTGGAGGAAGTGTTATTATGGATTATGGACTTGTATTTTAGCTAGAAGCAAGAGTTTAAAGTTGAAATGTCTTAAGTTCTCAAGATGGACTGGAGTGGTGTGGATTACTTGTGGATTATTGTGATGTTTTTATCAGCTGTTTTGAGTCTTATTCTGACGGCATCCATTCACTGCAGGGGATCCACTGGTGAGCAAGTGATGGAATGCTACATTTCTACAAATCAGATGAAGAAACAAACTCATCTGAGATGAGGGTGAGAAAATTTCAAGAAATGATTTTTTCCGAGAACTATAATTGCTTTAAATCAGGGTTATCTATTTTCCCTTAAAAAAGGTCCCTATCAGAACTAAAATGGGTTTAATGAAATTAATACTTAACAGTTTTTAGTATTGAAAGAAACGTATTTATACTTAATGTCTCTCTCACTTTGTTCATCATTTTGCACAATAATAATAAGTTAATTCCAACAGGGTTAATATTGTTAACTAAAACTAGGACTAAAACCAAAACTACTTAAACATTTTTTTGTTAATTGAAATATAGTTGAAATAAAATATAAAAATTAGATGAAACACTTATTTCAGTTAGTTAAGCACTAAAACTGGAAATAAAATAATTAAAAACTAAAACTGAAAATAAAAATAAATTAAATGTAAAGAAAAACAAAACTATAAAAATTAAAAAAGCAAAAATGACTAAATTACTTGACAAAATAAATATTAGCTGAAGTAAAATTAAAACAAAGTATAAGAATAAGCTAATTCAAAATATTAAATAAAAACTAGAATAGCATAAATAATATTAAAATAACACTGCATCTCAATGCATTCTGGGATTTCCTTCATGCACAGACTGTTTGTCTTTAGAGGAAGTTAAATATTAGGTGAAGTGCATGTAAATACTCAGAAAAGGGACATTTCATCCTATTTATGTCTGCAGCTCAACAATATTCAGCTTCCATCTCAGAGTTTGTAAAACGAAATGACAAAGTTTGTGCTCATTAGGAAATATTATCTCCATTTGTTCCAAAGTCATAATAAGAGTGAAAAATCTCCCAGCCAGCACACATCTCGAGCATAAAGACTTTCACCCAAACGGCTCGACCAAGTTCAACTTTCCCTCTCCTGTACAGAAAATACTGAAGGAGGCAGTAAAATGTCTCGGACTCTGATGTCTTTGGCTGGATTTAATTTCAGCTCTCATTCTTCGGTGCTTGGGAAGGTTTCGTCCCACATCCACACTTATTTAAACAGCTCAACTGACAGCTCATTTGAACTTTTTTGTATTGAATGAACCCGTGATTTAATGAAGAAAGAGTTTAGAAAAGAACCACAATCCATTTTCTCTATTACATTCTCTGCATATGTGTTTATTGCAAATCAAACCACAAACGACTTCGTTCATCCAAGTCCAGCATTCATGGAAAGAGTTTTATAATCATGGCAAAGACAAAGCAAGATCGCAGCAAACTTCTCAAGATGTTTAAGACAGAAATATCAACTGAAACCTGGAAAACCAAACCCTTTAATAGTGTATATTTTACGCTAGTGATCTGCAGTGGAGTAAAACACTCAACCACTATCTAATAAAAAGCCAAAATAACACAAAATCTCTCTCAATAATCTTAGTTTAAAAGAAAATGCTTATATTTTTCATAACCAATGCAATAAATACAAACTCTAACATACTAATCTATTCATTTATAGTTCATTTAACATAAAAGCAAAATTACATTTTATTATAATGCAAACATCACAAAAACACTTAAAATTGCTCGCTCTAGGGCAAGAAATCAAACTCATCTAAAATAGATACAGTACATTTGTCATAAATATTACTCCAACAGCTATATGGAGTCTTTCAAGTTACTAAAAAAAGCTTTAAATTAAATTACTATGATTAAACCTATTACATAGGCCTTTAAAATTCAACTCCGACCCGAGGTCTTTACATCCTGTGGAAACAGAAAGAAAGAAATACATGCAGTGGATTATTGCTCTGATCGCATACTCGTGAAATATTAATGTGATGAAGTAAATAAAAACACATGTCCTCACCCAGTTAAGATGCAGTTTCTGGTTTGGATGTAAATGCCGGTGTAAATGACCTCACATCGCACAACGTTGTTGGAGAAGTCAGACTCGGGCACCAGGAAGTCTGGATTGACTGTGACCTGGACAGGAAGTGAAACGCACATCAACAACAGGATCCGGTTTGGAAAATGTCTCTACATCAGTTTGATTTCTCATACCTTGAGAATGTAGTTTCCAGGAGGGACGTCTGTGATGTCGATCCACTGGCAGTCGATATTGGCGGCGTATGTGTCGTGGCAGCCTGGACTCAAACCCTGAAAACACAGCAATAATAACTCTATTAAACCAAAACACCGAATACGAGCAGCACACATTTCATTTTACTGTCGTCAGAACTAAAATGATTAATTGAAATTTAGCTAAAATAAAATAAAACAGGAGTAGAAAACTTGAATGAGAATTAGAAATCAGAAATGTATTACTATAATATTTCTATTAATCAAAACACTAAATATAACAAGCACAAATTCATCTCAACCAGGGTAATTATTGTCTAAACAGAAATTGTTTATTTTTTGTTAATTGAAATAAACCTGAATTAAAATAAAATATAAATATGAGATCAAAAACTTAAACTAAATGAAAATTGGAAATGGTTCCTTTGCAACTAACCGTAATAATTTCTGTATGCAAGAATACAGCAATAATAATTCAATAATAAACAATAGTATGTGACCATGGACCACAAAACCAGTCATAAGGGTCGAGATAAGCGTGGAGGTATACGAGCAAGGGCCAACCCCACAAGACTGGCTCTTCCAACACTCATGCTCTCAAATGTGCGCTCTCTGGAAAACAAATGAGACTTAATTCAACTCAGTCGGTCAACACAGCATGAGGCAAGGGATTGTTGTGTGTTTGTTTTCACTGAAACATGGCTAAACGACAACATCCCGGACTCCGCCATTCAGCTGCACGAGCTAACCTGCTACCGAGCGGACAGAGATTCATCACTGTCTGGTAAGACTCACGGGGGAGGCTTGTGTGTGTATATCAACAAAGAATGGTGTCACAATGCTGCGGTAGTATCAAAACACTGTTCATCGCTGGTGGAGTTTTTGTTTGTGAAGTGTTGACCGTTCTGTCTGCTGCGGGAGTTCACGGCCATTGTTATTGTCGCGGTTTACATTCCCCTGTGTGCAAACGCTAAGGACATGCTTCGTGAACTGTACAGCTACTGTTCATCGACTGCTGTTCAAATGCTGTTTATCGACTTCAGCTCAGCATTCAACACAATAATCTCACAACAGCTACAAACTAAACCTGCTGGGCCTTAACACCTCCCTCTGTAATTGGATCCTGGACTTTTTAACTGCAAGACCTCAGTCAGTCCGTGTCGGCCGCAACACCTCCAGCACTACCACACTGAGCACAGGTGCCCCACAAGGCTGTGTGCTCAGCCCGCTGCTCTTCACACTGCTGACTCACGACTGCATTGCCAAGTCCAGCTCCAACCACATCATCAAGTTTGCTGATGACACAACTGTGGTAGGCCTCATCAGAAACAATGATGAAACGCACTACAGAGTGTGGTGCTAACAACCTGTCCTTCAATGTGGGTAAGACAAAAGAGGTTGTGATGGACTTCAGGAGAAACTCTGTTGACCACCCCCCGCTGACCATCGACGGCTCAACCGTGGAGAGAGTCGGCAGCACTAAATTCCCGGGGGTGCACATTACAGAGGATCTCACCTGGACCACCAACGTCACATCCCTCAACAAAAAGGGACAACAGTGCCTACACTTTCTCCGCCGTCTGGAAAGGGAAAGTCTCCCTCCACCCATCCTCACCACTTTCTACAGGGGCACCATTGAGAGTGTGCTGACCACCTGCATCACTGTCTGGTATGGGAACTGCAGTGCTGCTGACCGCAAGACCATACAACAGACAGTGAACACTGCCGCAAAGATCATCGGTGCCCCTCTCCCCTCCATCCTGGACATTTTCCTTGCACAATGCTTCCAGCATCGTGAAGGACCCCACCCACACCTCCCACAACCTCTTACAGCTCCTGCCATCAGGTAGAAGGTACCAAAGTATCAAAGCTCGCTCTGTCAGATTGCTCAACAGCTTTTTCCTCCAGGCTGTGAGAGCTCTTAACTCCAATCTCCCTGTCCCCCTCTGAAAAAATGAACACCTCAGCCCCTCCCCCCAACTCATTAAAACTGCTGACAATTTTACTAAGCGCAATTCTGAGTGTGCTACACACGGGTGAGTGGGCTATACAAACCACCTGTAGTAACACACTTATCCCACTATATGTACACAAGACACTTTCTATAAACACTCCCTTTTACAAAGACTCAATAGGGTAATATATGTTTACTTGTGCATTGCACTACAAAATCATTTTACACTATGCACTGCTTCCCCCAAAATCTCTCTTCTGCAACAATTAACAATTTAATCTTTTTTTTGCACAATTTCATGTACAAATATCTCCTTTGCACAATTTCATGTACAGTATTTATGTAAAGTTTTTGTACAGTCTCAGTCTGTGTATGTGTAGTCAGCTAGTTATAGGATTTATAGTATATGTATAGTCAGATGGTTAACTGTTGTATAGCTCTATTGTTTTTCTTATACTTGTATTGTTGTATGTTTATATTTATGTTTAACTATTTATGTTTATGTAGCACCGTGGTCCTGCTAGATGTCCACTATTTGTCCACACATGTAGCAGAATGACAATAAAGCTCGATTTGACTTGACTTGATACAACTATCTGGAATCTGAGGGTGCAAAAAAATCAAAATATTGAGAAAATTGCCTTTAAATTTGTCCAAATGGAGTTCTTAGCAATGCATATTACTGATCAAAAATGAAGTTTTGATATATTTACGGTAAGAAACTTACAAAATATCTTCATGGAACATGATCTTTACTTAATATTCTAATGATTTTTGGCATAGAAGAAAAATGGATAATTTTGGCCCATACAATGTATTGTTGGCTGTTGCTACAAATATACCTGTGATACTTATGACTGCTTTTGTGCTCCAGGGTCACATATTTCATCCAGGGCTGTTATCACTAAAATTAAAAGTGTTGCTATCTATTTTTTGTTAATTGAAATAAAGATGAAATCAAATCAAATCAAATAAATTACAAAATAAAATAAAATATAAATATGAGATAAAAAAAAACTTTAATTAAATAAATAAAAATTAAAACTGAAATAAAAGTAAATGAATCCTTAATAGTAATATAAAAAACTAATAAAAATGGCAAAAGCACATAACGAAATAACAAAAAGTTAAACTAAAATTAAAACTGAGAATTAAAAGTAAAAATAAAAGCTAATTTAAAATATAAATAAAAGCTTTAATAGTATATAAATACTACTAAAATGAGATTCTTTTATAATTTTTATTTATATTTTGAATGTTTATTTTTATATTTTCTGTCTTTATTTTAATTAAAGTAATTTTTGTTTTTGTCATTTTTATTTATTATTTCATTTTTTATTCATATTATTATTATTTCTTAATTTAGCTTTAGTACATCAAGTTAAACTGGCAATGCTAAAATAAAATAAGTTGCAGTTTTTTATTATTATTATTATTATTTAATTTCAGTTAAAAGTTTACTTCAAGCAACGACAGTGTTTTTTAATGGAACTACTAACCCTGCTGTTCGTTGTGGGATACTGTGATGTGTGTGTTTGTGTGTTTGTACCTGTGTGTGTGCGGTGCAAGCGTATCGGCGGTGAAATCCAGGATCACAGCCCGTATCTTCCAGACAAAAACTGGCCTTGTGACCCTCTGCGACCTTCAGTCCGGTGCTGATGTCCAGCAGATCATAGTGACTGAACGCATCCATGCTGTGATAGTGCCTGTCAGATATCACACAGATCATGCACTTCTCATGCTACCATGATTTGAGCAAGCACCTTTGCAACCGTGTAGCAACCCTCTGAAATGCATCGCTCACATAGGATTTATAAAACACAGATCCCACTCTAAATTCTGATTGCATTGTGGTTCATTCTGATTTTTAATACTAATAAATGTCACTTATTTTATTGAATAATAATGTATTTTATAATATTGCTGTTGCTGTCATTTTATAATAAGCAAGAAGCATGAATTGCAGTGATTGCATTACAGTAGGGTTTTCATTATTTATAATTTTATCATAATTTATAATAATAATAATAATAATAATAATAATAATAATAATAATCTCATCACCCTGCATCATATTTTCTGAATGAAATCCAATACTTGTTTCTTACTAATTTTGGGCTGCTGATTTTCAAAACAGTGTGTTTTGCTGGAAAACGTCACACTTTCACACAAAATATGCGCATTTTCATAGCATTTTTGCTTTCAACAAGCATTTGTAAAGACAAGGTGAAGGTGAAGACGTCTTGTATTCTCTATTAATCAGCAGAAAAACACCACAAACACACGATTCCTGTCTGAATCTGAGCCAGATCACAACTATCTGTTCGATTCCCAGCCCATTTTCACATGTATGATATTATTTTACGCCCAATCCTGATTTCACGGTCAGAATTATGGCCAGAGACAGAAGAAAATGCAAACATGAGCCTGTTGTTTTTTTTTGCTAATATTTGAACATATTTTTGTAGATTGTATGTTAAATGATACATTTTGAAAACTTCTTTTTGGAACTTTTGAGTGCTTTTGTTATTTTGATAAGTGCATTAAAGCTGATACATACAGGTGCATCGCAAAAAATTAGAATATCGTGAAAAAGTTACTTATTTCAAAAAGTGAAACTTCCATATATTCTAGATTCATTACATGTAAAGTAAAACATTTCAAAAGTTTTTTTGTTTTAATGTTGATGATTAGAGCTTACAGCTCATGAAAATCAAAAATCCAGTATCTCAAAATATTAGAATATTTACATTTAAGTTTCATTAAATGACCATCCCTACAGTATAAATTCCGGGTCTCTCTTGTTCTTTGAAACCAAAATAATGGGGAAGACTGGTGACTTGGCAATGGTCCAGAAGACATTCATTGACACCCTCCACAAAGAGGGTAAGTCACAGAAGGTCATTACTGAAAGGGGTGGCTGTTCACAGAGTGCTGTATCAAAGCTTATTAAATGCAAAGTTGACTGGAAGAAATTGAGTTGGAAAAGGTGCACAAGCAACTAAGGATGACCGCAAGCTTGAGAATACTGTCAAGCAAACCTGATTCAAACACTTGTGAGAGCTTCACAAAGAGTGGACTGAAGCTGGGGTCAGTGATCAAGAGTCACCATGCTCAGACATTTTCAGGAAAAGGGCTACCAAGCCACTTCTGAAACAGAAACGTCAGAAGCATCTTACCTGGGCTAAGGAGAAAAAGAACTGGACTGTTGCTCAGTAGTCCAAATTCTTCTTTTCAGATAAAAGTAAATTTTGCATTTCATTTGGAAATCAAGGTCTGGAGTCTGGAGGAAGACTGGAGAGGCACAGAATCCAAGCTGCTTGAAGTCCAATGTGAAGTTTCTAAAGTCAGAGATGATTTGGGGTGCCGTGACGTCTGCTGTTGTTGGTCCATTGTGTTTTATCAAGACCAAAGTCAATGCAGCTGTCTACTAGGAGATTTTGGAGCACTTTATGCTTCCATTCGCTGACAAGCTTTATAGAGATGCTGATTTCCTTTTCCAGCAGGACTTTAGCACCTGCCCACAGTGCCAAAAACACTTCCAAGTGGTTTGCTGACCATGATATTACTGTGCTTGATTGGCCAGCCAACATGCCTGACCTGAACCCCATATGAATCTATGGAATATTTTCAAGAGAAAGATGAGGAACAGTTGATCCAACAATACAGATGAGCTGAAGGCTCAATAGTGCCTCAGCAGAGCCACAGGCTGATCGCTTCCATGCCACACCTCACTGATGCTGGAGTTTGTGCTAAAGGAGCCTCGACCAAGTATTGCGTGCATAAATAAACATACTTTAAAGAACTTGAACTTTTCTGTTTTGCAAATCCTTTTTTTGATTGATCTTAGAAAATATTCTAATATTTTGAAATATTGGATTTTTGATTTTCATGAGCTGTAAGCTCTGATCATCAAAATTAAAACAAAAGAACTTTTGAAATGTTTTACTTTACATGTAGTGAATCTAGAATATATGAAAGTTTCACTTTTTGAAATAAGTTATAAAAACTAATGAACTTTTCATGATACTCTAATGTTTTGAGATGCACCTGTACATATAATTTGAAAAATCTTCATTCTTATTTTGTGAAAACATATTATTAATATTTTTAATTCAGCATAATCAAATTAGGCAATATTATTCTTTTTTTTCTGATTTTATTTAGATTGATTATTATGTGATTAATCCGACTCACTGATGACAGCTGTGCCACTCCCACTGATGTCTGGGTTTGACAGGCAGAAAGTCAGTCGTTCCCATGTTTCTGACCTTCTGTGGGAAGCGCAGCAGAACCCTGTAGTCGATGTCTCTGACTGTGGGTCTGTATGCAGATCTGAAAGATGAAAGACGGTGGAGGATGAGCTCATGGATCACTGGGTGACCAGAGGTCATGCAGACCATCTAAAGCTCTCACCAATATTCAAAGCATGCAACATTTCATTTTTAGGGTACAGTACGCCTGCTTCAACATGGTAAGACATTGCAAACTCAAGAAGTAGTCCTCGGACACTTTCAAATCTTTAAATATTGCATTATAGAACAAAATCTCAATGCTAGATCTTTTGAAGGAGTTTGAAGTCTCAGTGTGTTTGAGTCAGCTGCTGTTTTGGTGGTTTTTAGTGGATGTATGAATTCTAGTTCACACAGGGCTCATAGTAGAAGAAACCACAGGTCTAAAACATTTATCATAAATGGTTACATTTACGCATGATATCACATTGCATTATAAGGTGCACAATTAATGCATTAAAATAGTTCTTTAATGCATTATATTTAAGGCTGTGTTAGAGTCTTAGAGTCAAATGCTTTGCTTGTAAAGTGTGTTTGTACATCATTCTTATAATAATTTGTATCTACTGTGATGACATTCAGACATTTTTAACCCTCACATTGTACTCTGGTCATTTTGACCCGGAGAGGATTTTCGTTTTCCCGAAATGCTATTTAATGTTATTGCATTGGACTAAAACTTACGGACTTTGCTCACAACTTTCCCTCCAAAAATGATCATTTTTGTACTTTTTGGGGATTTTATTTCTGATGTCTTACACTTGTGGTGTTCATGGTCAAAAATGGCCGACCTATGAAAAAAGGCTTACAATTATGTCTCATTATAAGCTATATTATTACCAAATGTTGGATTCAATCTTTTTTGTCAAATTGTTTTCTTTCGATTCAGTTTTTCTTTTTGCAACTGATTGGTTATATGCACCTCAGTTTTTGAATGAACATTGCCAAAATTATCCACAAATAATGCTTTTTTTTCTCTCAAAAACTGATGCATACATTCAGATACAGTGGGTACTGTATCTGAATGTATGCATCAGTGAAAAATTTCAGACCCCCTTAAATTTTTCACTCTTTGTTATATTGCAGCCATTTTCTAAAATCATTTAAGTAAATTTTTTTCCCTCATTAATGTACACACAGCACCCCATATTGACAGAAAAACACAGAATTGTTGACATTTTTGCAGATTTATTAAACAAAGAAAAAGAAAAAGAAAAACTGAAATATCACATGGTCCTAAGTATTCAGACCCTTTGCTCAGTATTTTGTAGAAGCACCCTTTTGATCTAATACAGCCATGAGTCTTTTTGGGAAAGATGCAACAAGTTTTTCACACCTGGATTTGGGGATCCTCTGCCATTCCTTCTTGCAGATCCTCTCCAGTTCTGTCAGGTTGGATGGTAAACGTTGGTGGACAGCCATTTTTAGGTCTCTCCAGAGATGCTCAATTGGGTTTAAGTCAGGGCTCTGGCTGGGCCATTCAAGAACAGTCACGGAGTTGTTGTGAAGCCACTCCTTCGTTATTTTAGCTGTGTGCTTAGGGTCATTGTCTTGTTGGAAGGTAAACCTTCGGCCCAGTCTGAGGTCCTGAGCACTCTGGAGAAGGTTTTCGTCCAGGATATCCCTGTACTTGGCCGCATTCATCTTTCCCTCGATTGCAACCAGTCGTCCTGTCCCTGCAGCTGAAAAACACCCCCACAGCATGATGCTGCCACCACCATGCTTCACTGTTGGGACTGTATTGGACAGGTGATGAGCAGTGCCTGGTTTTCTCCACACATACCGCTTAGAATTAAGGCCAAAAAGTTCTATCTTGGTCTCATCAGACCAGAGAATCTTATTTCTCACCATCTTGGAGTCCTTCATGCGGGCTTTCATGTGTCTTGCACTGAGGAGAGGCTTCCGTCGGGCCACTCTGCCATAAAGCCCCGACTGGTGGAGGGCTGCAGTGATGGTTGACTTTCTACAACTTTCTCCCATCTCCCGACTGCATCTCTGGAGCTCAGCCACAGTGATCTTTGGGTTCTTCTTTACCTCTCTCACCAAGGCTCTTCTCCCCCGATAGCTCAGTTTGGCCGGACAGCCAGCTCTAGGAAGGGTTCTGGTCGTCCTAAACGTCTTCCGTTTAAGGATTATGGAAGCCACTGTGCTCTTAGGAACCTTAAGTGCAGCAGAAAATTTTTTGTAACCTTGGCCAGATCTATGCCTTGCCACAATTCTGTCTCTGAGCTCTTCAGGCAGTTCCTTTGACCTCATGATTCTCATTTGCTCTGACATGCACTGTGAGCTGTAAGGTCTTATATAGACAGGTGTGTGGCTTTCCTAATCAAGTCCAATCAGTATAATCAAACACAGCTGGACTCAAATGAAGGTGTAGAACCATCTCAAGGATGATCAGAAGAAATGGACAGCACCTGAGTTAAATATATGAGTGTTACAGCAAAGGGTCTGAATACTTAGGACCATGTGATATTTCAGTTTTTCTTTTTTAATAAATCTGCAAAAATGTCAACAATTCCGTGTTTTTCTGTCAATATGGGTTGCTGTGTGTACATTAATGAGGAAAAAAAAAAATGAACAAATGATTTTAGCAAATGGCTGCAATATAACAAAGAGGGAAAAATTTAAGGGGGTCTGAATACTTTCCGTACCCACTGTAATATAGCATAATAAAACAATAAATCCATTCGGTCCTTTACTCTGGAATATTTGCTCTTAACTCTTTTCATTACTGAACAAACTCATGTCTCATTAGTTTTGTTAAAGCAATACAGGATAAAGTCCATGTTCATTGAAGAGTTAGAATATGTTTAATAAATCATCAACAACATTTACAGTATAAAAGGTGTCTAGATTGAAATACACCAAAAATCTCTATGGGGTCCTGGGGTCTGTTTCATAAACAGAAAATTTCAGATTTTTTGAAAAAAAAGAAAGAAAGAAAGAAAGAAAGAAAGAAAAAATTGACATATTTTGAAAAAAAAAAAGTCAAAGTAAAAGAGACAAAAATACTATAAAAATGGTCTTTAATGTATGTGATATAGGCCTATAAGTTTTAAAGGTTTTGAAAAAAAATCCTTAGTGCAAAAGACAGACACAAAACAAATACTATTAAATATTTACGGGATATTGTCTGAAGTTTTTCAGGATTCTGAAAAAATAAAAATATGTAGATTTGGGAAAAAGAAATCTGTAGTTTATGCGATTTATGACCGGGAACACCAAATTAAGTAAACTATTTCAGCACAACTCGAGGGTTAAGTGTGACTTAATGTCTAAATATTTGTTATGGTGGCTTACTGTAAATGGACACAGATCATAATTCATAACGCACCGCGCCAGGCAGTTCTCCTCCGCCGCGCACCGGAGCGCGTACATCTGGACGCGTTGGATGTATGAGCCGGCCTGGATGGAATATGGATCTGGCACAAGATCCGGCAGACCTGCAGACGAGCACAACATATGCATACACTAAACACGTCTGTTTGAAACAAATCCCACACATTCCCCCATACGTTGAGGCTAAACTCGTGCGCAGCTCACCGTTCTGGAAGTATCTGGTGCCGTAACCGGTGCCAGGCGGCGCGCGGCGCGGGATGCCTGTCCTTCCGCCAGGCGGAGAGATGTTATAGAAAACCGTATTCCTGTTTCGCGGATCATCTCCTGCCATGCTTTCAGACGTAGTTCCCTGCTCTGTATTTAGAGACTGCGCTCTGGAGAGCCCCGCTTCATTATAGTTTCCATTGGTTAAAGTGTTTGAGTTTTCAGTTGGTGCTTCCAGGTGTTGGAGATTGGCAACCGCTGGCGCCCTCCGTGCGGTATTTTCCCCTTGAGCCGGGGCTCTTCCGCCGCCGGAGTATTCGGTGGCGTTGGATCCGGTTCCTGGAGCTGCTCTGAGCCGCTGACGCACCTGCGTTTGTCTGGCGCCAGGTGCGCGGCTGTTGGCCGCGATGTACTGCATGCGATCCGGACCCAAAAGCGCGGTGCTGCCGCTATTAGTAGCCGCAGAATCGGACGCTTCCACTCGAATTTGCATGGTCCTGTCTCGGACAGCATCTCTATTGCTGCTCAGAAACACCCTGGACTGTCTTCTGGACGCCACCGGTGCGTGATACTCCGACCCGGTGCTCATTAAACTGAACACCTGGCCGTTATTGACCCACTGGATCCGGTTCCTCCAGGGCGCGGAGTTTTGCGCGCTGATAAAGTTATTCAGTCCTTGAAGTAAATAGAAAACCAAAATCAAGTTTGGCATCTTGAGATGCATTTTAGAGCTGGAGGGTCACTGATGTGGGCTCCCAGCACAGATGCTCCTCTGCTAGTGGATGTGGGAGTCTGAAGTGCGTAAAAGGCATAGCTTCCTCAAGAGACTGGAAACGGACCGAAGAGCCGCGGAGGGACATTTATCAAATTGTGTGAGTTCATGCGCGCGCATGCAGAGTCAGGGAGAGACTCGCGCTTAACTCTTTCCTCGCCGGACAAACCGCTGTCTCGTTAGTTTTGTTAAAGCAATGCAGGCAAACCTCCATGATCACTATAGAGAGTTTAACTATGCTTGATAAATTATCAACATTTAGCTTGTCTGCTTGAAAATTATAAAACGGTATGCAGTCTCTGCAATGGAGTCCTGGGCTGCAAATCTGGAGCTTTCTGTAATTTATGGAAATTATACTTAACTTTTTCAGAATTCTTAAATAAAAAAATAAAAATACACTTAAGCAAAACAGAGACACAAAACAAACACTATAAAACTCAGGATTTTGGGAAAAAGAAACATAATGTATAAAATGATAATGATAATATAAATGATATAGGCTTATATGGCTTTCAGGATTCTGAAAATAAAAATTGATTTTAGAGGAAATTTTTTTCTTAAAACAAAAGGGAAACAAATCAAATACTATCAGACGTTCTGCAATTTATATGAATTTAAGCTTTAGAATAAATAAATAAATACAACTGAAAAAAAAAACCATTGTTTTTTTTTTTTTTTATTTAAATGCTGGCATTAAACCAAAAGAGAGACACAAAATACATCCTGTAATTTATGGTGTGTATAAAACAGTTATTAAAGCTACACTCTAAAATAAAAATGGTGCTATATAGCACTAAAAGTGTTTCTTTGGCTCGTAATCATAGGGGAACCACTTTTGGTGCTGTATAGCACCAAATCTTGGTGCTTCAGTGGTTCTTCAGTGGTTCTTCAGCGGTTCTTTGGCACCACTACCATATGCAGAACCTGTTAAGCTCCTGTATGGTTCTTCAGCGGTTCTTCAGTGGTTCTTTGGGGTGATTAAGGTGCTATATAGTTCCTTTAAAGTTCCTTTAAAGGTTCTTTACGAGCCAAAGAACCACTGTTGGTGCTGTTTAGCACCATTTTTGTTGAAGAAATACAGTGCTATATGGCACCTCTTATGGTTCTACATAGCACCTTTTGACAAAGGTGCTGTATAGCATCTTTGAAGATATGATGCTATATAGCATCAAAAGTGGTTCCCCTATGATTACAAGCCAAGAACCACTTTTAGTGCTATATAGCACAATTTTTTTAGAGTGTATTAAGACAAAACAAATACTATAAAACTCTCTATTTATTTATAATTCATTTATATATATATATATATATATATATATATATATATATATATATATTTTTTTTTTTTTTTTTTTGGAAAAGAGAAAAACAACACAAACACTATAAAACTCAAGATTTAACTACAAACCAACATTTAGTCCTAAAATGGTTAGCCACTTAGAGTTTAATTTAGGCTAAACCTGCAGCCCTGTTCTCCATGATGGTGTATTTAATTTTATCAGGAAAATCAAACAATCATCAGAGTTCAGTCCTTCGTTCTAATGTCGCAAAAATGCAAACCTCATAAAATAAATGTAAAATTAAACCTTCTTTTTGATCTTCTGAGGTGAATAAACAAGATTCTGAAGACAAAGCTAATCTTTTCACTCTTGAAAACTATTCATAACAGTTGAAATTGGCTTCATTATTATTTAGCACTTTATATTCGTGGAAAGACTCTATCCGTCTGAAGTAAACGCTACACATTGTCATTCCGGTGAGATGTTTGTGAGCTGCTCTTCTGATGACACCTACACAACAAACAAACCATCCTCCTGTCAAAAACACTGAGACACTTCACTCTGCAGATCTCTAACAATCCTCAGTTACAGTCAGTGTTTCTCTACACAAAATATAAATCATTTTGATGCAATTTAAAAGTGTTTGGTTAATTCAAAATGAACTCACTCAGTTAAATTTGGTGAGGTTTTCAGCATCGTTAACTAAAGATAAAGACACTTGATGGAATATCTGAATAGAAACTGTGAAGCTCTACATGTTGAACTGCACTTTGATGTCCACTAGATAGCAGTGCGCACTAATACAGACTGATTTAGATCCATTGTAATCAAAACCCCACAGTTAATTTCTCTAGCATTGCAATTCATCTGCAGTAACAACACAATGAATATTACTGTATAAATGACTGAAAGCTTGAAACTGTGTTTTCAAGACAAGAGCACTTGATATTTTTAAATGCTACTCTTTATTTTATGTTTCATGTTTTTTTTTTCATAATGTTCTTATTATTTAAATTTAGCTGAAAAGTTCATAATAAGGTTAAAATTAACTGCAGATTCCCAACGGGGTTATTATTGTGAACTAAAACTAAAACCAGAAGAAAAAAACAAAACAAAACATTATCATCACTTGAAATACAATAACTAAAAGGAAATATAATATTTTTAGTTTAAGTAAATTAAATAAACTAAAACTAAAAACTAACAAAAACTACATAAAATTAATAAAAATGACAAAACATTACTTAAGTTTAAAATTAAACACTGAAATTACTAACTAAAAATAAAATCAATTCTTTAAAAAACAAAGTAAGAGATAAAAATGAAATATAAACATAAACAGTAATAAAAAAAACTAATAAAAACAGGAAAATATAATGTACATATATATTTTTTAAAAATATTAACAAAAACTTTAAGAGTAGGCTATATAAATTAGGCTGTAACAAGTGCCAGTTTACCCCATTTAATGACAAATTATAATATGACGATCTACAGACACTCCATATTTTCACACATTTAATGGTATTTGATGATTTGTTAATTGCATTTAATATATTATAATTTCAATAAAACATTTGCATTGGGTTTGTAAAAGCAGATTTAATGCACGTTTTTGTTGCATTTACACAGTTTTGAGCAGCAGACGTCAGCAGCTTGAAGAGTTTCGAGCAATTCAAAACAGCGATTCATTTTGCAGACCAAAGTACCTCATCACGACAATAATAACAACATATTTTTACTCCATACATGCATACCCTTACCAAAAAGTAGTATACTTCGTTTATTTTATTAAGTATACTTAAGTAAAGTTCAAGTATATTTTTAAGTATACTTTATGTAGTAAGTATACAAATATCAGTGTACTAGTAGTATACTTGTAAGTGTACTATTTCAATACTCCTTGGGACTAAATTGGCCCACTTTCTAGTATATAAAAGTATACTTTTAAGTATACTTTAAGTATAAAAGTAGTAAACTTTGAGTACACAACTAGTTTACATCAGTGTTTTTAGCTTGTACTGCAACTATACTAAAAGTGAACTTATAGGTACAGTATACTGATAGTTTACTAATTAAATACTTGTAGTAGCATTTTTAGTACACTTTGAAGTATAGTCTCAGTAAACTACTAGTTTAGTAGTTTTATACTGCAAGTATACTCGTAAGTTTTCTTTAAGTGAACTTTACATCATACTTTAAGTTTACTACTATGTCCCTATTTAGGTGTTAATTTGTATATATTTTTTTATATGAAAATCTGAACATACAAAACATCAAAAGAAAGAACAGGGTATCTGCTTGTAAATAAAAATTTTATTCTAGCTTCATGCATTCTTTTTTTAAACACTTGAATGTGGGTAAGTCTCATAAATAAATAAAAAAATAAACAAATAAACAACATTTTGAACAAAAAGCTGAAAAAAGACTATGACTTGGATTCAGAATGATAATCAAAATGTAGATGGAGTCGATCAACACCCCAAAGCTTGACAGTCATTATTACCTCTTCATTGATCGACATTTTATTCCATAATGTTACACAGTTTTGATGCTGTTTTATGTCTGATGATCATGTTAGACTGCATGTGTTAGTATCTGTTTTTATACAGTCTATGGTTAGTATCTGTTGGTTCTTTTTCTTCTTCACTTGTGTTTTTTGGAAATTCTGTACAGAAGATGTGTAATAACGCCCCTATCATATAACAATGAAAACACGGATTCTAGGAGCACAAGTATAGCTCAAATATATTTAGATTTTTCTAAGTATAAGTCAAGTATACTTAAATGTCATTTTAAGTATATTTCTGAGAAGTACATAAAAAGTAAACTAAAAGTATACTTTCCTATTCTTAGTTAAAAAGAAGTATACTAATAGCACACTTGAATAAACTTCTTTTTCGTAAGGGTACACACACACACAGAACAAACTGAGACAGACTAAATCCAGAAGAACTGTGTCTCCAAGATGCTTGAAGAAACCTACCTGCAAAGCTACTGTTAGTACTGTTAAAAGTTTTAGGCACTTGTGTAAAAATGCTGTTAAATGAGGATGCTGTCAAAAATAATGTCATAAATAGATTTTATTTATCAATTCATCTCTAATAACTAAAATAAATCAACATTTGGTGTGAGCATCCTTTGCGTTTAAAGCAGCTTTTGCCCTCGGTGCACTTGCGCATAGTTTTTCAGGTAGCTTTGCAGGTAGGTTTCTTGAAGCATCTTGGAGACGTTGTTCTCCAGAGTTCTTCTGGATTCAGTCTGTCTCAGTTTGTTCTGTTTCTTCATGGCATTCCAGACAGACTGGATGATGAACAGATCAGATCTCTGTGTGGAGCACAAAAAATTGACTGAATTATTACAATTAATGGCAAAATGAATGTTTGGAAATGTAAACTGATATTTCCTACTGACACACAACAGCAAAGAGAGAAATAACTGACTTAAAACCATTTTTAGCTGCTGAAAACACTCATTTTGGCCACCACTGTATATATATATAGCCTATATGCAATTATGAAACACATAATTATGAATAGAGCATGAATAGAGCAACATTTGTCACAGCACACTCAGTATTACTCAATTCCACATTCTTTCTATGTGTCACTCAGTGAAATAGCCACCAGGACTTTGAAAGTCAAATATGGCAAGAGCTGCTAATAGAGTAACATGACACTGCGATCAGAAACAGCTGAGCTGAGGAAAGCCCCCTGACAGCCTTCATAAGAGCAGAGAGCAGAGCACACACTCACACACTCACACTCCCTCAGCAGAAGAGACTAAGATACAGTTTAGACTACAGTAAGTATCAAACATTACATTGAGTCTTTACTTGTGTGTCTAAAAGTGCCAAATGTGTAAAACAAACCACAAGCAGAAGCGTTGCTTTCCACCAGGTTTTGCACGTTGTATGTACAGTAGCGAATAAACTCAGTGTCTTTGGCGCTCCTGGTTGTTTCTCTGTTGGGTTTGTTGAATAAAATCTTCCCCGTGTTTCCTCCCGACATCAGACTAACGCTGCTACGCTTTGAAATTATTTCATTCGTAAATCTAGGTGTCCAGAGCTGCACTGATCTTTATGTGATTTCACGAAGATGGTCTTAAAAGGTTTGAGCACAAGATTTCCCAAAAGGAATATATATCCGCACACCTGACGCAGAAACATTATTCTTCAAGGAATTGCCATCTAAATGATAGTGCCTAGAATAAGGGCTGAAGGTCACCTTTAATTTACTTCTGGAAGCAGGTGAGAAAACGCATTTTTGCCTTTCAAGGACATACGCAGCATAAACGAGCTCTCGGGCTAGTGGATCATGGAATATGTGACTTGCTTGGGAGGAAAGTGCAAGCGGATGGCCAGAATGGATGTACGTCGATACTGATCTATAATTCGATCAACAAAATGTTTATTTGTCTCATTTTGAAGCATCAACCTTGCGCGTAAAGCGCGCGTCTCCAAATGCGCACCAGGACTGTTGAGCGCAAATGCTAAAATGATTACATCAAAAACTAGAATTGCACGAAAAAATTTAATCTAACGGTTAATTCGGAAAATATTATGCGCTTTTCTCATACAGATATACATATACACAAAATATATTGTGTATATGTATATCTGTATGAGAAAAGCGCGTAAAATGTATTATTATTATTATTTATTTAAAAAAAATATATTATTATGTACACACGTTTCTGTGGCTCAGTGGTAGAGCATTGCGTTAGCAGCATAAAAGGTCATGGGCTCACTTCCCAGAGAACACACATACTTACACACACATATACACAAAAAGTATAGCCTGAATAGCCTGAATGCACTGTAAATCGCATTGGATAAAAGCGTCTGATTAGTGTAAGTATGCATACAGACTGACAGTTAAAATGTATTTAATTTAATTTTAGTGTATATATTTTTCAGATATTTAAATATAATTTTTTTTAATACTTTGTTGTTAATTGCATAAAATGTGGCATAACTCTAATATTTGTTTCAATAATAATGTAGCTTATTATATAGTGAATATATGTACAGACATTTAAATATAAATTAATATTGTTTAAATATTGTTTAAATATGTAATTATTTATTTATTGTATTTATTTATTTTTTATCTCAGATGTTTTATTTTATTTAATTTTATTTCTTCTTTTTTTTAATCTCAAATGACTTGTTATGATGGTCATAAAAATGTACTGACTCAGTTTGTTAATATCGTGTTTTATGATTTCACGTTCAAGTTCACTCATGATCCATACACGTGTTCGCAAGTGAAAACTTGCGTATGACCTACATTCCTGCTGACACTTGTCTCCTGAAGGCCAAGGCCGTAAGGTCCTTCAATTTCAACATCCAAATGCGTCAGTGTCCATATTTCCTCATTTCCATATGTCCGCGGTCACGTGGTCTGCATAAACCTGAGACGCATGAGTAAAAATAATCTGCTGCTCAGCTAGAAATGGAGGAAGATGTTCTGCGCCTGATGGAAAAAGAAACTAGATTGAATTTCTTGCTCGTTCAGACTGGTTAGTGCTGACCTGGTGCTTGTCCTGTTGGTAAACCAGCCATTCTGATTGACCAAGCTGCTCTTGCTAGTTAAACCACCAGCACAACACCACCTAGAGTCCAAAACCCAGCATATACTGGTCACAAGCACACCAGCACTACTGAAGTGTGTTCCATAATGCTGTAACAGAATAACATTTTAAGTTATAAGGCAATTACATTTATTAAAAACGTTTTAATGATAATATATGATAATATAAAATATTCAACATTTGCCCATTTATAATTACAAATATAAGTTTGTAAATATAAGTTTATGTAAGATATACAGCATCTAATAATTTGTTCGATGAAGCATTTCATTTTATTGAATATCTTCACAGATATTTAAACAGAATTCAATATTTTAAGTCACTAAAACTGTAAATATATTGACTAAGCATTTAATTTTACTGATTATTATTTTTAGTTATTTTTGAACCTAATCAAAATAACCCAACTGCAATTTGATTGAGATTAATTGGAATGCACAATGAAAAAGCATGATTTCTGAGAATTGTTTAAAACAGAGTTATCTGTTTTTGCAAATGAACTCTTCATACACACACACACACACACACACACACTAATAATTCATTCCATAAAGTATTTAATTTTAGTGAAAATATTTAGACATTTAAAAAGAAATTAATATTATTTAATTAATATTAATTAATATTTTAATGTGTATTTTGTATATAACACACACACATTCCATAACACCAGTAATGTTACATAAAGATTTAGATTTAAGTTTAGACATTTATGCAGATAATTCAAAAGATATCATTGTCTCTTTTTGTCACTATAGCCTATATCTACAAAAATTAATAATATAATACATCAAATTTCCACGTAATCTTTATATAAACTCTGGACATGAATGCTAGTATTTCCTAACAATCCAGGAAAAATAAAAATAATTATAGAATATACTTGAAATTTCATTGTTCGAAAATGTCAGGTTCTATTAATAATCCTCTGACCGAACACAAAAATGCGGCTGTCATCTGGCATATGAGTGAAATGTTCTTCACACATTTACAGCTGCTGATGGGACGGCAGCTGCCGCTCTCCAGATATCTCAGATATGAAGGTGTGTAACAACAAATTCAGCCCACAAAAAGCCCCTCACACACACACATCACTTCCTGAGCAGTTTCATGATTCAGCGACACTCGAGTCACGCTTAAAAATGTCTAAAACTGCGAGTGAAAAGCATATGAATGTCACCTCGCATTTCAATTAAAATAGACAAAAACCTGAGCTGCATCTTTTGTGGCCTTTGTGACAAACCATGACGTTGGAGCCGTTCTCACCTTTCCCCCAGCCAGACCTTGTGGTCCAGGCACTTGGCTGATGGTATAACAGCGTGCACATCTATTTACATCTCACAGCGGCCCTTCTCTCCTGACAGTGAAGGCATGTCTCCTAAACATAACCACGCTCCAGACCTCCTGACAATGTATCATCAGATACCCTCCAATCCAACACAGTCATAGACATGCTTTACAATCTGTATGACAACCTGCAGGACTGCAATGTGATCAAAAACAGAGCAAACAGAGACTCTTGGTTCAGAAGAGATCTGAAAAATTTGCTTAGATTTGCCAAGACAACACATTTGCATTCAAAAAAGATCTCAATATAAACTTAAACATTTCTCATCAAATTCTCCCAAAATCAAATGATGAGAACTATTGTCTCATTTCTGTCCATTTCTACAAATTAATTTTTACACTGCAACAATTATTTTCTAACACAGTATTTTTGTCTTGTTTTCCAATATCTGAACATTCCTAAATCAAGATTTACATTTATTTGAGAAGCAGAATGATGTAAGATCCTAAGTCTTGTTTTATGAAAAATGTATCAAAATTAAGTGTGGTTTTGCTTAAAACAAGAAAAAAATATTTGCCAATAGGGTAAGAAAAATAATCTTGTTTAATCCCATACAGCAAAAGGATATATTTCTAAAAATATTTCACAATATACAAAAAATGGCTAAAAATATACAGGTGCATCTCAATAAATTAGAATGTCGTGGAAAAGTTCCTTTATTTCAGTAATTCAACTCAAATTGTGAAACTCGTGTATTAAATAAATTTAATGCACACATACTGAAGTAGTTTAAGTCTTTGGTTCTTTTAATTGTGATGATTTTGGCTCACATTTAACAAAAACCCACCAATTCACTATCTCAACAAATTAGAATACTTCATAAGACCAATTAAAAAAAAAAAAATTTTTAGTGAATTGTTGGCCTTCTGGAAAGTATGTTCATTTACTGTATATGTACTCAATACTTGGTAGGGGCTCCTTTTGCTTTAATTACTGCCTCAATTCGGCGTGGCATGGAGGTGATCAGTTTGTGGCACTGCTGAGGTGGTATGGAAGCCCAGGTTTCTTTGACAGTGACCTTCAGCTCATCTGCATTTTTTGGTCTCTTGTTTCTCATTTTCCTCTTGACAATACCCCATAGATTCTCTATGGGGTTCAGGTCTGGTGAGTTTGCTGGCCAGTCAAGCACACCAACACCATGGCCATTTAACCAACTTTTGGTGCTTTTGGCAGTGTGGGCAGGTGCCAAATCCTGGTGGAAAATGAAATCAGCATCTTTAAAAAGCTGGTCAGCAGAAGGAAGCATGAAGTGCTCCAAAATTTCTTGGTAAACGGGTGCAGTGACTTTGGTTTTCAAAAACACAATGGACCAACACCAGCAGATGACATTGCACCCCAAATCATCACAGACTGTGGAAACTTAACACTGGACTTCAAGCAACTTGGGCTATGAGCTTCTCCACCCTTCCTCCAGACTCTAGGACCTTGGTTTCCAAATGAAATACAAAACTTGCTCTCATCTGAAAAGAGGACTTTGGACCACTGGGCAACAGTCCAGTTCTTCTTCTCCTTAGCCCAGGTAAGACGCCTCTGACGTTGTCTGTGGTTCAGCAGTGGCTTAACAAGAGGAATACGACAACTGTAGCCAAATTCCTTGACACGTCTGTGTGTGGTGGCTCTTGATGCCTTGACCCCAGCCTCAGTCCATTCCTTGTTAAGTTCACCCAAATTCTTGAATCGGTGTTTTGAGTTGATTAGCTGATTGGCATGTCACCATATTCTAATTTGTTGAGATAGTGAATTGGTGGGTTTTTGTTAAATGTGAGCCAAAATCATCACAATTAAAAGAACCAAAGACTTAAACTACTTCAGTCTGTGTGCATTGAATTTATTTAATACACGAGTTTCACAATTTGAGTTGAATTACTGAAATAAATGAGCTTTTCCACGACATTCTAATTTATTGAGATGCACCTGTATTTGCTAAAATATTAAAAAAAATACTTATGTAAATATATTTTCTAACAATATAAATATATAAACATTTAAAAATACATTCAAACATAATTTGCTGTCTATATAAACAAAACATGAACAGAAATCAGCAAAGAACATGCTTTACAATTTTTTGAAAAAAAAAAAAATACAAATACTACAATATATATAAAAATTAAACATTATTAAATCATTATATATTATTTGAAGGTTGAAAATTTCCAGTTTTAAAAATACATTTTATTGAGCTTAATTTATTACGATATGTAGTCTATTTAGCGTATAGTTAAAAAAAGATCATTTAATATCTTAGTTCATTTTGCATCTAAAGTATCTATATTCAATCATTTAGCTATTTGAACTGGAAGAAATAAGTAAAATAAGTAAGAAATATTATATAAGAAAGAAATATTTTTTTTGCAGTAAAGGAGAAATAGGCCTATCTGAGATGAAGTTGATGTTTAAAAGACAGAAAACTTGGGCAATTGGTGAAAGCAAACTGGGAAAGATTAATAATTTCATTACTCTTTTTTATGTTTTATATAAGCTCTTTCATATATAGCGCCTCAATATTTCTGAAATAAAGCGCAGAAAATTAAAACTTTTCAAATCATTCATTACCATTAAGTTAAGTTGAGTAGACTTAAGTTGTTTGCCACCATGTTTCACATCGACATGCCCATTTATCTATTTCGAGTTTTTCCACTTCACTTTATCATTTGTCATAATTCTGATTCCACTCGACGCCTGCAAGTGTTGATACTAAAATGAGACAAAACTGAGATTACCTTGCAGACATGAAATGTCTCACAGCTCACAGCGATTATGTTTGTCACTCACACCTGGAATTAGATTCCAGTCTGTATGAACAGACGCCAGTAGAGGCCTGCTGTTACACAACACCATCACAACTGATGCTCTTTTTCATTCCTCTATTTAATATTATACATTATTAAAGTGCTTTGTTTGTTGAGATTACTTAACATTATGGCACGAAAAAATACTTCACTGTACCACAGACACAAATGCATGCACGTACATCATGATCTAGCCTAAAGAACTTGATGTTCAGAGGAGAAAATAAGGAAGGGAAAGTTCTGATTGTTTGTGCACGGAATGTACTTCAATAAAATTTACTAGCCTATTGACATTTCATACAAGCTATAAATACCAACACACTGACCTTGTGTCTGAGTGCCTGATGTGTTTGTTTTCCTGTTATATACCAATAACTTTGAATAAATGTTTGAATAAATGTAAAACCAGATCCTGTGGTGTTTTTGATATAGTAAATGGAGGGATATAATGGAGCCAAATATAAATATATTAAATAAATATATAATGATGTAATTAAATAATGAAATACTGCAATCAATAAATATTTAGTGACATGATCATAAATAAACTGAAATGATAAATTACACAAAATAATCACATGAAATATGCCCTGAAAGTTAACATATTGGACAAAATTATATAGCCTGAACGACAATGTATCATTAAAATGTTGCAGTCAATAAATAAAAATACAACAGATGAGCATAAATAGGGTGTAATGATAATTTTATGGAATATGACACAAAATACGACAAACTTTAATATACTGGAAAATTAAATACAGTATGATATGTATATTTACTGTGTTTTTATTTCAACATTTTTTTATTAAATAATTTGATGAAGTATTTTATGTTTTGCCCATTACATTCCTCCATCACAGTCCAGACACTGTAATCATAAAAATGTAGATGTTTTTCCATGCATGTTAAGAATGACAACACAACGCAGAAATGGTTCAAATGTCTGTTTTGATTGAAGATGGTAGAGCTACGGTTACAGTAAAATTAAAACAAATTCATACTGATATGCACTGTTCATCTCTGTGTATCCCAGAGAGTAATTCTTGTTTTTAATAAAACAAAGTTACATAGAGCAATATAAAATTACAGGTTTTTGCCATCAGTTTTAAAATAAGTTAGTATTTATTTACAAAATTCATCTAGTGGCAGAAGCCATATCTACTAGTGATGCTATTTACAGTTCTATACACACACATCTTCATTCCAACTGGAGATGCTGCAAAGACAATAAGGAAAAATAGATTAGAAAAACATCTTTACAATGATGTAGGTCATATATATTAAAGGATGGAGGATCTTACCTATAAGACATTCAACAGAGAGTTCTGAATGTCTTCATAAACTTGGTTATAGAGCTCGTCTTTTGTTCTCATTCCATCTAGATATTCTGCAGATACGAATCGTGCATGTGAGTTACAGATTACAGAAGTGAAATAGGTTGTGAATGTCATTTTATGGCTAGATTGGCTGACTTACGGATATCTAGGCCGCAGTTTTCCATCTCCAGCCTGTGTTTCAAGTACATGGGCCAAACGTGGCCGTCAAACAGACCAGGAGGGTCAGGAACGGTGTAAGTTCTCGTACTGAAATGGAGGAGACGGGTTTGTTAGAAAACGGAATCATCTAAAACCATCCGATCTTTAAAAACAGTTCTCACCTTCTTCTCCTTTTGCACTCCTCATATGGAATGATGACATTGTAGCACTTGTTGTAGACGTCAAGCAAAGGCCTGGAGGCAGACACAAGAAGAAACCATCAACCAGTCACATCTTTAGGCTGAATAAAACCAATACGACTTGGAAGACACCTACTTGTAGTTATAAAGAAGAAATCCCTCTATAATGAGTATGTGGATCTCGCGCTCAGGGTCTGAGCCTTCAGATACGGGTGAAACGGTCACGCCGTGGGAGCGTGCAAACTTCACCGGATTCTCCATCCATCCCTTAACCGTGTTCACCATGGCATCCATGTCCAAGGCGGTAATCACTACACAAGGAGACAAAAAAGACAAGGCGTGTCTGACATGCTTGGATAATGAACAATACAATTATGCATTAAAGACTCTCTTCTAATTGTCCTTTCTCTTTTTTAGGGATGTTAATAATTAATATAATAGGACTGTGAGTCAGATTTACACTACCAGTCTAAAGTTTGGGCACACTTATTCTTTATTACAGCTATTGTAGACTATAAAAGAACATGAATGGAAATGCGAGAATGATAAAGTCTTCTTTGTCTAGCAGCTCTTCTCACTTTAGATGTTCATCAATCAACTTCATGAGTTCATCTTGAGATGCTTTTAAACACTAATGAAGGAGGAACATGTATAATAATGATTTTTCTTCACCATCTGCTCCAAATTCATACATATACAGTACATTTAAATCTTTAAGTGCGTCCAGACTTTTGACGTGCAATGTAAGAAAAATTGTTTTGCTGGGTTTTAGGTTTATGTTACAATAATGCAAACATCAGAATGGTTATGGAAAGGTGGGAATACGTTACTGTTTCTCTTCCCACAGCGAAAGCCACTCTTACCATCCCATTGTTTAAAGCCGTCCTCCCCGAGCTCTATTTGATCTTGGGGCTGCAATAACAGTGACCAATAAAACAAAAAGGTGTAGATCGCTCAGGCAGTGCTGGTCCCACCTGGACATGTGATGCCAAGCCCTCAGGCTAGTCTTTTAAAATCATCTTCAATTTCAATCATGTGCATGAAATTAATTTGGTTGCAATGCACCAAATGCGCAGTTATGCATTCGTTGGACTGAATTCTCTTTACCAGCATGTCGCCAATGCGATTCTTAAGAGGAGAGCCTCCAGTGACAGTTAGGAATGTGTGTGTGATGCACTTAAGAGGTGTTATTAAATATATCGATATGGGCGCTTGGAGAGCGACTGGGGCTGTGAAGGTTGCCAGATCCTCTTACATGCCACAGAATGATAAATGCATGAGCAAGAGAATCGTATTAGTGGAATTAGGAGTGCAAATGAATGCCTGCTAGACTGTACTGTATTTTAGGCACCTCGAAAGGCATTCATTTGTTGGGTCTTTGAGGTTGGCTGTCCAGGAGAACACCAGCATAGGGTTCATGAACCACAATATGGACAATGGACCCATAAATACAACAAGTCCTAAACGTCTTTACCTTTTTTGTCTCTTGGAAACGCTGTGACATTAATTCTAGGCTATTTAAAGTATTCAGACACTTAAATCAAACTTAAAATGCATTAAGTTAATTGCATTAGATGGCTTTGTTATCTACAATGCAATGAGATTCATACATTCTTAAGTTTGGTGTAAATGTCCAAATACAGCTTATGGGTCACAGTATATCTTTATATAAATGAAGTAGTAAAATATAAGCTGACAAGTGTAAATTAAAAATGTGGATTCTCTCCATACCTTGAAAAAATCATCTTGATGTACAACACAACAGTTTGGTAAGTTCTTTATGAGTCTTCCCGTCAAAGTTGTCT